>OY856415.1:658113936-658713936 GCA_963693085.1 Alisma plantago-aquatica
ATTCTACCACCGGATCTCTACCATGACGTCGAAGTACAACATCAAGAAGCTCGATCGCTTGAAGAACTTCTCTCTCTTACACGTCAAGTGCGAATCTTGCCTCACGCAAGGAGTCTACAAAGCTCTTCTAGGAAAGGAGAAGAAATCGGAATCCATGAAGGATGACTGGTGGAAGGAGATTGATCAAAAGGCACGCACATGCATCTTTCTCTGTTTGGAGGATGAAGTCCTCTATGAGGTCGTCCATCTGAAGATCGCTAAAGACGTTTGGGATGAACTTGAAGCAGTCTACATGAAGAAGTCCATCACCGTTTGACTTAGATTGACTTGGCTCCCCAGCGGAGTCACCAACCTATCACATTCTATCCAAAAGGGATGAAAAATATAGATATTTGAGGAATAAAGCTCTACAATTTTTGTTAGTGAAACATCACATTGAAAAAAGTGTTAGAGTCACCATCGTGTTTTGTATAGAAAATGAGCAAAAAAGATAGATCGTGAGAGCCATGGTGTAAACTAATTGATTATTTGTGTTGGATAGAAAACATAAAATAAAAGCAAAACTAGAGATCAGATTTGACGATTGAATTATGACCGGAGAAAGATTAACACTCCTATCTCGCTCAACTAATCAATATCAAAACATTTTCAGGCTGTGAGGAAATTGAGCGATTCAGGATGATTAAGTTACAGAAAACAAAAAGAAACGTCTTTTCATGCTTCACATGGAAAAAGGTGGTTCCTTGGCGGCTCTTCTTGATGAGTTCAATGAAATCATCCATGACCTCGGGCAGATCGATGTGAAGATAGAGGACAAGAATCAAGCAATTTTGTTGCTTTGTACCCTTCCACCGTCCTACAAGAACCTCTAGGATATGATGATACTCCGTGAGTCAAAGACTATCTCACTCCATGAAGTCAAAATGGCTTTGACGTCTCTAGAGAATGATCTTATTTCATTAAAAGTAGTGGGTGAAGCTTTGGCCATTAGAGGGAGCGTCCACATGACAAAGACCCTGAAAGTTTAAAGCAAAAGAAGAACAAGTCAAAGTCACGACAATCAAAGAGGTGCAACTATTGCAAGACGACATGTCATACATGAGATGAATGCTACCAGTTGCAAAACAAAAAAAAGGCATGAGAAATTAAATGGTGTTACAGCTCGTGCAAAGGTGACTCATGAAGGGTTCAAAGACGACGACTACGTTCTTGCTTCATCACCGTCCTACGACTAAAAGAAGGATTGGCTTCTTGATTCAACATGCACGTACCACATGACCGAGCATAAGGATTATTTCCATACCTATGAGTCACATCAAGGTGGAAATATCCTTATGGGTGACGATCGTCCTTGCAAGACGATTGGTGTTGGCATGGTGACGATCAAGATGTTTGATGGTGAAGTCAGAACATTGGCGGACGTCCAACATGTTGTCGAGTTGAAGAAAAATCTCATCTCATTGGGGACAGTTGAAGACAAGGGTTGCAAGTTCTCCGACGAAAATAGAGTTATTGATATTCTTAAAGTTGATCGGAAGGCAGTGAGAAATTCACACAAACTGTACATCTTGCAAGGTTCCACTATCTCAAGCTCTACATCAGTTACAACTTCATCTAAAGACACCACAAGGCTCTAGCATATGCGTTTGGGACACATGTCTGAGAAATGGATGATAAATCTGAGCAAGAGAGGGTTGTTGTGTGACGAAAGCATTGGAAAGTTAGATTTTTGTGAGCACTGTGTTATGGGGAAGGCCAAACGTAATAGCTTTGACACGACAATTCATTCTTTTAAGGATGCTCTAGATTATGTTCACTCTGATCTAGGGGGCCTTTCTCGTGTTCCTTCCAAAGGTGGTGCTAATTATATGATGACCTTCATTGATGATTAAACAAGGAAGGTTTGAGTTTATCTTCTCAAGAGCAAGGACGAGGTGTTCTCGACTTTCAAGCAATGGAAGGATCTTGTTGAGAATCAAACCGATAAGAGCATAAAGAATATTTGGACTGATAATGACTTAGAGTTTTGTTCTGAGGAGTTCAATAATTTATGCAGTGATCATGAGATCAAAAGACGTCGTACAGTGCGTCACACTCCCCAGCAGAACGATGTAGCAGAAAGAATGAACAGAACGTTGATGGAAATGGCCCAATGCATGCTTCTCAATGCAGACTTGGATAGATTTTTCTGGGTTGAAGCTATATCAACCTCTTGTTATTTGGTGTACCGTTCTCCATCATTTTCTAGTAATTTTAAGACTCCTGAACAAGCTTGGTCTGGTAAACATGTTGATTATTTGAATCTGCAAATACTTTGTTGCCCTGCTTATGCACATTTTGATACTTGAAAATTAGAACCTAGAGCTATCAAATGCATATTCCTTGGTTATGCTTCTGGGGCGAAAGGATACCGTCTTTGGTGCAAGGATCCTTATTCACCATGTTTCTTGGTAGAGCACAATGTTACTTTTAACGAATCTGCCATGATGTCTACTATGCAAGACACAAATAGCTCTTCTACAGTTCTCTACAGGGCGTCTCACAAAAGGTGGAGACCAAAGAAGATGAACGCTCACAATTTGATGAATAAGATCCCTCTTCTACGCTAGATGATTCATCGCCTACTGAAGATAAAGAGGAAATTCCAGAGAGTTCATACAGTGTAGCTAAAGGAAAAGGCAAACAGAACGTCAAACCACTCCAACGATATGGCTTTGGTGGCTCCATGGTAGCATATGCCCTTTCCAATGTCGTTGATGTGGATATGGGTGATGAGCCCACCAATTTCCGTGATGCAGTCGCAAGTCATGATGCTCCGCAGTGGATTGCTGCAATGAAAGAAGAGATGAAATCTCTCCACAAGAATCAAGCTTGGGAGTTGGTGGTACCTCCCAAAGGCAAGAAAGTAGTAGGCTGCAAGTGAGTCTATAAGAAGAAAGAAGGTCGTAGATACAAGGCACGCCTTGTTGCAAAAGGCTATAGTAAAATTGAAGGCATTGATTATAATGAAGTCTTCTCACCCATCGTTAAGCATAGTTCCATACGGGTGCTTCTTTCTTTGGTATCCATTGAAGACCTAGAGTTGTAGCAGCTAGATGTAAAGACAACTTTTTCGCATAGCGAACTAGAAGAAAAGATCTACATGCAACAACCAGAGGGTTTTGAAGACAGAGAACCATGTGTGCTTGCTCAAGAGGTCACTCTATGGACTGAAGCAGTCTCCTAGACAATGGTACATGAGATTTGACTCTTTCATGACGTACAATGGATTTTCCAGGAGTAGTTATGACACTTGTGTCTACTATAAAGGGCTGGATGACAATTCCTTTGTTTACCTACTGCTATATGTTGATGACATGCTGATCGCTTCTAGACATGCATCTGAGATTGCTAAAGTGAAATATCTTCTAGGTGGAGAATTTGATATGAAAGACTTAGGTGAAACTAACACAATTCTTGGCATGGAGATTCAAAGGGACTCAGATTATGCAGGTGACCTCGACAAGAGGAGATCTCTCATAGTTTACATGTTCACAGTGGGATCTACAACTGTTAGTTGGAAAGCCACTCTACAAAGTACTATTGCTTTTATCTACTAAAGCAATGTACATGGCGGCAATACAAGCCGTGAAGGAGGCTTTATGGCTCAAGGGCTTGATGAATCAGTCGGACATGGTTCAAGAACAAATTATTGTTCATTGTGACAGTCAAAGTGCTTAGCAAAGATCAAATGTTCCGTGAGATAACAAAGCACATTGATTTCAAGTACCACTTCATTAGAGACGTCACAGTTGTGGGCAAGATTCAAATAAAGAAGATTGGTGTGTCTGAGAATCCAACTGACATGATGATGAAGACTCTTCCATTAGCTAAGTTTGAGCTTTGCTCAAAATTAGTTGGTCTTCTTTCTACTTGAGCTTTGCCCATGCAGGACATGTGGAGGAGATGGTATTCTTAATCATTTTTTGATATTGGAGAAGATTGCAAGGGCTTTTCTACTTGTATCGCTTTTGAGTTGAAGACAAGGTGGAGTTTGTTGAGAGAGTGTCTTAAACTCTCTAGAAAAGCTTCCTTGATGAACCAGACATTTACACCAAGCCTCAGCATCTTCGGGATGCGTTTTGGGCCCTTACAGGTGTATTTACGGTCATTACTTCAGACCATATATGGTCTTCCTGGACTGTATTTGTATTTACGGTCCAGTCGGGACCGTATACAGTCCAACGTTGGACTGTAAATGTTTCTGAAATGAAAATACAGTCCGTGTTACAGACCGTATATAGTCCCGTCGGACCGTAAACACGGCTGGAAAACAACCTAATCACTTTGGGACTTTGGATATGGGTCCTATTCTTATAAATAGACCTCCCAACTCGTCCCAAACATGAAGAGCAACTAAGAGACATCAAGAAACATTGTTTTTCAAAGACCTAAAGCCACAGACGGACCTAGGGCTTTTCCTTAGGGTTTCATGCCTCTAAGAGCTCCTCTCCAAGCAACTTTCTTCTTCCAAGGTTGGCCTTCAAGTGTAAAAGGGGATTGGGTTCTTCTTCTCTCTTCTGTAATCACCATCTTTGTAATCTCTCTATCAATAATATCATGTCCTCCGGTGGATGTAGGCTCCACATTGGGAATTTACCGAACCACTATAAATCTCGTCTTTATGTTTGCTTGCTTGTTCATTGTCGATCTTTTTTGTACGTATTCGGTTTGGACTGCTTGATCTCACGCTTCCGCATCTCCGCAACAAGCTAGTTGGGCCTTAGTTGTTCAGGTCTCTCATCGCCACCATATCCCAACAAAACATAATAGATGGATTTGACTTCTATTAATACTCAAATCATGTACAATGTATTCCTATTACAATCACCACATTATGGCTCTCAAGACATACATCCAACATGTGGTCCCTTATGTTTGACTGAAGGAAGCTAAACAATTTTTATCCATGGGGGTTTTGCTGTCAATTTTGATGGTGCAATTAATGAAGTCATGATAGTTAGGGCACAAAATTGTGTAAAGGAATTATGGTCTAGGTAGTACATAGTACATTAAGGAGTAATCAATGGTCAGTGAGTTTTGGTATCTGATGGTCACATATACAGTAATTTTTGTCAAAATTTAGAAAATTTAGAAAATTTTGACAAATTTTTGAACATTTCTAGTAGTTACTAGGAAAAATAGAAAGGAGCACTCCTCCCTCATCGTAACTATGATTCCCTTGACCTTCTAAGGCAATGTACAAGAGGTAGAGGCCCCTATGACAGCTTGAAGAAAAAAGCCCACAAATGCAATTGGTGAAGTCAATCTTCCGATTGCAAGAAAACTTTTTTAAGGGAGCCTCAAGGTAGGAACAGTTGGAGCCATACAAGGAGCGTAGAAATCAAGTATTGTCATTGTGGGGTCACTAGGACCAAGAGGAAGGAGGATCCAGAAGGGATACTCCAAATTCCGATTAAAGAGGGAGCAACAACCACCACTATTCTCGTTGTTCGATGCAATATAGTTAGTTTAACAACGATCGAATAGTGGCGTTCTTTGATTATTCTTCACTCAACTCCAATGGTCATGTTGGAGAGATTGACGACTCTCTTAGGGTTTTTCCTATGGCTCATATACTATATGACATCATAAGCAAAAGTGAGAAATCCCCCGACCTTTCTTTTGCTAGGGAGACATAAATATATAGTAGAGGCTTTATAGAAGATTTTCAAATAAGGACGTCAACTTTTAAATCATTATAAGTAGTCCCTTTTGAATTAATAATGGATTTTGTTTTGGAATACTCGTCCTCTGTATTAGGCCAGGTAGAGGATGCAATGGTACTTTCGCTTCCATCTCGAAGGAATGGGCATCTCCAGAGGAGGTGGGTATCCACACGACCTGCAATGTGAGGGGTGTTCCATAATGGTGGCTGTGTAGGGTAAACCAGATGATTGTGTGTACTCGATCTCCACCCACTCATGGGATTTCTAGAGGCAATCTTTTCACCTTGTACATTTTATGGCTCTTTTTCTCTTTAAACAGTAATTTTTGGTTGTTCATTAGATGTTTAAGTCTAAACATCAACTTTGGTGTTTTGTGTAGCGACGAACCATGGTCTAGGCTCTTCCAGTAGCACATGTTGATGTAGTGCCCTTAAGATGGTGGGGTGAGTAGGGATATCAATGATGCGTCTGAACCTATAAACCCGATTCCGTCCAACCCAAAGAAAACTCAGCCTGGGTTTGACTTTTGGCAATTAGGGCCAATTACAGGATAAAAATTTTGTCTGACTCAGAGAAAATTGGTTCCGGGTTCTATTGTTGACAATTTATTTTGGTTCTGAGTTTAGACAAACAAACTAAAAATTTGGGTCTAGGTCGGTTCTGGGTTCAGATAAATAGACTCATATTTGGATTCAAGTCGGTTCTAGATTCTAATTTTACAATATGGGTAGCATTTGGGTTTGAACAAATTCGAGTTTGAGTCTATTCTGGGTTATACTAGTAAAAAAATCTAGGTTATGAGAACTATAATTTTGACATACCTGGCATATACGATGATAAAAATGTTGGTTCACTTTGGTTCTGGGTTGAAAATAAAAATAATAAGTTGGTTTCAATTCTAAATTAAAAAATATGACTTAGTTACAAGTTTATATAGAGTGACCAAAATTCGGATCTAGGTCAGTTCCAGGTTTGACTGTCAAAAAATGGGGTCAGCCTCATCTGACCTACACCTAGGATTTTGACAACCCTAGGGGCGAGCACTGTTGTGGCGCTAGCTGATTTAGCTAGGTAGATGTTGACATGCACTCCATAAGCTATATGGCAACAATAGATGTGAGTGCCCCATAGGTGGGCACCCATGCATGAATGAGTGTTTGTTGGTTCATGCTACAGGAGCAACTGAAGTTCAATGGAGGCAAGCAACCAACATTCGATTCCAACTCGTCTGAAAACTCAAATGGTGCTTCTGTTTTCTCAACATGTGGATCTTTCCGTTGTTCTAATTGCTTGGAGGCCTCTAGAATCTGTTTTGAAGTGGATTTCTTGTCAGTGTTGACCTTTGTTTTTGGTTCAACATGAGGGTGTCTGATGACTGTCTTCGTTTCCTTACCATTGTTAGTTGGTTGGGTTGTGCCTGCCATCTTCCTAAGGTACTTTTAGGAACTTAAGCAAGTAAGTGTTTTGGTTGCTTGGGAATTCCATGATGCATTTCCCTTTCTATGGTAGAATGATTGGCTAGGCATATAAGACCAAATGAGAATCTATCTTGGGTAGCAAGTGGTTATGCTACAAAAGAGTAGAGAATAAGGTTGTCGAGAATGGGCATCAATGTTTGCAAATCCGTGCTTTCTACACATTCAGTGATTCTTATGATCAAGGAAGGGTATCCAAAAATTTCCCCTTGCAAGCAAAGGGGACTTGGTCATCGAAGAGTTCGAAAGGTATGGTTGATTGGGTCCTCCTATCAAGAATCGTCATTAGAGATTGTACATATATAAAAGTATGATAGTTCGGTTGGATGTCGGTAGCCACAAAGATAAGGATGATTCTTCTGACTGTTGTTCCTTTCATGCCCAATCATGTCCCTAGGATGTGGTCTGAATTTTAGTGGGGAGTAACACCCTTCTAAATTTCTAATGTTGGCCGTCCAGACCCTTAAGCCGAATATACTCTAGTCCTGCCCATATGGAGATAAGATGTTTTGAGATCACTCTTCTTTTAAAGCGGGATGAGGGTGCTAAAAGTAGGGTAATCATCATGAGCTAGGACCATGGAACAAACTTTTGATTGAAATTACAAAATTTCGGTCGAAATTTCATTTTTTTTGCAATCAGACATCGAAACGTCAGTACACATGAATTGAACCGCAATTTCGCAACTATAGTCAAAATTTTGCAAAACAGGGGGTATTTTAGTGAAAAAAAGTCCATTTAGGGCCTTGATATTGCAAAATCAGTGCGAAATGCAGCACCTATTTCGCGAAATAGTGTTCCATCGACTAAATTTGCTGGGACTTTGATCTTTTAGCGATTTTTTGTGATATCTTGCTCTCGAAGGCTTCTTTACTTGATTCTAAGGTGTGTACCCCCTCTCCCTAGCCCATCTACTCCTATATCTACTCCCTTTTAGACGTATCTTAATAAATACTCCGAAAATCCTAAGTTTCTAAGTGACATTTCTTTTAAAACTCTCAAGATCTTGAAGTGAACTTGTAAATCTAAGAAACAATAGTGTGAAATACGTATATCTATAGTTATTTTGAAAATCTAATCAATATATTTCATATTTATATAGAAAATGGCTACAAAAGCTTTTTTAATGGAAGTTCTTATATTTTTGTAATTTTCACTTATGTAACCCTAAATATATATATTATAATAATAGCCTTATACAAAATGCTAAGTGTAACATGTAACTTGTAACCCTAATTTTTTTTTATTATTCACTTGTGTAACCCTAAATATATTATAATAGTAGACTTATACAATAAATATACTAACCTACAATATTGTAACTTGTAAGTTGTAACTCTAAGTTATAAAGTAGTACTCTAGTTGTTTTAACTTGAAGTTTACAAGTTTGTAACAGTCTGTCTAACTGACTTGACATTTCTGTTCATTTGTGCACTCACTCATCAAGACATGGATCCCACCCTAACCTCTAAACATATAAATTTATTAGATAATCTAATGTGTGTGTTTAAACATTGTGTTTGCCAAATTCCATAACATAATTCCTTCATTTTGTCATCGAATTTGCCATCAAAATTCTATCAAAATTGTTCAGCTTCCTTCACTTACAAATGTGGGAGACCACCCACATATCCAATATGAAATATTATTGCATATTTAAGTAGATCTTGGCGATGAGATCGTCCTGGTAAATTTTCATGATTTAATTTGCTTATTTGGTTGTCAAAGTCGTTAGGTCCGTTAATATCGAAATTTCGGCTGAAATTTCGAAAAATTTCTGTTTCTAGGCCATCGAACACGACATCGAAATCGGACATTTAATACTATGGCTAGGACTCAAGTGAAGGGTGTAATGATCTGGGCTAGCTTAAAGTCAAAGTCCATGACAGTTGCGATGACATGGGCTAGTTTAAGGTCATAATCTAGATTTCAAATGGTTAATTTACCAGGAACCAAAAAAATCCATTGCAACCTACCACAAATCGCCATGGTCCTGATAAACTAATTATTTGGATTGAGTTTTGATTTGTCGAAGAACCCCTTAGATTGAGGCTGATTGATATGCACAAATCTTGAGAGAATTGGTTGATTTGAATGTTTATCCAAGGTTAAAAGATCAATAAGCTAATGGCATGAGTTGAGACATATGAGTTGATACCACACGATTGGTAAGTTGAGTTTGAAAATCAAGTGAGTTTGTACTCATCATGGCATGGACTGGGTTAAGGTGACGTGGATTTCAGAGCAAGTTGGAGCATGATCATGTAGGTATGCAATGTAGAGGCGCGACACAAGCTTGTATGCGTGTAGGATGGAAGCAAACATGTATAGGTGTGTGAACTTTTATGCATATAGCTTATGGTACGGTTGGGTAACATAAAGCACGTTGTCTAAAGCTAGATGTGGTTGATATGTGGAAGCTGATAGGTTGGAAGCATGGTTTGAGAATGGGGCATCTTCTAATTGATCATGTCGAGAAGATGGATGTAAATACTTGAGGGTGTAGGTCTTGATATTATCCGCCTTTCAAAGTGCCCCTTAACGTTTTTGAAGTCAGAATAGTCTAGGGATGTAAAGAGATTGAGTTGAGAAGTCTTTTCAGCGTAAGATTGGTGTCTTGAAACATGGGATCTAAAGCTACAAAGTTGTTAAGAGATTATCTCAGATTGGGTGGCCTTTCACAATGTATTTCGGTATCCTTTTGGCAGGGTCCTTGGACATTTTAAAATTAAAGTATCTCAAGTAAGTAACGAGATGGATCAGAGCATTGCAGCCCGTATGACATAAAATCGATGTTTTAATTGGATGCCATGGTGGCTAGGTTGTTCGAGAGTTGTTTAGCTCGGGTTGCCTTAAAGCACAGTCAAGATGATCAAATCAAAGAGAACTAAGATGATTCTAGTCAAAAGGATTTGCAAGTATTTTGATAGCCTTTCAACAAGATCTAGATAAATCAAAACATTGGCTTCGGAGAATCTCAAGTTTGTTTAAGTTTTGGCAGCCTTTCTACATCTCTTTTAGGGAATCAGGGACAAGAGATCATGGGTACACGTTTGGCGTACTTCATGCATTATTCTTCTAGATCTCTAGCTTGGGGAAAAAGTTTGAAGGTAGGACCTTGGAAGGATCATGCTCTATTCGTGGATTTTGGCAGCCTTGCTGTGAGTCCTTGAAAATCGGCCGGTGGCATTCAAGATGACCTAAATTCCAAGGTTTGGGTAAGCTTTGTATGCTTTAAAAGGTTTCAACGATGAGACCAAATTTCAAGTAGCCTTTTAGTGTGAGTTAAGTCATAAGAAATGCTCCCCATTTAGAGGGTATTTGGAAGGAAAGATCAAATTTTGACAGACAATCTGGTATAGGTAGGGCTACATGAAAGATTAGAAGTCAAAGGCTTTGAGTAGATTGTCAAGGATAACTTTGATTTATATATTGATTTGTGCTATGATGTTACACATTGGATATGTAGGGCATTCCCCTAAATATTTTACTTGGATTAAAGTTTGCAGTTGATATTGACTCAACTGTCGAGTATTTATATTGCTCCATGAGCAATAGTGCAATATTTCCAAGCAAATTTTTTTTTTGGTGTGGTTGGCTAGCTCATACCCTCATCGTCAAATGCATTACCACCAGCAAACATGTCGTCCCCACTGCCGAAAATAAAAAATGACATAAAGCATGCATTGCATTAGTATCTAATACATTGAATAAAAAATATTAGGGAATGCAATGCATTTATGATATACTATAAGTATATACTAGGTAAAAGTATTATAGAATCAATCACACATTTTTTAAGAAATGTGTTTTTTTTGTATTTTTAGGTTCGGTTTTTTTATTTAAAAAAGTATTGGTGTTAGCAAACCTGTGGGGAAAAGGGGTTGTTGGCTTGCTAGAAGAATCACCTTGTTGCATATTTTCAACAGATATCTTCCTTTGATTTTTAGCAATGTCTTCAACAGTAGTGTCAACAATCTCTGCAGATTTTCTCTTTAGATGGCGGTGCAGATCCTCCTATGACTGCTCCACTTCTTAAGGTCACAGATTTACAAGTCTCCTTGGGGTTCATAACAGGCTGACTGGGTAAAGACCCTGAAGACTTCCCTTGGTTGGCTAGTGCTTGTTGAGCTATCTGATTCTCCAACATTTTGGTGTGAGTAACAATTTCATCTACCTTGGAGGACAACTGTGTGATAGCATCTTTCAATATGTTGCCATTTGCCAGAACTCGTCATTTTGTTGGATTTGTATGATGACAAAGGTCTCAAGGAGGCTTTCCAAGCTTGATTTCTGCGGGGGAGGAGTCACTTGCTGAAATCGATTGAATTTTCTATTGTTGCTAGAACTGTAACCCGGTGGCTATTGGCGATTGGCATTCATCGGTTGACGGTTACTCATAGGTTGTTAACCTTGAGCTTGGCCTTGTTGCTGATTCTGCGAATTATTGTTCCTATAAGAGAAAATTAGAATAGTCTCTCCATCTTGGTTATAGGTTTCAGAAAAGGGATTGTAGGCTTGTCTATTATTGAAATTTTCCACTGCATTGACTTGTTCAAGTGCTTCATTGGTATCCATTTGTGGTGCAAAGCAGGAAGCTGAGTTATGCCCGGATGTTCCACAAGCTTCACATACTTGCTCGACTGCTTGGACTGAGTGAGTGGCAAGCCTTTCAAATTTCTGGGTTAAGGCGTCAAGCTTAGTGGCAATCAAGTCTACGACACCGACAGTATGTTTCGCGCTGGACTTCTCACTTGAACTAGAGGAAGAGAATGGCTGATTTGTCCTTTTTGAACTCCATTGCCTGTGATTGAGCACCATGTCTTCAATAATGGCGTGGGCTTCACTATACGACTTGTTCATCAAGGCTCCATTTGCAGCAACATCAATGGTCATACGGGTATTATAGAACAACTTGTTGTAGAAAGTTTGTAGAAGCAACCCGTTTGTCAAGCCATGGTGCGGGCATAGGCGTTGGAGGTCTTTGAACCTCTCCTAAGTCTCGTAAAGCGTCTCACCTTCTTGTTGTTTGAAGCTTGTGATTTGATTCCTCAGTTGGGCTGTCTTGCTAGGAGGAAAATATTTTACTAAAAAATATTCAGCAGATCATCCCAACTCTTGATACACCATTGAGGTAATGAGGAGAGCCACGCCTTGGCTCGATCTCGCAGAGTGAATGGGAACATGAGTAAGCACACTCCTTTAGCAGGAACACCATTAATCTTAAATGTGTTAATGTACTGTAGAAATTCATCAACGTGAAGGTTTAGATCCTCTATTGGCGTACCCCCAAAACGATTCTGTTGGATCATCTGCATGATTGTAGGGCCCATGGAGAAGTTGTTGGTCTCTACTGCAGGATGATCAATGGCCTCACAAATGTTGATGACGGATGGCACAACAAATTCTTTGAGTGGATGGTTGTCCTCCATGTCTGGTTCTTGAAGAGGACCGGGTGAAGACGGTGGTGAAGGTGAAGATTGCGCTGATGAAGGACACAATTCTCCTAGATTTGAAGAATTTTCACTTCTCCTTGCTCTTCTACGGCTACTGAAAGTCCGCTCTTAGGGTTCAGATATATGGATGTCTGTAGAGCCCTCTTAGAGCGACGCATGCACCCTGAGAAGCAAAAATTGAGTAAGATTCACAAAGGCTAAGAGATACCACGACATGGAATGCAAAAATATTGACTTAGTCTCAGTTACTAATTAACTCGTCTACTCTAACTAAAAGTTACCGTAGCTCCCCGGCAACGACGCCAAAAACTTGTTGAGAGTTTTAGAAAGAGAAATCTCAACTCACTAATCACCCGCAAGTGTACAGGGTCAATGTACTCGAGTGTCAAACACAACGAGCTAGGCTAGTTAGGCACAAATTTGTTAACTTTCATTAATCTAAATCGGGTTGCAAAAAGTTGGATTGATTACACACTTAAGAAGAAAGCAAAAGCAAAAGCAAAAGGCTTAAAATAAAAGGGTTTGATTAAGCAATTAAGAGCTTGGGCAATAGATTTCACCTCCAAACCATCATGTATCATATGAACAACAAATTAAAGATCACCGTTAGCAAGCAAGGAGGTTGTCATCGTCATGCATTTCCCAATGTCATGAGATGGTTCTCAACATCACATAACGCTCCCGCATCTATGCTTAGTCTCAAATACAACCTTAACCCTCAATATTCTCTAGCCACTCCCGTGATCGAGAGAACATTGCCATAGATCCTACTCCTTACTCCCTCATACATTCTCTCGAAGCACGAGGTAAGCATAAGAGATGTACGAGATGGCCAGCTAAACATACAAGCTAGAAACACCATAGGCATCCATAGAAAAGGCAAGTTAACTATCAATAAGTATAAATTTTGAGTTCATTTGAACAATGACTTGGGAGTTACTCTCGCATGCCCAAGAAAAGAGTTCTACTCGTCCATAATCGAAATATGCAGACAATGCAGAGATTTCAGAGTTTTGCATGTTTAAGAGAAGAAAAAGCTAGAGGAACCAAAGATGTAGCCAAAGGGAAGTAGAACTCCGGCTAGAGGACGAAATTCCACCATTGGAATTGCTCCAACTCGGACAATCTTCCCTCTCGGAAAGCTTGAGTGAGAGAAGTAGCTCTGTTGTGCCTTCGGAGAAGAACTGGAGAAGAAAAGAGGTAGGATGGAGGCTCTTTTGCAAGAAAACCACCTTCCACCCCAAAGTCGCCCTCCTTAGCTCTGGAACTTCTCTCGGATGAAAAACACTTTCCAAATGACAAGTGATAACCGCCCATTGAATTGCATTTGTCTTTAAAAACAAGGGGCAGTTGTTTTTGTTTTTACAGAAACTGATAACGACACGACGTGTCTTTTGGAGGACACGTCGTGTCTCGATGCACAGTTCCGCTGGTCTTGCTGTTGTTGTGAAGTACACGACGTGTCTAAAATAAGACACGACGTGTAACTTTCTTCTGTGGCCGTTTCAGGCGAAAGGCACACGGCGTGTCTGAATTAACACACACCGTGTGCATTGGCAGCAAGTTGTAGAAGGCCTTCTGGTCTCGTGGACATGCCGTGTCCTAGTTCGAACACGACGTGTTTGCATTCTTCAACGTTTTGGCATTAGGGCCGCTGGAGACTCACATGTCGTGTGTTAAATACCACACGACATGTTCTTCTTCTTGTGAAGGTTTCTGGGAAAGGACACGTCGTGTCTTACATAAGACATGCCGTGTCCAATGCTGTTTCTGTAGAAATAAAGTCTGAATCAGCTGCAAGTCGGGGAGAAGTCTGGAGTGAATCTGAAGGGAGGAAAAATCTGGAAAAGGAGATTCAAAGCAAAAAGGGATGGATGGAAAGCAAATTTAATATGCTGAACTGCCTTACTTTGGATATTAAGTAGACTAAAGCATTGATCGAGATGCTTTGTTGATATGATAGTTGAACTTCGATTGCATTTCTGAAAATAGTCTCTCCCAAAGTCAGCTCCAATTCCATATTGCACAAAAGATGTGTCTTCTCACTAAGACATTGATGGTCCTAATTCCAAATATAGATTCTGATGTTTATATCTTTCATAGTCTTTGCAACAGATTGTTTACAGTACGGACTGCAGGTGTTTTCTTTCAAGTCCTGGAACTGGACTCAGCTTAAAAAATGTTCTTCTGTAACCTCTTAATCCATGCAGTTTGTGATCAGCAGGAGTCTTACGACCGATTTCCAGGCATTTTAGTTTGGGCCATTTGTTTGTCGTGGCACTTTATTCCAAATTATGGAAGGGTTAGTGAAATTATTATCATTTTTTCCTTCATCTATTATTCTAGGCTTTGGTTTAACATTGTGATTTTTGATGAGTTGGTCGAGTATATATTCATGACTGTTTACATTTCAGTTTTCTATTGGCATCGGACTCTCAATTAAGTTGCCACCAGCGTGGGCGTCCATCTTCCGCCAAGGGTTTGAGGGAGGGGGGAGACAAATGTCTCTCCTAACTTAAAACAATATTAAGTTGCTGCTTAGGTCTTTCAGTAGCTTTGACATGTTTGTAAACCCAAGCTGTGTGATCGCTTCTTCATTTGACAATCTCACATTTATAAATAAGTTAGAAGCAGCACACTTTTCAAGACGAAAATGATTTTAGCTTGATCTGTTAGTTTCCTCTATAGTGAATGGATGCACTTTTGTCCAACAAAAAAATAATGGATGCGCCTCTCATATATATGCAGCTTATGTACTAGGAACACGTTTGAATTGTTGCATTTTTCTGATCCATTTAGTTTCTATGAATGATAATACATCGTTAATAGATTTTTCTTATTGTTTCTCTTCATAACAGTTCCTGCATTTTGTCTACGCCCTAAAAAGGATTCCAAGTACCGCAAGAACTGGAACTGGTACCATCATTGACTGGAAGGTTAACTCTCTTTTCTGCAGCTACAAATATCTTCCTCGGCATAAAAGCTGGTGGCGCAGGGCAACCATGGGGGAATTGGTTGTGCCGTCAACCTCTCTAAAACTCTAGTTGTGTCCGTAGTATTGGGGATTATGTTCTTCTTGAGGTCATCCAAGAAGTTGGTTGATCAGCCTTTTTAGACCGGCCTTGTAATTGTGATTTTGATTAATACCGGAAGTAACTGCGTGCCCTTCAAAACTTGCCGCTAGAAGTTCTTGTGATTTATTATATTGTTTTATTTGATGAGTGTGCGGTAACTGTATACTGTTGTGCATGTTACAATCAAGAATTTTCTTGTAGATCTGTGTGAATGAAGAGAAAATTGTATTTTGAACTGTTGACCCTGTGTAGGCATGTATGCCATCTAATTTTCAAGTGGAGGATTGATTATCCCTACCATAGGAGTTAATTTGGTTGGCTCTAGTCAGGTGTAGTTACGTGAGTTGTAATGTTAGCAAACTCCTAATTTGTCACTACTATACCATACCACATATGTTAAATCATCCAAAAAGAAATAAGAAGAGATGATGCACTATGTGCTTGACAAATTTGTAGACTGAAAAAACAGCCATGTCTTTACTTTTTAAAGCTGGTCAGCCTCTTATTAATGTTGGTGTTATACCCAAAAAAACTTATATTTTTCATGCTTACATTCTGTCCTTTCACATTTCGGTGCACATGAGGTGCGGTAACTCAAGGTTCTAGCATGAGAGATTCGTTGTTTTGTTATGCAAATTAGAACTAATTAATAGATACTAAGATGTGGTTCAGCTCTTCACGTCCTACTATCCAAAGCCATATAATGAGTTGCTAGTCAGTAAAAGTAATAAACAATGAACCAATGAGGCTATTGCCTATTGAAAATGTTCTTGAAATTTTCAATATAGTATAGCTCATTTTATGCATGTACATCACATTCTTTTTATGTTGCGTTGTGTCAAACCTGTCCTACCAGCAGATTAACAGGGCTCAATGGAATCAAAGCAGACCACAACCTTTGCATTTTCGTTTGATCTTATTCACTCTGGAACCAACAAATTTGAGCTAGTATTAAGAACGAGGCTGTGCATTTTATGTTTAGTACATAGCTATCAGTTGCAATGTTTGTTGGCCCTGACCAGTAGTTTAAAGATACACGTTGCTCACCATCCCTATCAGTTGAAAAGTGGTATATCAGATCATTCTAGTTGGGCGACACGTTGATTTCATGTGAAGGTGACCCTCTCACCTTCCTTGTCCCGAGCAAGAAGCCGTGGACTGTGGTTTTCTAATATATTCAGACCGCCAATTCCACCAAAGCCACTAATTACATAACTAGTCAAAGACCTGCCTTCTTGTCTTCCAAGAGCTTTCAAGCCACAACAAATTAAAGCTCAAGCCACCCAATAGGCTTAGAGCTGAGCTATGGGCTCTAGAACCTCAAATTTCACTCAAACATGGTCTGATGTGCCACTAAACTGGAACAACGAGTCATAACTTGCCCAAATGGAGGGGAAGTCATTCGTCACATTGCCTCTAAATGAGCCATATGAAACATGCCAGCGGTCAAAGTAGCACCTATTTTAATCTAGTTATCACAGCTTTGCCATTTTACGTTACATGTTCCATCCTAATACCTCCACAGCCCCAGGGCGGCCTATGAACAACTAAAACAAAATATGAGAAATCTCACTTAGATATCAACCCATTTTCATCACCCAAAAGGCATCACATATCTCATTTATGTAAGAAGGATACATCTATATTCCTAATCTGTTTTTTTTTAATTCTGGTTTCATCGTAGTCTTGTGGTTGCACAATGTTCCAAAAGCAATTTTTGGCGCCCTATACGGGGAATATACCCAATAATTTTCGTTTTACTTTCACCTTTATGCTACCTTGTTATGACATTCTTGTTTAATCACACAGTTTCTGCCTAGAACACTTCTTGCAAAGACAACACTATACATTCTTAGATGTTGTGGGGTGTTTAACACCTTTATACAATATAAGTCAACGTCTTATGTAGTGATTGGGTGCAAAAACAATCTGTCTAGTCTGATTTTGAGTTGGTGATAATTTTTTTAATCATCAAAGTATAACATGTGATCTCAAAATCTATCAAGGGTGACCACAAATATTTTTGGAACTGGATTGGACCAGTTCGTCAGAACGGTCGGACTAGGAAAACTAGTAAATTGGTCTGGAAGCTCGACAAATTGACCATATCTATTTCCTAGTAAAAATGTAAAAAAAACCCTGGCCAATCGAGTTGATTAGAACATATATAATTAGACCTATAAAGGTTCCACACGCATCGCTCCATATTGCATTTGGAAAGGACCATGCCCAAATCCACATTGTTATTGAGTCACAGGTTGTCCCTAAGCCTGGATACGCCTGAAAAGCTCAGCCCCAACACAACTCACAATATAGAGCTAAATTTCAGGTCAAGTTTGGGTCGGCCAGATAAAACACTATAATGAAAATATTTTTAAGCATATATGGATACATCTTTACGATCAAAGTTATGGAAGTGTGTACCGACCAATGCATACAATTCATATGTATTAGTTGTAAAACTACTACACTTACAGCTTGTTAACTAAATCACTCCATACGGAGAAAATAATAATGTAAATTAGAGATGAATCTGATTGATATCACGTTTAAACATATAATGTTGGTACATATCCAACTTATAAGATTAGATTACATCCTTGTATATTACAAACATGTTAAATCTTAAGTGTACATATAACTTAAAATTACTTTGGTATATTATTATTTCATCCTTTTTAATATGACCGAGCAAGAATATATTAGATAACATGTAATTTGGAAAGTTTTTGGTCAAATGTATCATATAAAATATATTTATTATATATAAACTTATGGTTATATATATGCAATTAGTATGGATTTATCTCAACTATGAACCGATCCACATAATAATTAGGGTATTTGTTTAGCCCCGACCTCCCATATAAATAATATGGACTGAGTTTAGATTAGATTATGTGGGTGGGACACAGATCAAATCGTGTGGGTCCGGTCCAATTGTCATCTCTAGAGTAGGAATTAAAGTTGTATAAGATCGTTGATGAGTAGTAATGAAGGTATTCACTTACACTGTCTAAAAATAAACCATAAATAAAAATAGCAACATGGAATACATACAAGGTGTATGGATCTAACTATATAGATTACACACAAACACATTCTTCAATTTTAATGCATCATTATATATCTGCATTTCTTGATAGGAGCATGACTAATTTGGTGTCAAATCCCTGAGTATTATTCAAGTCACATAAGTCTTTTAAATATTTTGCTAGATCCTCACAGAAAGCATTATTCATTACCTAATCAGAATCTCCACCTTCATATGTTTCCTTGATTGTTGACGAGTCTGATAAGGAGTAATCTTCATTCTTCCGGAACTGCTTCTCGTTTCTATCCTATATTTCTCAAGGACAAATGTGACGATGCTAGTTATCTATATTAATGGCATGCATTTCAGTAGTACAACTAGGTATTGAATCCATGCATGTGTTTTGATTTTCTACCGCCTAAATTGTAATTGACTAATCAATAACTTCATCAAGTTACGGGCCTGCTGTAGTATGTTGAACATCTACATTATTCATATTACATGTTTTTTATGTCATGAGAGGCCTTATTGTTGTTGTTAATATACTGTCATCATTTTCATAGTGATCCATCAAAGACTGATTTTGGGCAACAAACCCTTGTGTTTTCTGGTCCACAATTACTGGCCGATTGATGCAGTAGCAATAGTAGAAGTTGTCTTTGTATCATGTTGATTATATGGTGTTGCAGGTTCCTCTTCTTTATAAAGAGCACCAAATCATTTTCCTCACCCTTTAGAATGTCCGTATTGGGAATGACATAAGTCCTCTATGGACGACATGGATTTGTTTTCATAATAGTTGTGCCACATTTCCTTCTCTTGTTCCCATTTAACTCCAAACTCATCACTAGAATGAGTCATCTCCTTTGGCTAATCTAGGGTTTCTGACGAACTAAAAATACTTTGATCATGTCCTAATATCACAAAGATGATAGATTCCCACTATGTTTCATATTCAACTTTGTATACACTACCACAGATCACCATTGTCGGTTATCTATCTTGATTTCCATTCTTGCAAATATGCTTCTGGTATGATGCAGTGTGTGGTCATCCACTCTAATGAGTCTTTCCAGTACTAATATAATTATATCAAGGATTACTAGGTTGTAGAGGTGTAGAGGAAGATCCAGAACATGGGGGTGATCCAAAGATCGACCATGGACACCCTATCAGAGAATTTAGATAGCCATTTTCACTCACAATCATGTTGTATTAAGGAATATGCCATGTGGACTAAAAACCACACACAAAGATGCACTCCTTTTTTCTCTATGCATGCATAAAGACAAAAGGAAGAAGGGGTTGAGTCCATAAGATATACATTTTATTTAATATTATTTCTGAGTTGCAACAACTATTTAAATGGTAGAAAAGTAAGAGGTAGAAAGGGCCATGTTCTTTAGGGTTGGGTAAAAAACCAAATTTGACCACCAAGCCAGATCATACTTGACTGAACCATGCCTCTAGTTTGGATTAGCCGGATAGTGTGGTTAAGTTTGGTCTAGAAGTTTTTCAAATTGGTCTTATGTAGTATGGTCAACAAGGTGAGTGGTTAACCAATCATACTAAACTTGACCAGCTATATAAAATGCATAATTAAAAATAAATGTCTATTATGATAATTATGATTAGAATATTGTTATAGTAATATGTATACGAAATAATCTTGTAATATGTATTCTTATAAAGTAATTATAACAAATTCTGAAAGAAAATAAAAAATGATAAACCAATGATACCATCACCTCAATCGTCTCAATCAGTTGATCAAAACCTTTTTGTTGTTAGTTTTGTTTCTGTAGACATTGTCTACTTCCTCCTTACCTTCAATAAATAGTGGAAAATTGTAGAGTTTAGAATTATTGAAACTGCTCACACGATGTTTATTTAAGTGTACTAGAAGCACTTACTAATTATTACTAGTTTTAGATTGGACTTAACTAAATTTGATTATACTTTTGTTGTAAAGTTTGATTTGGATCCTACAAATAGTCAAGTTTATTCTAGAATTTTTCTTAACCAATATATGCAGTCTATTTTACGATTTTAGGGTAAGAATAGACTTGACCAGACTATGCCTGTTACAACCCCAAATTTTGGGTTCCTTTGGTGAGAAATGTAATTTCTCATATTAAAGATATTTGGACAAATAATGATATAATTTGTTGTGAATAAATGGATTTCGTTTAAAATAGCCTTGTTGTTTGATTTGTGGGCTTTATTGGCTATTGGGCCCAATAACAAGGAAATTCAATTAATTAATGAATAATTGAGTTGTTGAGAAAAGAGAGATGAGGTAGAAACCTCTAGAAGGCAAAGGAATGTAATCCAAGAATGAATTTCGTGCCTTTTGAGTTCCTTGGGTTCCAAGGAGTCCAAAGTTGCAAAGATAAAGCAACAAGAAAAGAAAAGACCAATAAAGTATTTCGTTGTTAATAAAGAAATTAAAAACATTGATGGAATATGGAAAATAAGTGAAAAGAGGTATAGTGGAATAATCCTAGGTGGAATTTCGTATTCCAAGGATTCCTAATGATAAAAGGAATACCAAGGAGGAAAATAAAAGAGAAATAAAGAGAAATCCTCAAAAAGAGATATTTTAATAAGAAATAAACATGATAATGAGAATTAATGCATATAGGTGCATCTAGAAGGATAATAAGTATCCTTGAAAAGGTATTTCGAAATATTATAATTTCTTGGGGTCCAAGGAGTCCCAAATAACAAGATAATGGTTTGAGGAAAGAGAAAATAACCATTAAATGAATTGTATTAATGAGTAACTTGTCTTTGAAGAAATAGTCCTTTTCTTTTGGAATTTCGGACTCACACTTGACATGCAAGTAGATAAAGGCAAGAGAGATGGAAACACCCTCCCAAATTAGCATAGGACTCCTATTGCCTTTTTCGTCCAAGAGGGGTCCGGACTCTCCCTACTATCATAACCCTTGGAAATTTCTTAATGATTGCGATGTATATAAAGATGGTTGTAGATGGTTGTGCCTTGCCCTCCCTATCCACCGATCAGGAAAACACGGTTGGGGGTAACCCTCCTTAGGTCTGTGGATGACCTCCTCCCCTCTCGGGTACCTCATCCTTCAAGAACGAGGTGTGTGGTCAGGTTGTCCTCGTGTGAAGGAGATCGGATCCCTATCTGCAGAGAGAATAAGATCGAGTAGCGGTATGGGCTAGTGGGGGTGAAGGGCGCGACTCTGGCGGCCGACATCATCGACCCCTCCCTGACAAATGTTCGGGTCAAGCACCGGCGCGACACCTGCAAGTGGGCTATAGGTTGGCCGCAGCCGCATACCTGCTGGATTGCTTTCCGACCGACCTGGTCGCACAGAAGAGGCTCCCCACGTGTGTAAGGGCACGACAGAGGCAGAGGAAGCCTCCCCGATGGCCGTCAAAGTCAGGGGTGGAGGAGGGCAACCTCAACCTACTGCAAACCGCGGCCGCTAGGGCAAGCCAGAGGAGGAAGATGACCTCTGGGTTGTTTGGACGAATTTACCCTCCGGGGGTATGAAGGCTGGGGAACTTAAGCGGGGGCAGCATCGTCATTTGCTTATGAATCCAAAATCGCAAGATCGTTGCATGGGTGGAGTGACGTGGCACGATCTGATTGGCCCAAAATAGGTAATTTTGCTAAAATCATATCTATTTATTCGTAGCTCGGATTAGCACGCATAAAATAAGAAAGTTGCTCAGAAAAATGACGGGAATCCATTAAAAATATAATTGAAGCCTGATTTCTCTTGCAATTCGAAAATTAATGGAAGATGTCAACTTTAATACTTTAATGTTTAAAGAACCCTATTTTGAGATGAATAATATATTTATAAGGGTTTAATGGATGATTAAAGTGGATATTAGCCTATTAATGATAAAAAGGAACTTTAGAAAGAAAAAGGATGAACTTTGCATATAATTAGTTAATTTGGAGTTTCATATGCATGAATATACTTTAATGGGCCTTGAAACCCTAATGTTGATTAATTCGACTATTAATGGCTTTAATTGATTAATTTTATGATTAAAGTAGGAATATGCTATTTCGAGCATTAAAGTTCCTAATTTGTGGATAAATACCCTAAAGGTGGTAATTAGGGTTTTCTCATGAATAAAAGGTGGAATTAATGGCAAATCGAGTTCATATGGGAATTAGACCATCATGAATTATGAGTTGTTAATCCGAAAGAAACTAAAGGTGATAATTGAGTCTAATGACCTTGAAATAACTTAAAAGGATAAAGATGGTAGTTTTGGTATAAAAGAGAAATAATCGACTTTAATTAGGCTTATGATGTTGAAATTAGGGTTTATGAACTAAGAGAGCATTTAATATGATAAAAGCGTTATGAAGGCAAAAAACCCTAATAAAACCCTAATGTGGTCTAGAAAGCCTAAGGTGGAATCCAAGTCTAGCTTTAGAATGTTCTGGATAAACTATAACACTTGGATCGTATGCATTAATTTCAGGATATTGTTGATTGCTTGTTGATTGATTCTTTATCCTTAATGCGTGGATAATCAAGTTGCTCCAGATCAGGTATGTGGTTAATTATGAATAATCGCCTTAGTTTCCCGATGATTTTTCAGATGGTTAATCGCATTAAATGCAAATTATCTGCTGGATGTTCATACTTGCAAATTATAAAGTCACTATGATTATCACATTAATAATAGAAGTATGGATTCTCGCACCTACATGCCACCCTGATGGATGATGCCAAAGGTCAGGCCCAGATGGGTAGACCAATGGACACCTTGAGTGGTGACCCCAGGCACCAAGAAGGTGGCCTATGATATTGCATGACTAGTGGGCACCATGAGTGGTGACCCCCATGCACCAAGCTCAAGATTGAGAAGGTGGCCTTAAGTCATTGGCAAAGGGCACCCTAAGGTGGGTATGCCAGGGTTAGGGCAAAAGCGGTGGAGAACGTCATATTGAAAAGTGTAAATTGGCTTGTTAATTAATTTGATTGTGATTATTAAATTGTTAGCCATATTTGCAAGATTTTGGTTGTTCCCACATACTAGTATATTTCGATATACTGACCGACGTTTTGTTTCTCAGCGTTTTAGGAACAATAATTGAAAGAACAAATAGTAAAGTGACACATTGCGGAAAAAGAAATAAAGTGCAAGTAGGATTAGATAGAATAATTCAAGACTAGGCTAGATAGATTTCCAAGGTTTTCAAAGGTAAGTAAAGTTTTAATTTTATACCAAATTCCAACTAGTTAGTAGAATTTCATAATTGTTATTGATTATTTGTCGAACCTTTGATCCTATAATTGGATAACGGCACCGACCTTTCGATCTCCCTTAATTGGGGGTTACCGGGAGGCGGGGTCGTTACAATGCCCACCCTTAATGCCCTCTCACAAAATCCTAAAATTAATTAATGTGTATTTGTGCACATAGTCGTCCATGGTAGGTCATTGGTTCCATTTTATTCTCACAATCTCATAGACACATGTCTAGGACAACTTCTATTCTACTTTGAATGTGAGACTCACTTACGAGGGGGGGTGGAATTTACAATTTCAATTATCTACCTATATTTCAAAAATTCAAGACTAATTATGGAATAGACGGAAACCCAAATGATGAAAACCTTCCATTTAAACAATACATCTCCTTTTTGAAGTAATATCCTCCTTATTTAATAAACTAAATACAAAATGAGTTTCCTCTACATTTTTCATTCCATTTTTTCATCCAAAAAGATTGTTCTAGAGGAAACTAAAGAAAATAATGTCAAACAATCCCTCTCGTCCCTGCCGTTGTTGGCTCGAATACGTAATAATTGTTCCTCCTATAAATGCCTCGCCATATGAGGACATGAAAGGCCACTCCATGGCTTATAACTTCAACAAGTTTGAAGTGTAGGATGTGTCTCTAGATATTATACAAGCAACATCCTCATTTCAATTTTATTTGTTGTTTTCTTTGGCCATGTTCTTTTTAATAAAATAAAATTATTGCACATATAATAATGATTATCATATGACCACATACTAATCATGATACATATAACATTGGAAATTCCATGTCATAGCATCTAAACACACCATAAATGTCAAAGATACTGTGATCCATGGTGCAACTAGCATAATGAAAAGTCATACAAATCAAAATGGAAGTTTAAATGTGATTAAGGGGGAGGAATCCCAACAATAGGCTTCTAATAAACAAAAATGGAATTAAAAAATCATTGATTTCCTCTAGAATCTCCTCAATAGTGTAGGTTCTCTGTGAGGCTGCATTTCTTTGATTTGTGATGTTTGATGCTTGTTTTTTTTAATCTATGCCTCTGGTCCCCACAAATATACATATTAAAAAATACGAATCATGGATGTTTCAAATGAGTCTAGGGGTGTGGTGTTTATCTTTATTGAATTCTTATAATTTCTTTCAGTCCATATAGTACAAATCGGGGATGCCATTAAAGTTATATGTTTGTATGTTTCGGAGTGTATTCGCTTGAATACAAAAAACATATGTCTTATGTTTGTAGATATCGTAAGTGATATTTTATTGATGTACAAGTAGTGATCCCTTAACTTAATGGTTGTAGGATAGTTAAAGAATAGGTGTTAAGTGGATTCTTAGTGTTGTGAGAAAAGTAGACAAATGAATGGCCCCTAAAATCTTCTCTTTCACATATTTGTGTGAGGATTTTGTCATACCAGATAAGCCAGATGAGAAATTTAAGTTTGTGAGGGCTGGTGATTTTTTGTATATGTAATTATGAGCGCAGTGATGTTCAAGTTGGATGAGTATGTGGAACAACATCTCTAAGTGGTATGATTGTTGGTGTCTATTTAAGTTTATGAGGGCAGATGATTTTTTGCATATATAATTATGAGCGCAATGATGTTCATGTTGGATGAGTATGTGGAACCCCATCTATAAGTGATATGATTGTTGGTATTTGTTTCTAGATGTATTAGGATGTCTGATAGTGTTTCATATGGAAAAAGGTCCACGAGGGTTATTTTAACAAGATTCTTGTAGTTTTTCTTATCAAGTATAAAGCTTGTCTAGTATTTATGTGTGTTAAAGAGTATGGGATCTCTGTATGGATTGTTTGTTGTTTAATGGTCTGCCCTTGATGCCATGGGTTTATCTAAAATTAAATATTAGTTGCAAAGGGTGGTGGTGTAGTGTTCTCTTTGGCACAATCTAGAGAATATTCTGTTATTTTTGTCTATGATTATGATCACTTTGATGGTTTCATGATTCCTTTAGTCAATAGTTGGCAGCCAAATATTGAGGGAAGTCATTGCATATACCATTGGATACACATAATGAAAATATCCAAAATAAAATTATATGTTCTCCCTTATAATATACTGAAATAAAATATCATCAAGTTGTTAACTTGATTGATGGAAAAGAGTAATTCCGCACTACATATTCACAATGAGTGGAGCCCTAGTGTATATTAATTAATGTGAACTTTAGACAATCATCTTACTTCTCAAGTTCTATCTTGGAAAGTGTTTTTATATTTCAACATAATTGAATTGAGTTTTGTTCTAGGTTTATAGCCACTATAGAGTAAGCCTATTATCAAATCTTTCATTTACTGTTGCATAGAAAATTTCCTTCACGTTTGATAAGCTTCATTTAAAATATGTAATTCTCATAGATCTAGTTTGGATGGGTGTACATATATGAATTCACAATGTAAAAATACACATTAAACTCTTAGGTTGCCCATGTCTGTTCTAATTTTTGATTTCTCATATACTATCTACTTTGTTGACCACCCAAAAGTGGATCTCGTTGATGTTATGATCCATGGTCAATTACTTCCCAATATTACACATGCTATTGTTATGGGATTCTCTAAGTTGTTTCCATAAAGTCTCATTAGTGGTTACTAGTATTTTTTTATCCTATGAAGTAATGGAGCTGCTCTTTTATGTTTTTGAAATTACCATTTCTAATGTGAAGTTATGAATCAAAATTAAGACTAGAATATGTTAGGTTACTTAATGAGTTTTCATGTTTCTTCTTACCATGTAAAATTTACACTTTATTGATGCATCTTATAAAATGTGTTTTGTTGATGTTAGTTTGAGTTTCAATGTCCATAATGAAGTCACTACCACTTACATTAAATAAGATGTTACAGTAAATAAGTAACTGTTTGGAAGTTAATTTTCTTAAATTTTGAACCCAAATAAGTTACTTGTTGTGAAACTTGTAGTGGTATTAATGTGTTCATATCCAACTTGTATACCCATTCCTGATACATAAAATTCCATATATTTGTTTGTTCATTGACAACACTATGTATATTTACTAATATTAGACCTTATGATCCCACTAGTTTTGGTAATGTTGATTCTCATGGATCATAGATTACAATCAAGTTTACCCATATTACAATAAGAAATTTATCAGAAGTCTGATCTAAATTAAGAGTATTGAAAGTATGAACCATATATAAAGATAAAAATAATAATTTATGCAAGAAGATCAATAGCAGGGTTTTCACATGACTGAGGGACGCTTTGCAAAGGTAAAGGAACAAATTGCTCCATTTTTCAAAAGGTTCATTCTGGTTCAGTACCACATGTTTAATGATATAGATCCATTAATGAAAGAAATCTTGAGGGTATCTATTAATGCAACAATATCACAAAGTGAAAATGTAATTCACATTGCAGTATTGGCCATTTTCCAAACCAAGGCACATTGGATAAGAATTTCTAACATCCCCACTTAGTTCCTATTAAGTATGACTTCATATTTTGTAAACTAAACAAAAAATTTTGGCACAAAATTTGCAATGGCAAGGTGGTTGTATAAGGCATGTGTGAAAATCATGTAGTGTTTATTATTCTCATTATTTAAAAAAAATCATCAATTCTATTTCTTCTATTGGCTTTGGATACAAGTCAATAGCTTATTAGGAAAGATGCATAAATGTATTAAACACAATTTCTGATAAGGTTAAAGCTTTTGTTGATACTTATTGGGCAGACTATGCATTGCACATTTATTGTAGATGGGTGGGAATATGTGAGGAGTAGAAGGTTGATAATCTTTTGATATATTTTCCACATGGTTTAGTATTTTAAAATACATAAATGACACCAATCATTAAAAGGCGAGAGGTGTCATTGGAAATATTCATAGATATACTAAATTTGTAGTTGCAAAGTTGTTGTAACTAATTTCATTACATTGAAAAATCAAATTATAAAAGAGAATAATCATCGTATATGGTGGCGAGTAGGGATTGAGTTGATCACAAACTATCTTAAGTTGCACTTGTTCTTGAAGTGAGAGATATTATCACGGGCACACCTTTTGGAATGCATATGAGCTTGTTGTTAAAGATTCTAATTGTCATGTGCAAAGTGTTAATCACAATTGATCGTGATAAAGAACCCTCCATGTGATATTTTGTTGAGGGCATGAGAAGGGGGGGGGAAGTGTAACATCTCAAGATTTGAGATCTCGAATAAAATGATCTTAAAAGAAATGATTGGACCACCAATATCACCAAGGTGCACTTCCTTTTCAGAGAGCCCATCACTAAAGAACTTTGTGGTTAGTACTAGGATGGGTGACCGGTCAGAAATTTTACCCTAACTTACTCATGAATGAATACAAAGCACACAGTTAAGGTTAGTGGTGGTTTGTGGGGCCAGTTGTCATTCTTGAAACTCTACTAGAGCCTTGGGTAGTGGAGCCATACTTTACAAATGGTGTCAGAGCCATAACCCCTCCAGTAGGTGGGGCCCACATGGGCATGTGCCATTTCTAGTCTTGGGTCGTGCAGTTCATGCAAGTTGGAAAGGGTTGTCTATGGTGATGTAGCTAGCCTTGCGCTGATATTCCATGATCGGGAGTTGGGTTTCCATGAATCATTCTAGGACTGCACTGAAATAGGACAAATATTATGAGGTCATATAGTTGAGCCTTAACAAGGACATCAAGAGTCTAAGTGTGGGAGATTGTAACATCCCAAGATTTGAGGCCTCAGATAACATGATCTTAAAAAGAATGATTACACTATCCATATAACCAAGGCGTACCTCTTTTTCAGGGAGCCCATCACTAAAGAACTATGTGGTTAAGTGTGCTCAACCTAGAGTAGCACTAGGATGGGTGATCGATCAGGAAGTTTATCTGGACTTGTGCGTGAATGAGAAAAAAATGCACAATTAAGGCTAGTGGTTGTCTGTAGGGCCAGTCGCCATTCTTGAAACTCTACTAGAGCCTTAGGTAGCAGGGCCAGGCTTTATATAAAGCCATAAAATCACTTAATTTTATTAGAGGCAATAATTGTATTTCATATTTTTCTATTAGATGATAAATGGGATGAAAAATGTGTCGACCTCTTCATGCAACTAGCCTATTCTTGAATCAACAATTCTTTGACACACATCTAGTATATTACAAATAAAATAGAAGTTTAGTAATTCTTAGATGTGGATACAATTCATTATGACAATCTAGATGTGATTGACCAAATGACACAAGAAGTTAAGCTATATAGGCATTCTTTGGGTATGTTTTGTTGACCCAATATTTGTATGTTGTATCTAAATTTTATTTCGAGTTGTTTACATATATATTTCATGTTTTGGTCCTTTGTCTCTTTATTTGGAAAATCTTGTAGGTGATGTCCCTGTCTTAAAAAAACATTATGATTTGTATTCTAAGCTAAACTACAAGTGTCTCTAGATGTAATAGAAATTGAGTGTGTTTGAAAATATACACTCGTCTAAAATAAATAGACTAGAAGAAGAAAGATAAAATGAACATGTATATGTTTAATAAAATCTAAATATAATCTTATCCTTGCTCACTTTAGGTGAATTAAATTTGTAAAATTATATTAATAACTACTACTACTATGACAATCTTGTAGGGCAAAAATCTTAAAGTTAAAATATCTTGACCCCGTAAGTTTTAAAAATATGGGATTGTTTAAGGATTGTGTTGAGGAGTGCATTCTCAATGAAGCTGGTTGATATTCTTAATTTGAGGAGGGAATTGAAACCCTTGATAGGGTATTTGAAAGTGGAAATTTGTTTTTTATTTAACTACAATGTTTTGTGTTATATATACTTTTTTCATCTTGTTTTATAAAAAATTTTAGGTACTTTATATGACCGCGATATAAGATTACAAGGTTACACTCATTATTTTATTTTCCATATGATGTTTAAACTTTTGGATTGGGCTAAATTTGTGAGCATGTTTCATATATCTTGAAACTTTGGACATGTTGTTTGTTTGATTCGTTGTCTCCTTTAGTTCTGTGATAACTCTATGGAAATCAACTTTTAGTTATAAAATAATATATATGATCATTGTTATAACAACTTTTACTGAAGTATTTTGAATGATCCATAAAATCAATCCTTAAACTTTTGATTATTATGACATATGATATCAATCAAAGTTATGTTCATGACTTGGTATTTCGTCATTCCTTGTTAAAAATATATGCAACTTATTTTTATTGGTGATATATATATATATATATATATATATATTGATAGGTGTGAAGATAAACTTAAGTATTTGATGCATTCTAATTAAATATTTTTACTTAAACAAAACACTTACCCAAAAAAATCTAAGAAATGCTTATTTTTATTCTTTTTTTTGTGTGTATGAAAATATGACCAATCAATACACTCATTGTTGTGTGTATCCATATCATATTTAGGGTCACGTACATGATTGGACCATATTTCGATATGCTTCCTAAAGTTTGTTGGTATGCATATAAAGATACCCAACTAACACACCCAATTGTGTATTCTTGCAACACGATTTGGGTCATATATGCCATTAACATCCATTTTACATTTTTAATTGCACATTGTGTTCTATGTATTGGACGTTTTGGGTCACACTAATTGCAATATACTCAATTTAGTACTTTTTGGTCTCAACATGGCATCACGTTTATGTCATTTCCATTCTGAGTTGTTTAAGACTCTAGTTGGACTTAGCTCAATAAATTTTGAGGTAATGTTGGCAGGGCCACTGGTCTAGTTTTGAGCATACTATAACCACTAAGTTAATTTAATTGAGTAAAATGTGAACCATGTAAACATTATCATGTAACTCAAGGTTCTTCTTTCTCACCTTTCTCTTTTTATTCTGGTAGCCGATGAGATGTTTTCCATTTGAGACAATACAAGTTTTGTTGTCTTTCAAAAATATTTAAAATTGTTGAAAATTCATATTCAAGGCCCTAGATACACATCCCTATATTCAGAGAAGGGAGAAGATGTAAAATTCCTTTCCAACCTAACACAATGTTCATCAATCGTGATGTATAATTTATTATATATTTTTGATTTCTAGTCGCATGTCTTGGATTTGTATTAGTTTACTTTATCCTACAAGATGTTAAATAAATCAATTATCAAGTCACTCTTACATGGCATTGAAATATGACTTCTTGAATTTAAAAATACTAATTGAATGTTATGAACTTAGGTTTAATTTTTATCCAAATCGGAGAAATAAACTTGTTTTCACTTAGCATTGTGTGACTAGGATTTTTGGTTATTACCATGATCTTCTAATTCTTTTTCATTTAAAGAAAATTGATGTGCAACTTTCTTAATCTAAAATGTTGTCATGATTTTGTTACATGTACTTTATATTGGAGTAAGAACTGAACTCTCACCCAACTTGATTATAACTAACATTCTTAGTTGTTTCCTTGATTCTCATATCTATCATTTTAGAGTTGTTTAATCATTACATACCATCTAAATACTTCAAGTCTTATCTCTTGAAGTTTTCTACAAATACCCCATTTGTATGTTATAGTCCAAAATAATATCATGATAAGTTTTCATCTCCCATTCTAAATTATAATTTTATGGTGTACTTATTAATTTCTATTTTAATACAATTTTATATAATTTAATTTTTAATACATGATAAATATTTATATAAATTTTGTTCAGACTTATTTGAAGCTAAAATTCAAAATAAGTTATTGAGCCAATAACAGTGATAAGGGTAAAAGGCATACCTAACTTTAAGTGGGAGAGACTTAAAATCTTCACAATTGAATGTTAATGCAACCCATCATGGAAAGGCTTGTGGAACTTTGGATTAGGTTTCAGAGTATCTTATTATGATCTTATCATGTTGAAAAACTTTATTATTGTCACCGTTCTAGACACATGGCTTACCCCAGTATGGTGATGATGCAAATTTCAAATTGGTAGTGAGGAAAACATATGTAATTTACATAACAAAAATCGAATGGCATACTTAGAAGCAGGAATGCATCAATTTCTTGGGTTATAATTGAGGTATATAATATCAAAATGTGAGAGATGTGGAAATTTAAGAGTTCTTTGTATTCTATGTTAGGTTCATATGAAAAAAATCTTGAGGTCATCCTGTGCTTATCCTCCCTGAGTAGGAACATCACTCCAAAGTGTTGAGACCATGTCCTACTTGGCGCTTGTCATTCCGATGCACTCATTGAAAAAATTATTCAAGAAATGAGTCATAACCCTATATTTTAATTTTGCAAAATTTTACCCTAAGTGGCAATGATAGTTGTGAGAGATAACTTCGACAATTCAAGTAATTGCATGCTCACAAAAAATGTTTCATTTCCAACATTCTGGTGACTAAATACTATAAGAAATGTTTCAAATATAGTAATTGGGGTACAAATTCCAAAAAGATATTCGCCCAAATTAATTAATAGAAGATTATATACATTATTGATAGAAGTAATGAACTTTCAAAAATAATAAGATCTTGATTTCTATTTAGATCAAGATCAGGGATAGTTGATTTTGAGTTCAATCGAGATAGTAGATCCAATTTTATATCTTTTAGTTCTCAATTAAGTTTATCCCCATTTTTATGTTAGAGTTATCTTCTTGATCCTTATGTATGTCATGTAAGTTTCCCTCTCCTTATATTTCTTACAGAATATATGAATTTGAATTATGTTTCTATATCTAGGTATGTGGGCTTGCTTGATTGGATGAGTGTGTAGTGACATGTTTTCATCTTAACTGGCTAACTAGGGTTTACTTGGATGAGAAAATGCTTTTCTTGATTAATCCTTACTTAGGCCTAATCAATAAATGATAGTTCAATTATGATGTTTTAAATGTTCTAAGACATGTTAAACATGATGTGGTTCACATAATTAGTGTTTGGCAAGTGAAAATCCTAGTGAATTGGAACTAGGTTTTTAGTTGTATATGAATATGAAAGAATGCATGAATTTGAATAAAATAGAACTTTAAAACTAATATAACTTTATGAGTGAAGAATGTTTTGGTTTGAGAACATCCGTAAAATATACACCCAAAAGTGTGTAGACGTTTGATTCTTTTAAAGATATGAATTATAATTATAAACTCAAAATGATCGAAGCTTTATTTTTTTTAGAATACATAATTGTCTGAGTTTGTTATGGGGAAGATTAGTCTGGAAATGCAATTTTTTACCAATGCGGGATACATATTAAACTCAACTGACCAGCCAATCTGAATAAAAAATGAAAATTATTGAAAATGTTTAAAATTGGTCTCACTAAGAACCTTTATTAGTATATAGAAACTAACCGATCCTAGTACATCTTATTCATGTAGTTCAATTCAAAGCTCCATGTTTTGGGAGTGAAGGGAATTTCTAGGGTTTTAAAGGTCTTGAAGCTAGAAGAGAATTTGTTGGGTTTCATACCTCCAACATTGGTGAACTCATATAAGTGTGTCAATCTTTTATAGGTTTTTATGACATATATTCTCTCCTATGTCTAAAACTTTCCATTGCTCTGGTTTGGATCACAAATTTCATGAATTCACTTACTTTATCATTCTTTCTCCTTAATCCTCCTTTTCTAGGGTTTTTGAGAAAGAGACCATTTGCTCAACATTTGGTTTGATTTTAACTCTCAATTCTTGACCTACATTTTTGAGGTATTAAACACCTGAGTTTAGTGATTAGGTCATGATTTAGATATTGGAACACATTGAAGGATTAATCCTATATGAATATAGATTGATGAGTTCAATGCTATTACTTTTATGTTTCTGGGTGAAGATTAGGAAAATACTTGAGGTATTGTATACCTCCAATTTCAAATTCATTCCATTGATGTATAATGGTAATATATGTACACCATCAGATGATACATTTTCATAGATTAGCATGAATGAATAAAGTGCTTGGAAACTAAGTGGACATTTTTAAACTGTAGTTTAAACTGAATAAGCATGGATTAGAGTATTTTATTAATTGCTATTATTGAATCCTTGATACTCTTAAATATGAATTGTGTGTGAGATTCAAGATAAATGTCTTAATGAAGATATCCCCATTTTAGATTAATGACAAGGAATTGTCTAAATTGAGAAAAGGGAATATTGTAAACTAGTATTTAGTGGATGTATCAAATTGTACTGGAATATAGGGTTTCCATTTGTCATGAATAACCTTGATGAATACTAGTAATCCCTGATGAGGTTAGTAATCAATGAAGTGTTGATGATGCTGTATAAAGATATAATCAACTAAGACAAGTTCTTGAAATTCCTAAAATTTCCTATTAGAATAGAATGGGATACTAAGCCCTAGCTTCTACATAATATTGTATGGGAACATATGCTCTTGATTAGGTAAGATCACTTTAATTGAAGGTAAGAAGTTTTATTAAGATGATACAACTCTAATGCATCTATTATATCATGACTGAAGGCTTAAGGAGTAAATACCACATGAATACAAGTCTTTTTTGGAAGTCATTTTATAATGAATCAAGAAGATGATCAACAAAGAGTAAGTAGGAGTAACCCTATATGTTCTACTTCTTAATTTGAGTACTTTTATATGTAATGCAAAAATTTCTTATAATTATTAAAATGCAAGTAGAAATTAAAAGGCATGGCATGAATATCCGTCTATAAGAAAGGAAATCGAGAAAGGTGAACTAAATTGGAATCATGAGTAATGGGTAATTTATCAATAGAACAAGTATGAGATAATTGTAAAGTTCTGTATTATGAATATATTTGTATTAACATAAATGGGAAGAATTAAACTTAAAATAGAATACAAGGAATCTCATGAGAAGCAAATGTTGTTTTCTAACTGAATTGTGAATGATTGATCTGAAGCATAGAGGTGATTAGGATATGAAGGAAATTAATAGTAATGAACCTAAACTGAAGGGAGAACCAAGAAAATGGCTATGTGGAGGTAAGAACCTAATACTTACTCAAATATTATGACTTAAACAATAATTGTGAATGCTATTTAAATGAAGGGTCGATAAGTTAAAAATATAGCTTGTTTTAATCAGAAAAGAGGAAATTAAGGTTGTTGCTTGTATGTCATAAGTATGTGACATAAAATATTAACTATGCGTCATTAATGTTTATAAATTAGTTCACTCTCTATATAAGGGAACTTAGATGGAAAAAGGTGTGTCTTATATAGTAAACATGATTTAGGCATAATGAGCAATGGAAAACATCTATTTTGTGATGTTGTTATGGGGCCTAACACCAATATAAATGTTTACTAAAAAGTGGGAGATGTAGTGAAATGTTAAGAAATGTGAGAGGATAGGAATGTTATGTAATGATGTGTATTTGAGAAATCCTAATCAAGGTACAAACATGATAACCAAATTATATGTCAAGATGAAAGCTCAATGATGATGATTCATACCATATGATTTGAGAATGAAAAAAATGCATGTTTTAAATTATAGTTTATTGTGTTGCTTTTATCTTTCTTACTAACATTCCAATCTAACTCATGCCATTCTAATTTGCATGAGACTACACATAGTTGATAAGTAATGAGATGCAATCTCTCTAAAATGGGTAAAAGGAATAAGCAACAAGTGAAATGATGAATTTTCTAGTTAGGGACCCCGAACACCATGAGTTACCCTGAGGTTCATACTAGGGAAATGAAAAAAAAAGTGTAGTTATGAGAAGAATATGAGAACGTTTTCTATAGTGTGGATCTAGACCTTGAAGGTTAGACCACCATGATCTAGGGATGAATGATGTGGTGAGTGATCCTTCCCCTAAGTCCTCTATTTCTAAGGTCTATTGTTCATAAGGAATAGGCTTCAAGGAATTGTGAAATGTTGGAAATATTTGATATCTTATATTTTGTTATGTTTGTACCTTCTTATGTACCTGATATGAGTACTTGATTGTAGAGAGGTTTAATGCCATACCTTAGCCTTTTTAGGTGACCTTGTTCTAGACCAGGATCTATTGTAGCTATCCGTAGGTGGCTACCTAAATCCTAAGATAATGATAGTGAGTCATTGCCATGAGAATCCAATGTGTCAACTTCTACTTTGTGATGTGAGAGCCAAGTACTTTCAAAGAAAACAAATTTTATATGATAAGTTGTGCGGAAAATGAGATATAAGTGTGTTGTATTCTAATTCCTTATAGTTGATAAATACATTTTTATTCAATATATTTCTTATGTGTCACGATTAGTTGCTCTTCTATAACAAGATAAATTGTTTTCTTATTCTTAACTTCTCAGCATAAAAATGAAGGCTAAATTTTAGATTATAATTAAACTTTGATATCTTGTTTATAATGTGTTTGATATTTAAGTAGTTGATGATGGAAATTTGTTTTTTATTGAAATATCCTCATTTCGTAAACATGGATTCCGTGGATTTTACGTTTAGGACTGTATGATATATTTTTGGTTCGGATGGTAGATTGTCACAATGATGGTTTTATTGTAATTGGATTAAAAGTGTTTATATATGGGCTTTGTTTCATTTAGTTATATTGTCATTATTGTAATAGGATTGCAGTTTTGAAACATTTAGAATTTTATGATACATTAGTATTTGTGCTCACAAAGATAGTTATTAAGTTAGGATATGAGGTAAATGAATGGTTGTCATATTAGATAGTTTGGTGTCATAAAATGTAAGTACATAATGCTAGCATTATTTAATAAATTTGTAAGATAACATCTTCTAGATTATTTTGAGTTCAATATGCATAATTTGATGGTGATACATGTTACTCATATAAGTGAATGGAAAACGCCAAGATGATGGACTCCCCCATGTCAAACACTGCCAAATTTGATAACGATGAAGAAGGTGAGAAAGTGGATGAGAAGCTCGATAGAGGTATGATTGGAAGTTTACTTTATTTAACTGTCTCTAGACCTGACATAATGTTTAGTGTTGGCTTGTATCCTAGCTTTCAATAAAATGCCAAGAAATCACATCTTATAGTTGTTAAGAGGATTTTAAGGTACTTAGCCAAAACCCAAAAGTTTTGACTATGGTATCCCAAGTCAAGTGATTTTACTCTTACAACCTATTGTGATGTGGATAATGCAGGATGTTTGATTGATACAAAGTGCACAAGTGGCACTTGCTTCCTCCTAGGACCATGCTTGGTGTCTTAGTTTTCCAAGAAATAGAGCATGGTGGCTTTATCAACTATCGAGGCTGAATACATTGAAGTTGGGAGTTGTTGTGCCCAAGTTCTATGAATGAAGCAAATGCTTCAAGACTTCAACATTTATTTTGATTCTTCTCCTGTCTATTGTGATAATACTAGTGTAATAAATTTATCTTACAATCCTATATTGCATAGTAGAGCCAAGTATATAGAGGTTCATCGTCATTTTCTTTGTGATCACATTGCCAAAAAGGATATTTATATCATGCATGAGGGCACATAAAATTAGTTGGATGACATTTTTACAAGATCTCTAGCTAGAGAGCAATTCAATTTTTAGATGTACGAGACCCTCATCTTAAAAATACTAAAGTTGTAACTTCAACTACCTCTTATTTTTGCAAAGACACCATATACAACTCTTGAAATGTATGTTGAGTACCATGTACCATATTGATCTCAAAACACATCTCTCAAGGTGAATGATGATATATTAAACCATCTGGGAGGTACATCTTTGATAACACATCCTCTATGTTAGGCACTCCACTTTGGTATCCACAACATGCATGAGATAAGCTGCACAACCTTGTATCAACATCTTCTCACATAGGTACAACTAGGAAAGTACATATTCTCAAACCCCTTCCTAGAAGTATAACTAACATGTTCTCCTAGTATCTTCTCCTCTTCCTTGTCTCACTAGTGGGAAACACTTCCTTTGAGAAGGTAGATTAGATGCTTGATATACTCATACCTTAGTATCTAGGATTGTAAAGGAATTCTCCACCTTTGTTAACCTTCTATATGAATTTTTCAGATCCAGCAAAGTTGTCATACCAACATACTACGTCATAAAAATTCTCCTAAACCTCTCAAAGATCTTCCACAAACCACAAGAGGACTCAACATGTAGTGATGGGTCTTGTAGTGAAGGGATATACATCCTATTTGTTTCATGCATGGAAGTCAACATTCATTTACTAAACACAACTTGTATTTCTAGGTTAACTAGTATCATTTGGTTCAGGGGAGGTGATGGATTTTTTGTAGATCCCATTCAGACACTCTTTACTCCTATTCCATATTCTACAACAATGTGTGACACTTTTCTACCATCAATGGATCAATTCTACTCTCCACTTGCACTTCACATCATTCTTCTATATCTCTAAAATCATAAATGGTGATTATATATGGAGAAAACACAATAATAGATAACACAATCTATGTACTTATAACTCTAGTCATACCTAGGTTCGAATATTATAAAGTGTGGGCATTTAAACCCACGAATCAACACATAAGCACACCCCAATAACAACTGACCACACAAAATTAAAAGATTCTAGTCACTATTAAGCACACCCCAATAACAACTGACCACACAAAATCAAAAGATTATAGTCACTATTAACAAGGTTTACCTGAGTAAAAAGCTAGATAATGTTTTGTCAGTAACATTCTTATAAGAAAGAATAAGAGTACAACATATCAATGTATCACCAGGTAATTAACTATACATTGGATATGAAGTGGCCTCAGACACAACATCTATTATAAAAAACATCATCATGTTCATTCATAATCATATGCATTATATACACAAGATGCTACTAGAATTGAGTATTGAATACATTGATATGTAAAAAATCATTCTTTGGACCCAAGTATACATAAATGATAGTATAACACAACAAGACAAAATATTCCCACCTTCAACTATTGTCATGTCACGAGAGAAGACTCCTCACCAACAAAGAGATGAGATAGATGTTGGGATCCTATAAATGTCACAAACCATGAGGGTGAGGCCAATGACACAAAAAGAGATAATGTGTCTATAAAGGAATTAGAGTATGGAAGACATACTGCATATATTAACATAAAAAATTATCAGGTAATGACTATGTAGTTCCTATATAATCATATGCAAGGCATGCTACAACAATAAAGAGTTTCAATGAAGCATAATGTAAGCAACTATATAAGTGCATCTATTATCTATAATTAAGAATTTTCTTGTCAATCCCTATTAAATTTAGATTGTACCATACCTATTATTGACTAATGTCTATGAAGTTTCTTATTCCTCAGTATATGATCTTAGGGTTCCTTGTTCTCATTAAACCACACCTCTGTTAGTGTATGTATAAAAATTAGGGGCTCATTAGCATGTGCCATGCATAAACAACAAGTCCATCCTTCATACTTAGGACATATGACCTTTGTATAAAACATGTAACAAATTCATACCTTTTATATCTAATCATTTTGGTAGAATATCAAATAACCACACGAGCTACAACCTTAACCAACACTCGAATATATCTTGTGAATTCAGGACACTGAGGGGATCGAACCTCATAAAGATTCTCAATAATACACATATTCTCAATAGTATACAACTTAGAGATCCTTCTCATAATCCGATGACCACTAAAAGGATACATGTTCACTTCCTTGAGTTCCAAAGATTAGGGAAGTTAATAGTGCACAAGGCAACTACACTTCTTTAATAAGCCAGGAGGTCATTTTATTCATCCTACCCTCCTCATGTAGGCAAATTTGATAAAAAAGGTGTACATCTCCGCACTCAAGCGTGGTTGACCCGGCACCACACAAAAGGAAAAGACCCTCAAACCGAAAATATCTATCAACCTATCATAAAAGAAAACATGTCATGTATCTATCTAGTTGCTAACTATGTATGGTATACCTCTCATCTCCAATATGGTGAGGCCCCTCACTTGCATAGGCAACATACTAGGTTCAACAATAACGTAGGGTTCCTCCATGTTTGTACCCCAGGTACCCAACTCTCTAGGAATGTAATTCAAAGCCTTATGCAAGTAGTACCCAAGAATAGCAAAATTGTCAACCAAACATTTAATCTCTCTAACCCATGTCGTACATTTATGTGGGAATGAACCATCACCCCAAACACAATCCACAACTTGTTGATCATCAATTTCCATGATGGATAAGGTAAGGTTATTGTCATCATCCATTTTCAAAGCTATGATGCATCCCTACAGGAAGGCTTCAACGGAGTTGTTTCCATTGACCCAGAACCAGAAAGAAAGATTGATGTACCCATGACTATTTCTCACACATCTTGCAATCCAACATTTATGGTATCCTCTAGGAAGACTCACATAATTGGATGTAAGGTTCAAATTTAGGTCCACCAAGTCAGGAGGCCACCATTTGAGAAGAAACTATGATGAATCTTAAATCTCGATGAAACACAACCATGTTCCTCAAGCATATTGTAGAAAGTTGGAGATTCAAGTTTTCTAAAAACTTTTGGGTCCATTTTGTTGTTGATTTCAGCAACAATGGATTCCCATAAGGCGGGTAGGTTCAACTTGTTACCATCAAACCTGCAAGTACACCTCTATTACCAAACTGACCATAAAATCAAATGAATTAGGAGGGAGAGAAGCCACCCTCTCAGACATGTCATGGAATGTGCATCCTCCCAGACAAGGCAACTACACGATTAAGGTTTCACCTATTAATTAATCCATATATCGTCTTCCACAGAAAAATTATAAAACTGAAAGTGTCCTACTAAGAATTAAGCAATTAAAGCAATGGAGGTTGCAAAACCCTAATTTATACCCAACATGCACATACATAAATAAATTTTGAATCTTATTCCCATGCATAGGAAATAAATTAAATTGGTCCCAAAAGATGAAACAAACCACTAGATCATCATCTAATGTCAATATTAAATAGTCTGGAAAGTTTCAACAATATGCTCATTCAATTGGGTTCAATTTTCTAAAAAGCACCAAAATTGACAATTAATAACAATTTTATGCAAGAATTCATAATTTTTGTCTAGAAGTATAAATAACTTCTTATTTTTCATTTCAATAAGCAAGTTAATGTAGTGAAAAGAAAATTGTGAAGTTCACATAATTTCACCCAAAACCACCCTAGAATCCCAACTTTAGGTCATACATCATTGAATAAGTGAGATTAAAGTAGGAGTTACATTACAAAGATTACGAAGTAAAAGATAAATTGCTCTTCTTATAAAAGAACAAGAATATTTAAAGTATGATCTAAAACCCTAACTTAAAAGATCCATCAAACAAGCTCTCAATATCCAAATTTACATGACTAGCTCCAAGTAGGCCCAAGAAAGAGAAAAGAGATGGTCTAGGATGAAGAACACTATCTTTTCATAGGTTATGAATCACTTTGGCCAAGAGTGAGGGAAAGATAAAAAAGGTGAAAATATAAGATAAAAGTAATAAAATTCTTTATACAGGGTCCCCTAGGTTAGGATGAACAATTCCTTTCTTGGATTCTTCACAAAATGACCAAGGACCTCAACATGTAACAAAATCTCCACCAAGAACAATTCATGTATCTAAAAAATAAACAAAAAAAGTTCTTGGAGTAACTATTGATATATGTATATTAGTTGGTTTGAGTGAAATTGTAATTTTATGTTAAACTACAAAATTTAGCAGACAACTTAGATAGTTAACAAAACCCCACAAGTTGGACCAACCATCGACATCACAATGACTTGGCTTGGGTCTCAAGAATGCCAAATAGTTGACCTAAACTCTCAATGGTCATCCAACTAGTTGGTGTAATTAGACAGATATTATGTCAATATCAGTCTGACTAGTAGTGGATCTGTATAATCGACCAGTGGTGGTTATCTCTCGTTATAATATAACAATTGTAATAAGGATCTTATTGTGCCTAGTCAACCTAACTTAGATAATGGTTCGCTAGATTCTAGTTGGTTTGAGTTCAGAGACTAATGGTCTTCACCAAGCACCAACAAACACACATATTTTCTTAAGTATAAACAAAGATTAAAAAACCCTAAAATTTCCTAAACTCTTTCAATTAGGGTCCCAGTCTCCAATACCCAAACTAAAACATAACCAAAACATGTCAAGCGGTGTGAGAAGCATGAATCATAATTTTCTTTATTTGAACTAATTAAGAAAAACACATACTTAGAGAGATAAAATGCAGTTTCAGTTAAACATGGAACACATCTTACAACTCACTTCTCCTAAGAGATTTTCCATGAAAACCTAAAACAAAGAGGGGTATAAAAGACACATTTTCTCCTCCAACTCCCAGGTGGCTTCCTATACACATTATGATTCGACACCACCTTCACTAAGGGTGTCTCCTATAGATGATTCTAAATTGGATGGAAAATAAAGGTATATCAGGGTGACGCTTCATCATTAGATAAACATTAGAAATATTGTTCAACATACTCAAATCGAGAAGAAACTTCAACTTTTAAGCCACTCAGTCAACATGTTCTATGATAGGATAATTCCCCATGTATAATGATGAAAGCTTACTCTTCTTCAAAAACCTCAAAACTTTATTCCAATGAAAATATATTCAAGTAAACATAGTATCCCTATAGATGATTCTAAATTGGATGAAAAATTAAAAGTATATCAGGGTGTCTCCTATAGATGATTCTAAATTGGATGAAAAATTAAAAGTATATCAGGGTGACGCTTCATCATTAGATAAACATTAGAAATATCATGTAACATACTCAAATCAAGAAGAAACTTCAACTTTTAAGCCACTCAGTCAACATGTTCTATGATAGGATAATGCCCCATGTATAATGATGAAAGCTTACTCTTATTCAAAAACCTCAAAACTTTATTCCAATGAAAATATATTCAAGTAAACATAGTATCCCACCTAAAAGTTAAGTCATATCATGCAATATCAACATATGTATTTTGTCTGTCTTGTTTTTAACTCGTCTATTTCTTGTTAAAATGTTACCAATCATTTGTTTCACTAACTTAGGACCCAAAAGATGATTATTTGTCCATATGATACCAACATAGAGGTGATATCTAAAAACTTCCATACAAAGATTCATATGGTTCCATTCAAATATGTGCAAATATCTTTTCTTTTCTTTGTGATCTCCTTTGGTGGCTTTTTGTATATACAGAGGGGGCCGTTTATGTCCTTATGTTGTAGGAACTTGATGTAACCTTGTGTTATAGTTTGCTCACCTAAGGATTGTGGGATGAATGAGACAAAATCCTGGCTTATATAAAAAAAAGTGAATTCTATCAAAGTCATGTGTATATATCAACTAGCAAGGAACTAAACCTCACAAGATCTTCAAATATCTATATCCATCGAGATCAAGGTCTTTGAGTAGGAAACTATTTATGCATGATAATATGTAATTGAACTTCAGTTGTGTACCAACGAATTCACAAATACGATCCTAAAACATGTGCATGAACTGGGGGCCTCTACGTGACATAATGAAGACTGATACCCAATGTAGATACACTATTTCATTCAAATAAATCTCACCCAACTTTTCAACTGAGTGTGTCAATTTAATGAGTAATAAGTGTGATGAATTACTTAATTTATCAAAAACCAACCAAATGGAATCATATCCTTTGGCTTTCTTGGTCATATAAACCATAAAATCCCAAGTGAAAATATCCCATTTCACTCGTGGTTAGGTAGAGTCTACTATAATTCTATGGATTTCTGATGTGCTACCATTACATGTTGACAACTATGACACTTACCACAAACATAGATTGTACAACTTTTTTTACGTCTTGGTACTTCCAAGATGCATCACTTACATTAAGACATGTGCCTCTTCCAACACCATAAAATAAAATATCCTACCTCTATAACACACCTTGACATGAAAAGAAAGTGATCTATCATCTGACTCATAAAGACATTCAAGCTTCACATCAGTAAGCTCTGGTTTTATACTCTCAATCTTTGCCTCTAGCCTCTAAGAATCTAGGATATGTTATGCCAAGGTCAATTTGATCTAAAGCTAAGCCAAGAAATACTCCCAATTGATATACTTCAACTAAAAGTTTTGTTGGTTATATGCTTTGAGAGCCATCATGTTAGATTGTGATAGGGATAAATTGTAAAAGATTTGAATATTCATAAGGGCAATTCCACTTATTATGTTTGTTTCAATATTGAGATAATGAATGAATGTCATAATGTCCTTATAATGTTTTAACTCAAATACATATGCTTTGGGTTGATGACATGAACATGAGACAATATGTATATTTTGATTACTCATTCTTGTTATGTCCCTAGTCAGTTATTATTGTAGATATTAAAGGAAAAAAATACATAAGAATAGTGTGTATGCTAAATGATGACTATGTCCCTTTATTCATGATATCAAATATTAATTAAGATACATGGGTACTTATTAGAGAAGAAGTTGTATTGGACAAACCCACTTTGAGAATGACATGTGTTAGTCATGTATGAAAGTCATATTCATATCTCAATATGATTGTGGTGACTGTGATCCTTAGACCTAGAGTGACTACAATGATCACATGATGTTTTTTTTAGTTTAATACTACCCAACATGACATCAAATAAGGGTTGCCATATAGGTAGTGATTGGGTGCATTGTGACACTTGTGGATGATTGTCAGTGATGTATATGGAATTTGTTCCTCCACTGGAGTGGTATCCTATCCAAAAGAGAACTGCATGGCCATGCTCAAGTGAGTCAATATGTGATATTGAGCTCACACAATCTCAATAGTATACTCTAGTTCAATAAACATAGATTAGATATCAATAAGATGACAACAACATGCCTCGATATTGACATGGATATCTATGACAAGAGATTATAATGTCATGGTTATAGTAGTCACTTCATAGGTTAAACTTGTTCTCCTATTTATTTTTATTACTTGGGTAACAATGATGTATTTTAGATACCAATATTTGCTTATGAAGTTTTGAGCATGAATACCAACGTAATAAAATACCTAAGGTGCAACATACTAAATTTTGGTGCAAAATTTAAATACTGAGCTATGATATCTTATTCTTCAAAAATTGAAGGTTTTTTTTCTAAATTTCACTCACTATGCACCCCATTCGAAATACCTTGAAATTTGATCGTCAAAATGCCAATTTCCCTCATTTGGTGTAGTCATCCCACTAGACCCCACCCAATTAAATAATCGAACCCTATTAGAATCCTTGGCTTTGAAATTGTACAAAGTAATATTATTATGCTTAAAATAGAAATGCTTGAATTAATAACGAGATTAACCTGTTGGACCACCCTAGAGTCACATTGTTATGGGGGAGAGGACTGACCATTGAAGTCAAATGGAAAATTTCAAGAGAAACAGACCTTAGAATAGAGGAATATAGAATTTCAAAATTTGCTAGGAAAATAAATACAAGAAGAGAGTCCAGTTTCCTTTGGACTTATGGACTACTAGTTAAAACTATCCCCTCACATTATTGCTGTTTCCCCTCCCTGCAGATTTCGGTTGCCTCCTCCCTTGCGTCTAGGGTGCCCTAGGCACCGGGTGCCTTCACAACGGCAAAAACTGCCGCACCCTCGACGCTCTTTACTCCTCAGCCCCATTTTGACTCCTCGGGTCCTCCCGCTACACTGACCTCTCCATTAAGGGCAACCGAAGGAAGAAACGACTCGACCATGAAAGACCAGGAACCACAGATGTAACGGCCGATGCGCCATCCTTCCGATGCCACTCTACCTGACATGAGCCCACCTCTATGAGCGCAAACCCTAGTGGTCACACTCCTACATATACCCGTCTATCCTACCTACTGAGCATAGCGCCTCCTATCCCCATCGTCTCCTCCTTGTCAACAGATCCCAGCCGCGACGGCACCCTACAGAGCATCGGCGTTTCCCGACGTCCGAACTTCCTCAATCCCCCTTCCTCTACACGACGGGTTGTAGAACACCACCTCACGCGTGCCAACAAATCCCAACCATTTCGCATCCTCCAGCGTCTCCCCCTCCGAACTGCTGTACCCTGGTTACAACGACAAGCGCCGACACCACCGGTAGGTACGGTTGCAGCAAACCGCATTGCCCTGCCGACTTCAAAGGAGAGTTGGTCACCAAAAAAACAAGTCACCTCCTCGACTACCCAAGTGCCACCATACATACCTATAACCTCCATCTCAAACCGCAACTCCGACAGCTGCAACCTGCTGCTCAGCAGCCACGACGCCAGTAGGGCTCATCCCCAAATCTGACGACCGTCGGGAAGTTAGGCCAACCACCACCACCACTCGGTGGCTAGGGAAGAGGAGCGACTAGTAGGCTGGAGTGACAATATTCAAAACAGGAGCAGCAAACGAGTTCCTCCTAGTTCCCTGAGCAGGACACTGGCATATTGTTGGATCCTAGATGGGTGACTTAGATGCTCTAGAGGGGGGGTGAATAGAGCTGAAAGCACTTAAACAAAATTCATTAAACCTTCAAATTATATGACAAGATAAGGTTGCTAAATAGGTAATTTGAGTGCAACTAAATCATGCATAGCAAGGATAAGAGAGATTGAACATGCACCAAATTTGACAAGCTATTTAGAGTGGTTCCACACTTCAAACTAGAAGTGTGTCAGTCCACTTGCCTAGAGAGGTCAACCTCTAGGACTTCAACCAATTGCACTCTTATATTCAATTATAAGACTTACAATACATGACCCACAAAGGACTTACCTATCCAATACAAAGAGTCTTCAACCTTACCAAGGACTTACCCACTTTGCAAGAGTCTTCGGCCTTCTCCAAGGACTTACCCACTCTTGCACAAGTCTTCGGCCTTGCAGGAATTACCCACTCTTCTTGGATCTTCCGCCTTTGACTTCACCTTCACTCAGAGAAGCTTTCCACCAAGGACTTACCCACTTGAGCTTGAGTCTTCTGCCTTCTCCAAGGGCTTACCCACTCTAGCTCCAAGTCTTCGGCCTTGATCTTCACCAAGGGACTCCTTCCCTTGTTCTTCTTCACCTCTCTTGGACAAGAGAGAGAACCTTCATCTTCAATATAGGAAATGAGAGATGGGGAGGTGGTGGAAGTGAGAGCTTCACAAGATATACAAATATGACTAGCTCTCTTACAGATTTCCTACTCACTCTAATGGATGTAGCAAGTGATTAAGCTTAGAGAGAGAGAGAGGAGGCTGTAGGAAGCACTCAACTATAGAATAGGAACCTCTCAAAGAGTTTGCATGGAATGCTCAACCTTGGAATGAAGCCCAAGGGGTCCTATTTATAGCTGGGGATGCCTCTTAGCCTTTGGGAACACTTAGGAACGAAAAATAGCCGTTTTACAAGTTGCAACGGATCTATTTTGGGTCCCAACAAAGTCTCCAACGGTTGGAAATGCTTTTTCTGCATTCCAGTACAGTCCGATCGACCGAGTTTCTATAAAGGCAATTCGGCCGAACCACTAAAAGACAAGGCTGAAAGCTAGACTGTCGGCCGAGTTCCCTTGGAGAAACTCGGCCGATCGGTCGACTTTCAACTTGGACCGATCAGTGGATCGGCCGGGTTTCCCACCATAGAAACTCGACCGAACAGGGATCGGCTGAGTTGGTAACTCAGCCGACTACCCAGAAAATTCCAGAATATATGGATCGGCCGAGTTTGGAATTCGGCCGACAAAATCCCTGTTATGGGTATTTTGGAATTTTCATAAACTGTACAAACGATGGATTTTTGTGTCCCAATAATTTTTCTAAGCTTAATTACAAGTCATACAATCATTACAAGTGATTACAAAGCAATTCTAAGGTTATTTACATAGAGATCCCAAATTGCACACTTGTAGCTATTTTGACTTGTCTTTTCTTCAATTTGATATGCGCAAGTTAGGGCATTTGGAGTGTGTCTAAACCTAATCTGAAATCACTCAATGTAGAAGCATTAGACACCAATATGTAGAATGGTTAGTCATCATCAAAACAAGGGTTTAGTCAATTTAGACGTGAGTCAACATTGACCTAATTGACCTTGAGTCAACATTCTCCCCCTTTTTGAAGATGACAAACCATTCCATAAATGTATTGAAAGCTTGTACGTAAAATCATACCTTCGGAGAAACCTAGGGGTTTCAATAGGATTGAGCTCATATGCTCCCCCTCAATTGATGCGCATGAAGTTCTCATACTCCCCCTCAATTGATGCTATTTCTCCTGCATGGTTAGCTTTCATAACATTTATAGAAACTATGTCTTCTACTCATATATGTTCTACACATATATGTCTTCTCCCATTTACCTTCTCCCCTTTACATGGACACGCTTCTTTGCTTCATGTAAGACATGCCTTCTCCCTGTTGTCAAAAGAAGACATATCTTTCTCCCCCTTTGTCATTTCAAAAAGGTGGGGGTGTGAAGAAACTAAGAAACACCACTTGTTAAGAGAAAGAAGATAACAAAAGTTATATAAGGAGAGTAGAAGAGCACAGATAGGGGCTTGTCCAAGCATAGAAAGAAAAGCAAGTTAAAGCATATACTTGAACATCCCAAAAATGCAAGATAAAGTGCTGCAGAAAAACAATAAATCGCAATTTTGACCCTCAAGATGATGGAATTTGACCAAAAACCATCGGAGTTCATAGCAAAGCAATGAGTCTTGCTCAGAAGGGTGTTTCTGCATAAAAAGCACTATACTTGCAGCAAAAACTGAAACTGGAGCAAAAGCTGCATAAAAAACCACAAAAACTCCAATTTCTACATATCATGTAGATCTATGTACCCTGCATCACAATGTTATGCAAGCAACTCAAGATAGTAGATATGCAATTCAAGGAACAATCTTGAGTATGTATGAGATAAGATACAAGCATAACATATAGATGATCAAAGATGGCAATTTTAAACAAGGCTAGAACTACATGTATATGAACTACTAGTAGATGATATCACAAGTTAGGACTACTAGTAGGATCTAGATCATAGCAAGAGATAAGCAAGATAAAGCAAGCTATGAGTATATGTAGAGATATATCCAAACAAAGAGATATGCAATTTTAGAAGCATGAAAGGATATAACTCACTAGATATGCATCCTTACCATAAGATGATTACCCCTAAGAACCTCAAGGTTGTATCAAAACAAGATATACACCTAGATAGATGTAGCAAGTTAGAGCACAACGAAAGCAATTTAAGACACAACCAAGAGATCCAAAGAGATCATCATCAAAACCTGCAAAACAACTCAAAGCAAGTAATTGCAACATATAGATATACCAATTTAGAGCAATTAGAGAGATAGAGTTGTAAGCAAGATAGGCAATTTAGAACATGGCAATATGCATATATAAAGGTACCAAATGGAGTGCCAAAGAATAAGGCTATTGGTTGAGAAAATCTAGTTGAGAGGGAAATTCTCATTCAATAAGCCAACTGTATACTCTGTGAACAGTGTTTTCGGTCGAGTTCTGTGTATTGGCAACTCGGCCGATCGCAGCTGTTGGCAACACCCATTGGTGCCTATCGGTCGAGTTTTAGACAGGACAAAACTCGGCCGACAAAACTACTGTAGAAAAAGCACATATTTTTCATAAAACATATCTAGAGGCATGCTAAATATACAAACCATATCCAAACATGTCTAAGCAAGTTAGTAATGCACTATAGAAGCATTAGAAATAGTTTTTGAGCAAGAGTGTGAAGAGAATCACAAAATGCCACTTTTGACTCAAAAACCATATGTATAGTGCACACTAACTTGACAAAAACAAGTTAGAAAAGGTTATAAGCAATAAAACAATACCTTTGTGCTTACCATTGCTTTTCTACTTGTTGTCACCCTCTGCACATCTCACCTTTCTTCTTTCATGTGGATTGAGAAGTCAATTTGCAATTCAAAGGCTCATGTCAATCCATTTGCAAGTACCTACAAGAAGAAAGATGAAATGGTCCCCAATCATATTTTTGGGTCCAGAGGGGTTAGTTTAGCAACCCAAGTCCTATTGCTCTTGGGTGCTTTCCTAAAAGGACAACAAATAGAATAATGGCCAAAATCATTGCAATAGTTGCATGTGCCCATAGTCTTGGAACTAGAGGATTCTCCATGGAATATCGGAGGTCCTTTATCTTTGTTGTTCCCTTGACTATTATCATATCCTAAACCATGTCTACCAATTTGTTTAGTAGTATGGTGTAGGATGTCATTAAGGCTCTTCTTACCAACTAAGAATCTTTGCAAAGAAGATCTTAAACTATCATTATCATGCTTAAGAGAAGCAATAGAAGAAGACAATTGATTAATGTTATCTCTAGCATGTAGAAGATCATTTTCTAAGCAAAGAGTTTTAGTTAAATAAGAGTCTCTATCAATATGAAGAGCAGCCACATCATTCTCTCTATTAGTAGAACTACAACAAGATTCATGCCCATTGATTTTAGCAAGTAAGGAGGCATTTTCTATTTCTAATTCATGCAAAACAAAATCTTTGTCCTTGTTTTCAAATTTAAGAACATCAATGTCATGCATGAGAGAATCAACAATTAAAGTAAGCTCTTCATTAGAATTAGGCATGAGAGGTTGAGCTTCTAGAAATTTAATCTTATCAAGTAAACTAGCATTTTCAAGTTTAAGAGAGTCTACTTGGCTAAGACAATCATTTTTATCAATAAGCAAGCAAGAATTAGCATATTCAAGATCATCTAGTTCTATATGCAAATTATCAATAATTTTAGCAAGCTTTTTCTTTTTCTTTTTAGAAGACTTATAAGAGGCACAAATATCATGAATAATAGCAATTAAAGATTCTTTATCTAACGAGTCTAGGTTTACCTCACTTGAGTCTTCACTTGTTGATGCTATAAGAGCAAAATGGCATTCTCCTTCATCACTTGAGCTTGAGCTTGATCCTTCACTTGAATCTTCACTTGAGCTTGAGCTTGATCCTTCACTTGAATCTTCACTTGAGCTTGAGTTGGAGGAGCCACTTGAGCTTGATTGCCATTTCTTCTTGTGAAGATGGGTCTTTTTGCCTTGTGGGCAATCTTCCTTGTAGTGACCCTTCTTTCCACATGTGAAGCACCGGATGGAGGAGGACTTGCCTTTGTAGAGTCGACCTTTGGAGTACATGGCATCTTCTTTAGCTTGAGAGGATGGAGAGACTTGTTCCATGATAGCTTCAATTTGAGCCTTCATTTCAGCCTTCTTCATTCTCTTTAGCTCTTTCTTCTCTTGTCTTTCTACTTCCTCCCTCTTGTCAAGTGTGGCTTCATGTGCTTGTAGATTTCCAATGAGCTCTTCAATAGGAATATTCCTAAGCGACCTTGCTTCTTCAATGGAAGTCACCTTGGATTCCCATCTCTTGGGGAGAGTTCTAAGGATCTTTGAGTTGATCTCTCCACTAGACATAGGATGTCCTAGAATAGCAAGACCATTCACAATGGTGTTGATCCTTGAGTACATGTTGGCTATACTTTCCTCCTTTCCCATCTTGAAGTTCTCAAGCAACCCTTTGAGCATGTAGACTTTGCTTTCCTTCACTTGATCTGTCCCTTCATAAGTGATGCAAAGCTTTCTCCATACCTCATAGGCCGTCTCACAAGAGGAAATCCGGTTGAACTCGGTGGGGGTCATGGAGGCATATAGGATGTGCATGGCTCTAGCATTCAAGGTTGCTTTCATCAAGGTGGCTTCATCCCATTCTTCAATGTTTGTCTTTGATAGAATGTATGGGCTGTTCACCATTTGCCACATCTCGAGACTTGATCCTTGGATGAAGAATTGAAGTCTTCTTCTCCAATAGAGGAAGTTGCTCCCATTGAAGATTGGAAGGCTGGTCGAGAGTCTCCCTCCTAGGTAGTCACCCATCTTCTCCTACTTGTTGAAGTATGCTTGGAGAAGACCCGCTCTGATACCACTTGTTGGATCCTAGATGGGTGACTTAGATGCTCTAGAGGGGGGGTGAATAGAGCTGAAAGCACTTAAACAAAATTCATTAAACCTTCAAATTATATGACAAGATAAGGTTGCTAAATAGGTAATTTGAGTGCAACGAAATCATGCATAGCAAGGATAAGAGAGATTGAACATGCACCAAATTTGACAAGCTATTTAGAGTGGTTCCACACTTCAAACTAGAAGTGTGTCAGTCCACTTGCCTAGAGAGGTCAACCTCTAGGACTTCAACCAATTGCACTCTTATATTCAATTATAAGACTTACAATACATGACCCACAAAGGACTTACCTATCCAATACAAAGAGTCTTCAACCTTACCAAGGACTTACCCACTTTGCAAGAGTCTTCGGCCTTCTCCAAGGACTTACCCACTCTTGCACAAGTCTTCGGCCTTGCAGGAATTACCCACTCTTCTTGGATCTTCCGCCTTTGACTTCACCTTCACTCGGAGAAGCTTTCCACCAAGGACTTACCCACTTGAGATTGAGTCTTCTGCCTTCTCCAAGGGCTTACCCACTCTAGCTCCAAGTCTTCGGCCTTGATCTTCACCAAGGGACTCCTTCCCTTGTTCTTCTTCACCTCTCTTGGACAAGAGAGAGAACCTTCATCTTCAATATAGGAAATGAGAGATGGGGAGGTGGTGGAAGTGAGAGCTTCACAAGATATACAAATATGACTAGCTCTCTTACAGATTTCCTACTCACTCTAATGGATGTAGCAAGTGATTAAGCTTAGAGAGAGAGAGAGGAGGCTGTAGGAAGCACTCAACTATAGAATAGGAACCTCTCAAAGAGTTTGCATGGAATGCTCAACCTTGGAATGAAGCCCAAGGGGTCCTATTTATAGCTGGGGATGCCTCTTAGCCTTTGGGAACACTTAGGAACGAAAAATAGCCGTTTTACAAGTTGCAACGGATCTATTTTGGGTCCCAACAAAGTCTCCAACGGTTGGAAATGCTTTTTCTGCATTCCAGTACAGTCCGATCGGCCGAGTTTCTATAAAGGCAATTCGGCCGAACCACTAAAAGACAAGGCTGAAAGCTAGACTGTCGGCCGAGTTCCCTTGGAGAAACTCGGCCGATCGGTCGACTTTCAACTTGGACCGATCAGTGGATCGGCCGAGTTTCCCACCATAGAAACTCGACCGAACAGGGATCAGCTGAGTTGGTAACTCGGCCGACTACCCAGAAAATTCCAGAATATATGGATCGGTCGAGTTTGGAATTCGGCCGACAAAATCCCTGTTATGGGTATTTTGGAATTTTCATAAACTGTACAAACGATGGATTTTTGTGTCCCAATAATTTTTCTAAGCTTAATTACAAGTCATACAATCATTACAAGTGATTACAAAGCAATTCTAAGGTTATTTACATAGAGATCCCAAATTGCACACTTGTAGCTATTTTGACTTGTCTTTTCTTCAATTTGATATGCGCAAGTTAGGGCATTTGGAGTGTGTCTAAACCTAATCTGAAATCACTCAATGTAGAAGCATTAGACACCAATATGTAGAATGGTTAGTCATCATCAAAACAAGGGTTTAGTCAATTTAGACGTGAGTCAACATTGACCTAATTGACCTTGAGTCAACACATATCACAACCATCGACGAGAGGTACCAGACCTCCCCCTCTTCTCTGTTTAATTCAATGAATATGGGTAATGAGGCCAGTATGGAACCTGTACATTAATCGGAAATTATAAACTATACTCCCTAATAGCTGGAGCTGCTAACGAATTTAACTAAGATATAAATATGTATATTCATGATCCTATAATTGGTATAGTCAAACCGTAGCTATGTATGCATATCATGATCCCTATATACTTTAGTCTTACCAAGTAAATATGAGTACATATACGACGTAGTTAATGCAAGGGACAAAATGATCAACTACGTAGAAGGATAGAAGATCAATGAATTCCCATGGGTTAGGATCATTTACCTTAAGTTTTGTACTAAGCATATAAAATTATTTGCTCTTAAACTATACGATAAGAATGTGGACATAAGTAGTATTAGGTAATATGAAAATCTGATCTACTATGAACAATGAGTAATGAATCATATAACACTTGTACACAAAGGGATAACTACAATGATATGATGCTGCCCAATGACATCATGATAATATAATATAACCATAAGGGATAAGAAGGGGTAAAATGGTAATTTCACCTAATGAGAAGTTAGGAGATAATTTCAAAGCCAAGGATTGCCCAATGACCTGGGTTATTTCCCCTTTTTCTAGGAATTGAAACTTCCGCACATATTGAACTCTAATCGTGGAATTGTTAGATTTTTCTTGGATTTGAAGGTACTAGATTCTCGATTTCCATATTGAGTTATTTATTTTCCCTCTTAAATTCTATATCGATTTCTTGGTGGTGAATTACATACTTTTTATAAGCCATTCCCATATGTTGAAAGTTCACCACACCAAATTTATTATTGTCATTGATAAATATTATGATAGCACTAAAATTGATCTTGGAGTTTTGAGTCCCTGGACTTTGTTCCTTTTTGGGCTTTGGCCCCTTTAGAGCTTTGTCTCCTAGAGGTTGGGTATGTCCCGCCGCCCTGTGCATAGGTTGTAATGGATTAGTGGTCCCCCAGTATACTGGTTAAAATAGCAGGCTACCGTGTCATTCTTTCATTGATGATTGAACATATGGCATTGTAGTAACAATAAAGAGATGATATGATAGTGATCAATCTAATACCGAAATCAACCTTTTTAAGTATTATTATAATTTGACATCTTGGATCATTTTGCATAGACTTGTGAATTCCATTTTGAAAGACAAAATATTGATATATTGCAATCCTAATTTTGATAAACTTAGTCTATTAAAATATTGCAATCCTCATTTTGATAAACTTAGTCCACTAAATAGTTCTTACCGAGTATTGATACTACCTTGAATCACAGTTAGCACATATATGTTGCAAATGACTCAATATAAGAATGTAGTACCAGCAATTGCTGACCCAATTTTTCTCTTGGTCCATGTCGTGGATTATTATCCCTTTTAGGATATTGCATGGACAGAAGGACCTGCTCACCTGGAGTCTTCTACTACGGAGTACTAAGAACAAGCAAGGAGCATGTCAAGGCGCCCTTTGTGTGGCATTGTGCATCTATCTTTCTTAAGCATTTTGATGTAGTCCCTCATGTGGACAATTTTATTCTTGTATGTTATCTTATGTATGCCGAGGAAACAAACACTATGTTCCTTATTGTTGATGTTATTGAGAACTTTGATTATCATATTATGTTACACATGGTTTGGAAACTATGTCACCACATAAGGGGTCACATAGATAAGGATTCTGAAAGGAATTGAAATTCACAATCACATATGATTAGAATGGTTCTGAATCATGTATAGGTTAATTTATGCACAATCAAGCAATTGGGAAATTCTAGTCGGGTAGCATAATTGCTTGGATCAACTGGTTGGATTGAGTGTCGATCGGTTGATTGATCACGAATTGGGAGAATAGCCAATTGGCTGACTAATGATTCCAATCAGACGACTAGGTGAAATTAGAGTTGAACAAGAATTGGAAGGACTTGATTGACTTGAATTGAATTGAGAACAAGAATTGGAAAGACTCTATTGCCTTGAATTGAATTGAGAAATTCAAATTGGAATGGTACTTGCTGACTAAATGAACTAAGTGATTGGATGGTCTATTTGGTTAAAAAGGTTAGTGAGTCAACCGATTCATTAATGAATCTATTGATTGGAAGTCTTTCCAAGTTTTCTTTTTGGATTATAATTATAACTTGTTATTAGGAATATGATTGGATTTTTAGAAATCCAATCCCATGAATATCTTATATATATGAGTGGACACCCGTGGGGTTGAAACATGTTAGAGAAAACATTTTGAGAGAATGTTTCTGAGTGCTCTTCCTCCCAGAGAGAGAAAAACTAACCTAAGGACAACATCTCACAATTAGAATAAGTAGAGTAAGTGACACTACCACATCAATGACCTTGAGCTCTACTTCCTCTTGGAAACCAAGGTGGTTCACCAAGATCCCTTCATCTGTGTGGATGTTGTAGAGGCTGAGGCCCTTGAGTGGAGGCTTGAGGGAAAGCAAGTCCTCTAAGGATAAGACAAGGTGTTTTTGTGATGACAAGGTATCAACCAAAACAACCACTTCAATCCTAATCCATAAGTGCAATTCATACACAAACATAGAACATGTCTAGTTGTTGGACAACTAGTGTATATATTTGACTTCCTTCTATCTCTTTAATGTACTAATGTTTTATGGCTATGAAGGATCCATTGTCTAAGAGTTTTGTTGGAAAAAAATTACATTTTGGTCGTGTCATCGTCCTGAAATCTCACAGTGGAATCATATCTAACATCATACAATTTCATTGCTCATTTTTAACCAAAAAATATCAATTGGATTAATATATTGCAATGTGCTTCCATGTTAATCACCACCTACCATATATGATATAATATATCCATATTATATAAACTAATAAGACACCTTTGAGATCATTTTGTTTTGTGTATGTGGATACAAAAACTAGGTTGTTATGGTGAATGCTTGTAATTTAAAACATGTAATAATGCATGGTTTTTGTAGGTAATAAATATATGTAGAATATTTATGTTTGCATGACATGCACCTCTAAATTCTCCATCTAAACTTTAATTCTTGCTATTAGAATAGGATCGTGTATTGACATCACCAGTGGACAATAGTAGAAAGAGGAGATGATCAGAAGCCCACACCAACAAGGAAGTCCTTGGAAGGTTCGTGACTAAGATGAGGACTCCATCAAGAATCAAGTAATTCCTCAAATAGCAAATCTAATCATGCGGTGGGCTTTCTAGATGGCTGATTGGAAAACCCTGTAAAGATATATTCAAGATTGCACCAGATATGAATGTCTTAGTTGTTTTTCTACAACTCTTGTGTAAGGAATGGGACCCAAGAGGGGATCCAATCCCTACTAAAAAGCTTGAAGAATGAAACATCCATTCCAAACTCACTCAAAGGTATGTTGGAATAGGTGCAAAATTTTCAAACTTCAATAAATGGTATTCAAAACAACCAAAGTGTAGCAGCGGAATTAAATAAATGACTATATTCAATTTTCACAAAAGATTACAAAAGTACATCATAATATCCCATAAGGGTTTACATGTACGATACAACATAAGGGATCTAAGTAGAGGGAGGTCTAAACTACTTCAAATATGTCTCCAAACAACATCTCCAAGAGTTAGGTCTATGTTGGAAGATATGTTCTCCTTGATCATGTTCAACACCTCGACCTAAACCTGGGTGGTTGGTAAATCACCCAGTAAGAGAGAGAAAAACAAGGTATGTTTTAAAAAATGAACAATAACAAAAGATAAGGAAATAACATGAAAGTAAAGGCTAAGATTTCATCATAAGATGAAGAGAACAAGAGTATGAGGCATAATCAGATAGATGCTTGCCATATCAAGAAAAACAATAAAATATTTGCATGCATGATTAGTATTGACTACATTAACTAAGTGGGGTTGAGGTACCTACCGAACCTCAATCTATAGGTGAGGGAAGAATTAATACATTTCCACTCGCCTACTAATATTTTTATGGGGAAAAATAAGACATTCCCATGGAAAATTAATACATGCCCTATCTATGGGTGGCTGCACATAAGTACCACTAGTATAACTAAATAGTCCATAAAATCAACATGCTAGAAAAGAAATCATGGCAAGTAAAAGCATCATACCAATGAGAACATGGCAGTAAGGTACAAGACCCAAGAAAAAAAATATCATACCAATTTTGAGGCAATCTAACAGAATAATCATGAATAGACATAATAGGATTCATTAAAGCCTCATTAGGGAAATATAGGGTTTGGTTTGCAAATATCCCAAATTAGGATGTAATAATGCACATACCTCTCTTACTAATATCAATTACTAACTTTCACCACTTTAATTGAGTCCAAGTTCCAGTTTGCCTATTTTCAATGTATTAACATGTATTAGAGTACATAATGAACATTAATGTATAGAAACCCTAATTTTAGAAATTTTTAGCAAAACTCTGATTTAGATTCTAAAAAAGTCACCAATGAACTTATTAGGTTCTCCTGATCAAGAAAACATATTTTTATGTTAATTTTGGAGTTATGACGATTAAGATGTACTTTTTATGGATTTTATGCATTAAATTCATTTTCCAAAAATCACCCTTTGTCAAACCTTGAAATCAGACCTTTAAAGCATTTCTATTAGATAGAGATTAATTTTTTTATTCCAAAACATGTTTATTTGTCAATTAAGGATAAGCAGATTCAAAGATATGAATTTTTCAATTTGAACCAATCATAAAATGACAAGTCAGAAATCTTTGAGAGAGAGGAAGAGTAAGAGAGAGGGAGAAAATACCATTTGACCCAAGATTAGGGTTGGAGTTTTATAGGTAACCAAACTAGATCTTCTAGAGAAGGTAAAATAAGAAGAAACCAAAACCCTAGAAGAACATCGTAAATAGAGATGGAGATTATTGATTTTAAACATAGAGGCATGAGTTTTAAGCATGTAGTAAGAAATATATGAGAAGGGGGTTATAAAACTCATCTCTAGGAAGGTGGACAGGTTCAAGCAACAAGGTTCCTAAGCTAGAGAGTTTGGTTTCTCCAACAAAGCTCCTATCTCAAGCAAGAAGTACCTTCTCCACTTTAGAGGTGAAAAATCCTAGCAAAAGAACATGGAGATGAGGTGTTTAAGGGCTCTAGGTGGGTTTTCACCATGGAAGGCCATGGTTTTGACCTGGAAGAAAGTGGGAGAAAGACGAAAAACATGAAAATAGGGAAGAAAAGGAGGAAACTTACTAGTTTTAGTCGAAATCACCAAGGAGGGGCTTTAGAAACTAAATAAAGAAAATTTGGAATCCTAGGAGTTTTCTTTGCCAAGGTAGGCACCCTCTTTTACCTTGGGCCAACAACTTCATGACCAAACATAGTAGGAACGATTCTCTAAGCTAGAGGAAAGAGAAGGATAACAAGATTTTTTGATTTGGGAGGTGGGAAGGGGTAGATATGGCTTTATAAAGAAGGGGACAAGCATGAGGTGTCTATGGGACTTTTCATGTGTCTTTAGCCTAGGTTTTCATGGCCATGCAAGAGGACATCTCATAGAGGCTTCTTGAATATGAAATTTCAATTCTAAAAGCCCCTGGAGACTTCTAGGCCATCCCCACCGACCTCCAATCAAAGAAATAACCCCATTGGTTGATAACTTTTAAAGATAAGCTCATTTATAAAGAGGGTAATCCCTAAAATGCCCTTGGAGAGAAACACCTTCAAACCAAGGTGCAACTAGGTGCCCCATGGTTCAAAATATTGATAATGGTAAGGGAATATCTAAGGATTATAATGCATGTGATAATTTCCAATGAAAACCTCTCAATTGGGTAAATTGCATAAAAGTCCATATGTACCTAAAATTGCATAACTTGCACAAACTACATCCAAATGGAACCAAATTTGAAAGTTAGGCTCATTTTATGATTTAGAAACACGTCACAAAGTTATATTAAGTTTTATAGCCTTTAATTATGGTAATTAAGCTTGTTGAATACATTAATCAAGGTTTTTGGCCTTACACTTCTAGCACAAATTTATTTACCATTGTTCCACTTAAGTGGTGATTTTGCATTTTAGATCCTTAAATAATCTTTCACTGAGGTATGTGTTCATGAACCCTTTTATTGGTACAAATAGTGAATAAATGTTTACCAAACCACTATTCCATTAATTAAACATCAAGGACATAAAGGACGGAAATGAAATAGAAACTTGGGAGAAAGGATTATATGGAGATTGCATCTAAGATTTAATATGTTACATCTTGTTGGTTCAAGATGTTGTAGTAGTTACCATATACCATTTCATTGTTGGGGTGATTTTTTTATTATTTGATATGTATTGTATAGCATATGTAATGGTGATTGTATACATACGATTAAGATAGTAAAACCCTTAATATAATATCAAAGGTTAAGATGCCTTCCATTATGAAATACACATGAAAATCATGATAAAATACGTGTGGGGATGCTTAGCATGGTTCAACATCTATCTTGAAAAAGTGTGATAATAAGTATGTGGGTCTATTTAGTAGGGTGCATAGTTTATTATATTGACCTTTGGGTTGGACATGACTAGGTGATGTTAATAGGATGTAACACCTAGATGCATAAAGGTGGCATATATGTCATAAGAGGATTTATGATAAGGAATCATGCAACTACTCTATCCAAGAGTTGCATTGAATTTAGTTGGTAATTGTTACCTACCTAAATAGTTATATTATGAGTGGTCAACCAAAGATGACTCGTGAAAATGTATTAATATATCTTGACTCACTAGAAGATTGCTTGTTGTAATATTCTGAGTGAAGTAAGTGCTATTCATTTAATCAAAATAGCATAACTATCATTACTTACAATCTGAATTATTATCATTTAATAAAATAAATTTTCAAATCAAATTATTGATGAATTTCTAGATTGAATGGAAAATACATACAACAACTGATCATTATAATTGGTCCTTCAGAAATAAAAGTTGAATAAGAATAACTTCTATGACTGGTTTAGGGCATTGAGAATTGTTCTCAGTCATGAGCATAAGCTCTATGTCTTGGAAATACCAAAATGTAGGAACTAGCCCAAATGCACCTAGATAAAAAATGGAAGCTTATCATAGCATACCAATGACTCTATTTATGTAAAGTGTCTCATAATAAGTTCCATGAATCACGATCTTCAGGAGTAACATGAGAACATGGGATATATAGAGATGTCCACACATCTTAGGAATTCACTCCAAGAATAAGAAAGGAAAGAGAGGTATGAAGTCTCCAAATCCCTACTTAAGTGAAACAAGACTGAAGGTGATCAAGTTGAGCCCCATGTGCTCAACTTGATTGAGTACGTAGAATGCCTAGAGAGACTGGGATTTCCCTTAGGCAAAGAGTTGGATATTGGTGTAATCTTGTAATTGTTGTCAAAATCTTACAGTTAGTTTGTCATGAACTACAACACATCCAACTATTTGATTATTGCTTGAGTTGTTTGGCATATTGATAATTGTTGAGACTTTGATGACAAAATACAAGCCAATCTCCATGTTGATGGTCAACAATGGAAAGAGAAAGTTAAACGGAAAAGGCAAATCTAAGAAGAGTTCTATATATAGCAAATGTCCCAAGGCTTATGGACTTAAAGCTAAAGGAGGAGTAGACAAGGAAGGTAATTGTTGGGGGACAACCAATATGGACATTAATTAAAGAAATTTCCCTCTTTACCTTGAGGATATAGAGAAGAAGGATGGAATATATATCTCCACTTCAGGTATATATGCTATATGGGTAAACTTATCTTTCTCTTTGTCTTGGGTATTGGATACCAGATGTGAATCTCACATATACCCTAATATGCATGATCTGAAAAGAAATATAATTTAATGAATGGAGAGGTGGATCTATAAGTTTCTCACATGTCAAGAGTTGATGCCACAATGCTAAGCAGCTATAGTTTATCTCTATCCCATTGGGCTTGTCATAGAGTAAGAGAATTGCTATTATGTATCGGCCATAAACAGAGACATTATCTCTATATCATGTTTTCACAATATTGATTTTGAATTGCAAATAAATAATGGTCAAATTTCTCCTACAAATATTCCCTATTGTCTTATGGTCTCTATTTATTGGAACTTGAGGCTAATGTGCATAATATAGATACCAATAAGTTAAAACTCAATGACTCAAAAAGATTATCTATGGAACTATTGTCTAGGGAACATAAATGTGAAAAACATTTCTAGACTCCATAATGATCGTTATCTAGACTCATTTGATTTGAAGTCAATACAAACATATGAATATTGTTTACTAGGTAAGATGACAAAAGAACCCATTCATAATAGTGAGAGGGCTAATGAATTATTAGGACTCATACATATCAGTATATGTGGATCTTTTAACATAAGTTTTAGAGGTGGATAACAATAATTAATCACATTACTGATGACTTTAGTAGATATTTGTAACATACCCAAACCTAAAAACCTACCTTAATCCTCTTTTATTCTATGTCCTATACAGTTATATTAATATGTAGTACCTTTCTCTCTAGCTTAAAATATATTATGATAAATTGAAGTCAAATAACATAATATCCCTTACATAAGTAATAATAGGATGACATAACCAAACTAATTTTATAACAAAACCTAATAGAGTACAACAATCAATTAATTTTCACCCTAATCTATAATCTAGAATCACTCTAAGTATAATTAGAAAAATACTTCAATAAATAGATCTTATTCATAGATAATTAGATATTTATAACAAATAGATAAGGTACATGCCAACACCTATTGATATGAAATGAATGTGCCAAAATGATTAAAAAAGACATTAAATGTATTAATGAAATAATTAATTTATGAGTAAGGAAATCAAATATTTAAATACTTTCTAGACACAAAACTAATGTTAAAACTCAATTTAACATATCATGAGTAGCTTATATAAAAAAATTTAGATATGCAGACCTCATTAGCCTATCCATTTAATTGCCATTATATCCTAACTTTGAAATACTACTACAATCAATAATTACATTTATTTGACATTGAACATTTGTAAATTTCCTCTACATAACATCTTCTCCCTCATCAGACAGTTTACAGGTTTTCCCATTTGTGAACTCCTGAAATCAACGACCTTCCTCTTCTTCTCAATTCCTTCCCCTCCATTGTCACTCCCCTTCTTATCCATCCCTTCCCCTCCATCATCCTTCCTTCGCCTACTCATCCTCACCTCTTCTTCCTCTCCTTCTTCCTTCTACAACCCGTACCTAAACCCTAGCCATTCTTCTTTGCTCTTTGCCTCTCATGTTCTCTTCACCTTTTCTTTCCCTTAGCCTATAAGAGCCCTAGACACTGATACCTTCCTCTTGCATCACACTTGAGGTCTTGAACCATATCCTCCACTACTAGGGTGATCTGGTGGTTGCTAATGGAGATACATTATTGTAACCTCACCCAACCTACTCATCTATCCATACCTTCAATCTACAGAATGGGGTGGGATACAGAAAGACCCGAGGAGTGTTATCTAATGTTTGTAAAGGTCAAACACAATCTCATATATGTAACCCATGTATATTCTTGAGATCCATATCCCTTTTCAACATTTTCTATATTTCCTTGAGCTTTTTGGGTCCTGTTTGTTGTTTGCTATGGTCTGGTAATCATCATATATACTGGAAACTTTATGAGTTGTTGAGACTCTAGTTTTGTCTAGTTTTTAGAATATAAATGGTTCCCAATCTCCTACCTTTCCTTCCATTGGTTAAAGGATGTCTTAGAACTTGGATAATCTTACTGCCTATTGTTGGGTTTGCAGACTCAAGAAATGGGAGAGCAAGAAGAAAGGAATAATCCCAGGGCTTGAAGAGGAATGTTATTTCAAACTACGAATAGTGCTTCTGAGTTTTCACAAATCTTGTTTCTTAATGGATTTTCAATAATAGAAGGTCTTGCGGGAAACCTAATACCCTCATTACCTTCTCAGAGAGTCACTGACCTTAGGGTTCCTTTGGGAACTAAGACCTGAGGCTAGTACTTTGGTTCCCATAGGAAGTAGAAGATCATCCTTTCCATGTTGAGCTTTAGGAAGTTAGAATACTACACATAGGAATCTGATTGTGCAGAAGGTTGATTTCCATCTTTTCCCTTGAAGCTATGTGTTTTCTTCACAACTAGCCTAGGGCATATTGGTCGATAGAATCTATATTTCTCATTTAGCCACATGATCTTGGCATTGTTGCTTTAACAAAGGTGCCGTGTCACATTGGAAAGAATGAGAACCCAATGTGAGGGTATAATCTTCTTTTAAACAAGTTTTGTTTTATGACAAGTACATAAGTTTTCCTTTGGCTCTCAGAATTAGGGTTATCAATGAGTTTTGATTACTTTTGTAGATTTTACTATTATAAAAAATCATCTTGTGTCTGCTGAACATCATATTAGATATTGTTTGTTAATTAAATTTTGGTAAATGTGCAAGGTTTGGGTTTATCTAGAAAATACATTTTAATATCCATCTTTGAGAATTATATGTATTACACGTAACTTATTTAAATGGTCACTCGTGACCTTGGTCTATACATTAACTATACAATTGTATTGTTTTAGGTTACGACTAAGTTTTACTTATTTTTCTTCATTTTAGTTTGTTATAATCACAAGGGGCATGAATGCACATTCCTAGTGTGTTTTTGGTTGTTAGTGTAGGGTTACCATTGACTTTAAGCAAGATAGAGTAAAGGGGCATCAAGTTTAACTTATTAAAACTTATTCATATTGATAACTAAATTTAGAGATTTTCCATAAGTGCAAAATATATTTTCAAAACTTCATCCTAATTGTTGAACTGTCCTGCATAGTACTTAACTTCAGCAAGATTTTCCTTAGCCATATTTTTTTAAATTTCATTTGGCATTAATGGAGGAATTTAATAAAAACTTAGTTAATACATTCACTATTAAGCCCAAGCATCCCTAAAGTTGAACTATTATTGTAATGACCCCGCTTCCCCGTAACCCCCAATTAAGCAAGACCAAGAAGTCATAGCTGTTATCCCAAAATAGGATCAATGGTTTTGCAAATAATAAAAAATAATCAATAAATTCTACCACTACTAATCTTGAAATAGGAAAAAAATTTCTTTTCTCATACCTTGCAAAATATAGGATTTGATGGAATTTACCCAGATGAGAACCATCTATCTACAATCCTCCAATTCTTTATTAGGCTTGATTCCATCAATGTCACTTTAAAGGAATATCCATTTTCTGATAAACCTAAAATGCCGACAAACAAATGTCGGTCAGTATAATGAATTATACCGGTATGCGGGGGAGCCAATAATCTTGCATTTAATTGTAACAACATATTACAAGCAATTATAACTTAACAAAACAAACTTTATGTTTTAAACATGACTACTCAATCCTTACATACCCTAGCCTCTGTGTTGTCCCTACAGTGGACATTGATCTACCTCTAATATGGTAGATCTCAACTAACCCCCATGATCCTACCTTACAGGTAGATCAATACATAGGGTCGTGGAGTCGTATGGTCCTACCCAAGGGTAGACCAACACATTGACTCGTGATAACCTGATGATCCTACCTCACGAGTAGACCATGTACTAGGTCATCTGATAACCTGATGATCCTACCTCATGGGTAGACCATGTACTAGGTCATCCTTCTCATCATTAATAAATATATAGAGGAGGACCATGATCTGAGCTAGTCATGCACATATAATTACGGTGATAGTCATAGTCACTTTATAGCTGCATGAAATATTAGTCAATCAAGCAATTATTTCCAAGCAATTGTTAAAACCTCGGGAATCGCCGAGAAACTAAAGCAATTTAACCATAAGCGTAACCACATACCTTATTTTGAGTCTCAAAGAAGCAATATATCCAAATCCAACTAGATGTCCAATCAAGCAAACCAATCAATCAATCAAGCAAACATTGATCCTGAAAACATGTATAATGTCTAATTATCACAAACATATCCCAAACAACTCCTTATTGACTTGGGATACCTTTCCAAGGTTTCTAGGTCTCATTAAGATTCATTGTGGATTCTTAGATCAATTTCTTAAACTTTATCCTTTTTAGGTCAACAAACCCTAAAATATCTTTTCTACTCATAAAAACCATAATTACTCAAATTATCCACATTAAGGATATTTTATACTCAAATTGGATTTGTAACAACATAATTCTATCTTATTCATGAATTTGCACAATGAAAACCATTAAAAGTCGTAATTACTAAAATTAGGGTTTCTAAGCCCATTAATGCACTTTATATACATGAATCTCTAAATTTAGTCAATTATGCATAAAGATCATCTCTTTAGATCTAAAACTTCCTTTTATTAACAATAGGGTAATATTGGCTTAGATTATCCAAAGAACATTACTAGATCTAATTATCATCAATTCTTAGGGTTTTTCATCAATTAAACCATTAAAGATGATAACTTTATACACTTTTTGAATTTTAAGCGAAACTAGGCTTCAACTATATTTTTATTGCACTCCTTGCATTTTTATGATAAATTTTCATATATTACTTATTGCAATATGAGATACCAATATTTAGTTATAAATTTCACAAAATAACTCACCTTTCTTCCAATCGTTGGCCGTCACATCAGCAACCGATTCCCTTTTCCCTTTTCCATGTGTATAATTTGTAGCCAATCACGTGCGACCCTCTTAGCGGCTCGCTCCAACGGGGTCGGGGTCTTAAACACAGCCAGAAGATAGTTTTTCCCTTTCTTTCCTTCACAAATGGTGGGGTATCCTCGTCTTTTCCTTGCTCTCCTTTTGATCTTTCTTGCGTACACCGAGTGGTGGCACCGTGAGCTGCTCCTCACTGGAGCGCGAGCGGTAGCATGACCGACAGACGAATCAGGGATAAAAGTGTGTCGTCGGCCTCTAAAAAGCTTGAATGAACTGGAGGCGGGCCTATTTATGGATGAGGGAGGTCTAGGGTTGACTCCCTAACCTTGCCGCCAAGCCTAGTCCCAATGGGATTTGGGCGTTTCTTAAAATGGCTACAAAACCTAGTGAAACCTAGATCGTTTAGGTATGGAATCACCTCCTGAACCCAACTATGGTGTTTCCTTTCGCGCACATGTATTGTGCTTCACCAAAATCAAATTCAAAAGTTGGTTGTCATCTTCCTCTAGTCCGAATAGAACTAGATCTATGCGATTATTATGCACCATCAGATGCTAGATCAATGGCTCACCTTGCGCACTCAAAATCATTTACTAAATCAAATTAATATGTGACATTTAAATAAATCCTCTTCACTTTAGGAAATCTTCCAAAAATCTTATCTCCCGAACCACACGTCCAATTAATATCAAATTTTAAGGGAAAGTCCTAACGACTTAAGCTACTTGTGTGCCAAGTTTGGGACTCAAAATCAAAAGTACAAGAGACTTTTCTTCATAAGAAAGTTTTCACTTGTTAATGCATACTTTATGCATATTTTCTCTTTCCTATTCTTTAATATTATTTATTTGGATTCCTTTTACCATTAGAAACCTTGTGGATTTGAAATCTCATCCATGATGACTTAATCATACATCTTTACACATGTTTCTTTCATTTTTATCATTATCTCAAATTTCCTTTTTTTTGCAATATAGCTAGAGATCAGCTTTTATTCATCCCGTTCTCTAGTAAGGGCCAAATACGATCAAGAAGAATGTTTACATCTTTCGATAGCCAGGTTGGCTTGACAGAAAAGAAAGTGAAATTTGAGGAGAGGTACATGGATTTCTTTACTAGGGTATCAACTACTTGGTTATTTACTCTGCTGATAAGGACGAGCTAGAGATTAGGCAGATGAAACTTTGCCCGGGCATATACTCTTTTAAGGGGTTCGAGCTTGCATGCAGCCAGACCAAGATTGTGAAGAGTGCTGATAGCCATGGATGAATCTGTAAGAATCATCGGGTATTGCCAGTTGTTGTCAATGCATAGCTGCATTGCGTAGAGGATCCCTTTGATTTCAGCTTCAAGTACTGAAGTGGCCAAGCCGCACTTGCCACTACCAAGTAGGCATCTACCAGAGCTATCTACGGCATGAACGCCAAGTCCCATCTTGTGCGAGTGGTATTGGAAGGCAGCGTCTGTGAAGACCAACTGGTGGCGCAGCTGCGGCCTGGGCGGAGGCCGACAGGTTCTGGTTGTAATGGGTGAAGAGTTACTGCTGGTTTCCATGATGGCAGCCATTTTTCCTTTGATAAAGGACACAGTGACTGAGGTAGGACGTCGTTTGCCTTCATGGAGGTACGCATTGCGTTTGTGCCAAATAGCCCAGCATCCGACACAACGCAAAGTGATTGCCTCCACCGAGTCTTTGCCTTGGATGATGTGGTTGATCCAATCATCGCCGGAGATACTAAAGAAAACTGGTGTCATGTGCAATGACGTCCACACCGCATTGCTCGACGGGAAATCCCTGAGACAATGTGTGATCGTATCCTGGTCCACCCGACAAACCGGGCAGAGAGGGTCATTGCTTATGTGTCGACGCACAATCTCAGCTTGGGTAAGGAGCGCTCTGTGTTTAAGAAGCCAGTAGAATGTTCGAATCTTAGGGGGTGTAGGCAGCTCCCATATTCTCGTCCAAACATTGTCAGAGTGGTGTGTGATTTGTAGAGGTTTGATCCATGCATAGGCAGAGCTAGGAGAGAATTCCCCGGATGGGGTAAAAGGCCATGACCAGGCGTCCGGTCCAGCAGAGGTAACAGGAACACAAGTATTCTCAATACGTGACCATGTTAATGGAGGAAGATGGGCATGGATGAAGCTCCAGTCCCAAACACCAGATGGTAGAACCATGCTTTGCACTTTGAGGTCTTGAAGGTCGTCAAGGATTGTGACCGTGGGAACCAAGTCGGTAACAGATTTCCCAAGGAGCCATTTTTCGTACCAGACATTCGTGTCTGAGCCCGAATTCACCACTCTGTGACAGCAATCCTTAAGGTTAGGAAGATGCTTCCTGATGAAAGACCAAGCAGCCGAGCCCGGAGTTTTCAGAAAGGAACCATGTTTAAAGTATTTATGCCACATGACATCAACCCATTGTGTTGGGGCGCCATTTAGGAAATGCCAAGCATTCTTCAGCATCAGGGCGGTATTTTGGTCCCTGGCTGACTTAAGTCTGAGACCTCCATGAGCTTTACTTCGCGTCACCTTGTCCCACGAGACCAAGGAGAGCTTCTTTTGCTCTCTGCCTCCAGACCACAAAAAATCCATGACGTGTTTGTCAATGTCGTCGCAGAGAGTGGGTGAGAGATGCACAGTCTGCATAGTATAAGAAGGAATGGTCTGTAAAGCAGACTTAGCAAGAGTAATCTGGCCGGCGAGGGAGAGATTTCGGGTAGACCAGCTGTCCATACGCCCTTTGATTTGTTGAAGAATGTATGCATGTGTTTGCTTGTTGACTCTGTGATGGAGCACGGGAACGCCTAGATAGCGGCCAAGATCAGTTGTGCTTGGTATGCCCATACGGTGGCAGACGGCACGTTGTTCAACTGAAGTAGTGTTGGAGGAGAAGTAGCAGTAGGATTTTTCTTTCGAGACAACCTGGCCGGATACTTTTGAGAAGAGTTGGAGAATTTTGTTGATGATTAAAGCTTTCCCCGGCGAGGCCTCGGCCATAAGGACAAGGTCATCAGCAAACATCACGTGCGAGAGCGCAGGTCCAGCTCTGGTAAGCAGGATCGGCTTCCATGTTCCTTGTGTAACTTCAGCATTGATAGCCTGGCTTAGTCGTTCCATGCATAGCATGAAAAGATACGGGCTGAGGGGGTCTCCCTGCCTGACTCCCTGTGTAGTAGAGAAAGGCTCCATGGGTGCACCTTCCCACAGGATCGAAGTGTTGCCGACGGAAACGATTTCCATGATCAGGGAAGTCAGTCTATTTGGAATGCCTGTCTTCTTTAGGGTATCTGCGATGAAGGCCCAGCTCATACGATCAAATGCCTTTGATAGGTCAAGCTTGATAGTGACCCACTTCTTCCTTCCTTTCATGTTCTTCATAGAGTGTACGACCTCCTAAATAAGCAGTATATTTTCACTGATACGTCTGCCAGGGATAAATCTTGACTGATGAAGAGAAACCCAATCACTTAGGAAGGGCTTTAGGCGTTCTACTATGACCTTGGAGATGAGCTTGAGGCAGCAGTTGTTTAGAGAGATCGGCCGTAGGTCGCTGCAACGTTGAGGATGGCTGATTTTAGGAATGAGCACTAGCAGGGAATCCGCCATACGAGGGTCGATCTTGCTGGTGTTAAAGGCTTCCTGGACTGAAGAGACGAAAGAGCGCCCGACATGGGACCAATGTCATTGGACGAAACCATTGTGGATACCGTCCGGGCCTGCGGCCTTCGTAGGGGCCATGAGAAACAAAACGTGTTTGATTTCATCTTCATCAGGAGCGGAGGCAAGGAGTTGTGGGTTGGCCAGTGGACTGAAGCTGCCCGCATATGCCGAGATGGCATTGGTATCTAGCTTCCTATTGCATGGACTACATAGAAGGTTGGTGAAGAAAGTTTGAACTAGCTGCTTGATACTTACTGTAGATGTGATCCATGTCCCGTTCTCATCACAGAGCCTAGTGATCTTGTTATGATGTCTTCGAGCTTTGACATAGGCGTGGAAGAATTTGTTATTCCCATCACCGTATTGTAACCAGTTGACGTTGGAGCGCTGTTGCCAGTCCGCCTCTTCTCGTGTAAAAATGGAACTCAATTGTTCCTGAAGCAAAACACACTGAAGTTGAGTAGAAATAGAATTAGATGTTCGCAGTTGTACTTGAAGCTTGTCTATTTTATGGAGAAGCTGGTCTTTTTGTTTATACTGTTGTTTGATGCGATCAGAGTCCCATTTCAAGGCCGCAGTTTGAAATGCAGGAAGGGCGTCCGTCATGGATTTGCTATTGTCCCATGCTGGAAGAAGATCAGACTCAAAGCCAGGTGTAACATCCCAACTCATTTTTGTTTTGAAGAAATTACCTCTTCGCCTCGCCTGATGATGGCAAGACAACATAATAGGGTGGTGATCGCTGTAGAGTCTGGAGAGAACATCGATGTGCATGCCTCCCTCAATGGACAACCACTCCTCATTAGCAACCGTCCTATCAAGTTTTTCTCAAAGACGACCCTTGACGAAGGTGAAGAAGTGGCCTGAGGAAGGCATATCCCTCAGACCAGCCGTGGTGAGCAGATGATTGAATCTGAGACTGGATCGTCTGTCAAAACTCATCCCACCTTGTTTTTCAGTTATATCAAGCATTGTGTTAAAATCACCGACTAGAGCCCAGGGCTCATTGATGGAGAATGCAAGACCAGTGAGGCATTGCCACAAAAGGTCCCGCTTTTGGGGGTTAGGACTGCCATAGACGAAGGTTAGTAACCAAGAATTATTGATGCGGCTGTGGACATATTGACGGTGGCATTAACAGATATCAATGGAGCAGCGGTTGTTATCCTAAAGTACCCATATGCCGCCGGAGAAACCAAGCGCTTCCACACGATGTGAGGAGGTGTAATTGAGCTTCTTAATGATCTTGTCAGCCTTTAACCCACTTTAACGTGATTCTAGAATGACTAAGATTTGTAATTTATATTTCCTCTTATACTCTTTTAGAAGAGCTATTTTATCTTTAGACCCAGCTCCCTGAATGTTCTAGCAGAGGATGCTAGTCATTAAAAAACACACGGAAGGAGTGCGAGCAACACGCTCAATGCATGGCGGCGAGTAGGCATGGTGGATCAGGTGCTGCGTCCATGCCGACGTCGAGATCAGCATCGTTAGCTTCAAATTGGAGGCCCTTCTTAGCACTGGAAGCATAGTCCACACTTCCTACAAACTGCGCGATCTTGCCCTTCTTGCGTTCGCGGCCCGGGCTGATCGTTTGGTATACCACTCTTCTAGTACGAAGGATAACTCCACTGCTTGCTCCATCCACCCCTACTGAGAACACAGGTGGATCAGATGAGTTGATTGTGGGGACGGAGGCTTGGAATTGAAAGGCCTATGCAACTAAGGCACCGTCTCTTCCTTCGCTCACTTCATCATCAACTAGGGTGATAACTGAGTTGTCGCCACCTTTGTGAGTTGCAGATGATTTGGTCGTTGGGACTAATGACGGCTTGGCGCTCATCTGTGTCCCTTGGCCCACATATTGCTTCCCTGCCTTCTTCTTATTCTTCTTATGGGTAACCGTCTCCCAGCTCCCGTCACTATCCTTGCTGGGCTCATTGGGAGCAGCAACAACAGTAGGTTGTGTTGTGGGGGTGCTCCTTTGGCGTCCACGTGCTTACCACGCTCAATGGTTGCTGGCTGAGCTACTGTTTTCTTGCCGGCAGGGGGGCACCGATCCGACATCTTTGCATGGATGTCTGGTGTATAGGCCGGCACTATATTCAAGGCCGAGCCTGCAGAGGAAGATGGGTCAATGCTGGGGAAGGCTGGGATGAACTTACAGTCCCCTGCGTTGTGGCCGAGCCTTCCGCACTTCATACAAAAGGTGGGGAGGTTCTCGTACTCGATTCGGTACTTCTCATTGTCAAGAAGAATCGCCGGAAGCAGAGGTTGGGACGTATCTACTTTGACGGCGATGCAGGCAAATTTTTCCCTATGACCAGATTGGGTGGTTGTATCTATTTTGATCGTCCGTCCAATCAGGTCGCCAATGCTCCATAATAGGTGATTTTGAAAGAGATGAATCGGGAGATCTGGCACTCTAGCCCAGACAACCAGTCTCCGTGGGATGGGATCAGAGGGGTGAAAATCCTTAGACCATGATTGCACTGATATGTAGTGGTTAAATATCATCCAGGGACCCCCGGTTAGGGCACGAATGAAGTCGGCGTTGTTTGCTAATTGTATGATATAGTACCCCTTGTCGAGATCTATGGCTCTAAACTCATCAGTTAGCTTCCATAAGATCGGAATCCGGTTCATCAGCGCGTTGAAGTTGACAGTGGTGACGATAACTTTGATCACCACGGTGAACTTCCACGGTTCAAGGAGAGGCAGCAGTATCGCATGGTTGATGGCGATGGCAGGTAAATCTCCGTCCTTTGATATGCGGATGTCAACGGGCGATAAGAGGTCCGGTGACACTTGAGATAGAGATGCCGTGACTTTAGTATGACGCCCGGTCATTGCTTCTCTGTAGGATTTAGTATGCTGATGTGGTGGGGGATCAGTGTTGTCCATTACGGTGTCTGCTTAGACAACGGATACGTCGCCAGTGGTTGGGACTGCATCTGGTGAACCGGTAGCCGATGACTCATCGTTGAGAGAGGCAGCACTGGCGGAGCCGCGCCCAGCGCCATGACCTCCCCACCCGCCCCCGCGGCCGCCTCCCAGGGCACGAAACCCTAGCAGATGACTCATAGCACCTTTCTTGCTCAAGAAAGTATCATTTTTTAACTCAAATTTCCTTCTTAATGAAGCATTATTTGATTTTTTCTTTTTCTTTTAATCATATTGGACTCATTACCATATTATGATCCACAAAATCACATGTACAAAGGAAATATTTCAAAGGGAATCCATTCAATACATATAATTCATACAATTCCCATAATTATACATTTATTGGGAAAATTGCAATTCCCACCATGTGAACCCAAAAATTGGGGTTGTAACATCCTTCCCTTCTTATAAGAATTTTTCCCTCAAAATTCAACCAAACATACAAACAATTCAGGATAAGACTTTCCTATGTCCATCATTGGCTCCCATGTGGCTTCATCCTCTCCACGGTGCTTCCAAAGAACCTTTATCATCTTCTATTCTTTACTGTTGAGCTCTATCTCACCTTGATATCTCATACCCTCATAGGTGGCTTAGGGTAAGTTGCCTCCCTTGGAGTTCAATAGGTTCAATGATCAACACATGGCTTGGGTACCTCACATAGTGCTCTAGATTAGACATATGGAACACATCATACATCATATTATCCTGAGGGGTAAGGCTAAACATAAGCAACTCCACCAATCCATCTCAGAAGGACCCATGTATTAGGGACTCAACTTTCTCAGCTATAAATTAGAGGGGCCATGTTTTCATAACACATGTTTACCCACAGTGAACTACATGTCACTCTGCTTCACATCGTCTCATGACTCCTATCGATCTTGGGTTTTCTTAGCCATTTCTCGATCGAAGTGTCTTCATCTGCATACATTATGGTTTCTTTGACCTTCACAAGGTCCTCTCACCGACATCATCCAAGTCAAGTACTGACCGACACATCCTTCCTTACAAAGCTTCATACATCCCTATACTGGATGTGGTGGCTTTTGTAAAAAGCAAACTCTGCTAGGGGTAGGAACTGCTCCCATATATTACCCTAAACAAGCACACATGCTCTCATCAGATGTTCTAGAGTCTGGCTCATACTCTCTCGATTATCCATCAGTAAGGGTGATATGTTGTACTCAACTTCAATCTAGCATCAAGTCCTTCATGTACCTACTTCCACCACATGGAAGTGAACTTGAGGTCATGCTGAAGATATTGAACTCGTATCACAGTGTAGTTGAACTATCTCTCTCTCATATATATAGTTTGACCAGATATATCACACTGGCGGTGCTCTCTCTTAGGTAGGGATTAGGTTAACTTGGTAAGGCATTCTACCATAACCCATCTTCCATCCTGACCTCTCTTGGTCCATATGAGACTCACCACAACATCCATGGTGGTTTGGTCCCATTCCCTCTCAGGGACTCCTCATTATATGTAGCAACTCACTGGGTTACTGGTGTTCGACCTTCACCCTTTGACATGCAACCTCATATACTTCTTCATCTCATGTCTTCAAAGTACTACTATAAACCTTAACCATCTTGGTAGTACCACGGTGTACGGTGTACTTAAAATCATGAATGACTTGCATAACATGATTCCTCAAGGGTAACCTTTCAAAACCCTAAAATGCTCTAGTAGCGGGTTTCGCCACCTTCTTCTCCTGAGAGGTGTTTCTGAGGTTCTTAAAACAACCCTTTTATCTCCTCAAGCTCTGGGCTGGCTAACTGAGTAACCACTCACTCGACTGATAACCTCCCACTTTGTGATGTTATCTTGCTAGTTCTTCTTAGTTTTCCATACTCTTTCTTAAACAAATAAGATAGAATTCTTAACTTTCTAGCCTTATTGTGTATTCACCAATAAACTAACATTTCTCCTTTTCTTCTTATAGAAAAACAAAAAAAATCGCAAAAGTTCCCACCCAAATGGTCCCAAGACCGTAAAGAACCCAAACGGTCCCAAGACCGTGTACAAACTTATTGATCCAAAGAACGTGGGAAGGTGATCGGTCCCAAGATCGCGAGGATCCAAATGGTCTCCAAACCGTGAGGATCCAAACGGTTTTCAAACCATGAAGATCCAAACGGTCTCGAGACCGCTCAAAGACCCCCTTTCAAACCTATAAATAGGACCAAAGGGGTCCTCATAAGGGGATCAATTCTTGGACGCCCAAAGGGTGCCTCATCTATTCCAGAGCTATTTCATCCTTCATCCTTTGCCCCAAGGCTGCCGGTCTAAGATCCACACTCCATCCACAAGCCTACTTTCTCTCTCATCGACATAGAAGGTGGGGAGTGAAGGATTCATCACCAAAGCAACCACAAAGTGTGAAGATAGTTGTTCTCTACTCCAAGGGGTCAACCTTCCTACCTCCTATGTGGAGATGATGTTTTCCTTCTCTTCTCCTATCTCCTTCTTTGTTCTTGCCATGAGTGAGTAGTTCCATACACTAGGGTGCGGGGAGTAGCCTCGCTACCCATGTTTTCATTTCATGCATTGTAATTCATGAGTTTGCAATAGAGAAATACTATCTTTTCAGTTCAACATCAATCATTTAATGAATACTAGTTGCTTGATCACCAACTTGTGTTACCTATTATCTACTAGTGCAAATTTTCTACGTTTGGGCTTTTAGATTCAATTATGGATTGTATGTTGGTTCTTAATGTATGTAGTCACCATGTATTTGTTTAAGTATCTAGGAATGCTTTTTAAGGAGTGGAGTAAACTCACCTCCATCGTTGTACTTTCATACTATGAAATGGAATCAGTTGACGTATGGAAGTACAACTTTGATAGATCGAGGAACACACTTTGCGAAGGGAGTGATGCAAAGTAAGTGACCATTTGTTCAGGGATGGCTGACATTGCAATACTTCCACGTTTCTCGTATTTGGCTATTCGAAAGAAAGCTAAGTCTATAAAGATACTAACTGATTAGACCCTTTTTGCAAGCCATGTTATTATGATGTATGTTATGACCCATGTGTAGTGGTGGTGAAACTCGATCACATCCTAGTGGTTTCCAAATATTATTTACAACCTTAACTTTACTTTCCTGCCATTCTATTTAATTTTGCATTTTAGTCTAATCATCAACCTAACTCTTCAATCTAAATATCAACTCTTAAGTAGATAAATAGAATTATAACGTTTTCCATCTTGTTAAATCCTTAACAAGATCGTTGTCTCGTATTCGACCCTCAACTGTACTATGATAAGACTTCCACGTGCCTTAGCGTACGTGGGTGGAGATCTTATTCTAGCACACACAAGGCTAAACTTAGAGACTTACTATCTCTATGATATATAGTGGTGCACGCAACTCCACATGAGTGTAGGCTCCATAAAAACATTGGCGCCGTTACCAGGGACAACGAAATGTTTTAATTTCATTTATCAACTTGCTAGTTGATTAGGATTTTACATTTTACCTTGATAACTACTTCATATATTTTTGATTTCATCATTTTTCCATACCATCTAAAGTGTGATTTTTCTTCTACTCCAGTAGAAAATGTGTATGAAAAACCGCATATTCTCCCCTGAACCAGAGTACGACTCTGAGGTAGAACAAAACTTCCACCGATGCATTAGACTCAACCACCAACAAGCTTGACAGATGGCTGAAGAACAATGCTTGGATGCTTTGATACTAGAGAGAGTCAACACAGCTATAGCAACTCAGAGAGCACAACTCATCACTAATACACGAGCCCAAGTCCAAGATGAAGTTCGAGCTGAAGAGAAAGCTCGCATTCAAGTTGAAAATGAGGCAGTCACAACAACTGCTCAGTTATTGATCAGGAACAAGCAACTTTGAGACTACATTGTTCCTAAGAATTTTGAGGATAATCACCTAGTTCAGCCACCACTCATTAATGTTCCTAACTTCGAGATTCAAACACAATGTATCCAAATCATGCAAGGCATCTCATTCTCTGGAAACACTGGAGATGATTGCATAGACAATCTGAAGTGATTCAAGGCACTCTTCTGATTGGTGCCACAAGCTGGAGCTACATTTGATACAATTATGCTTCAAATTTTCAACTTCACTATGTCTGGAAAGGCACTGAGTTGGTATAACTCATTAGATGGAGAGCCAATCACCACTTAGGCTCCCTTGGAAGATTTTTTTTTGGAAAAGTTCTTTCCTCCCTTATTGACCTACCAGATTAGGGGACAGATCAACAAATTCCACCAACTTCCTGGAGAATCACTAGTAGAATCATGGGAAAGATTTAAGGAACTTCTGAGAAAATGCCCACATCACGAAATCTCAAAAAACCAGCTCATAGAAACATTCTATAGCGGGGTAAGTGATGAAATAAAGAAGTTTTTGGATTCTTCATTTGGAGGAAATTTCATGAGAAAGAATTATGAGGACGCCTGGAAGATTGTTACGCTCAAAACCGAGAACCAATCTAATTGGGGAAGGCCATCTATAGGAGGAGTCCTAAAAGTTTGCAAAGCTGGAGAATCTATAGAAATGAAAGCCATTTATGAAGCTCTGAAAACCATAGCTCATAAGCAGCAAGTCCTTGAAACATCATTTGGAGAATATGATAGGAAGAAGAACTCCCAAGTTCAACAAGTCAAATAATCTACTGAGACTTGTGAAGCTTTTCATGCATCAGATCATCCCACATTATCATGTGGCCTCTTATACGATGTGATGATGAATCTGCAGACACCTCAATATGAACCAATTATTGAACATCCTGAGGATCAGCTGCTAGAGCAAGTTAATTCTATCCACACCATACTAGGTCAAGCATATTATAATTCGAATCAACTAAGAAACCACCCTGGGTTTCAGTATGGGAATCCTATGGGAACTGCCAACCCGCAACACCAAGTACAAGGTGGGTCTTCTAATAGACCACCACCGGGATTCCAAAGATATTACAACCAAAACCAAGGAAACTAGAGAGGAGGCTTTCAAAGATTTGCTTACCCAAGAAATTCTTCATCATATTATCAGTACACTCACCCTCCGCTACACCCATAATTGCAACAACCTTAGATACAACAATCATTAATTCAACAACTGTAGTCGCAAGAACCTCAACAACCGCAACCTCAAGGACAACAACAAATTACACAATACCAACAAAAGAATGCTCCACCTCCACCAAGAGATGAAATATCTATGATAAGGCAAATGTTGCAATCTCAACAGACCATGCTTGCCAACCAGCAGGCTCAACAGAAAGCTGTAGAGACCCAATTGGCACAAATTGTAGCTCAATTGAAACCTCCAGTGGGTACTTTCTCCGACCAGTCGGAAATAAATCCGAGACATGATAAACATATACCAGAACAACTAAATGCAGTTACCACAATCTCTGGTCATGTTCTTACTGAAGCTACCAAAGTCATTCAAGAAGACGAAGATACCACTAAAGTCACCCCAACTATAAACATAAATCAAGAAGTTGAAAAATTTGTAGAGGCCGAGAAGGAGAAGGACAAAGAACTAGTTTCCAAAGAACCAGAAGTCCCACCATACAAGCCCAGGATACCCTATCCAGGCAGATTGAGGGAGACTAAACTAGATTCTAGATTTCTAAAGTTCAAGGAAGCAATGAAGAAGCTATATGTTGATATCCTATTCCTTGACACTCTCTTTGAAATTTCATCTTGGTCTAAATATCTAAAGACTTTTCTATCAAAGAAATACATGACCGAAGAACACGAGACCGTCAAATTAGCTCAGACTACTTCCTACATCATTCTCAATAAAATGCTGAAAAAACAAAAGGACCCTGGCTCCTTCGGCATCCAATGTTATATAGGAAACACCTCTTGTAAGAAAGGATTAGCTGATTTGGGGGCCAACATATCTATCATGCCCTTTTCTATGAGTAAAATATTGGGCTTTATTGACTTGCTACCTACAACAATGACAATCTAACTGGTTGATTCTACCATTACCGCACCTTTGGGAATTACTGAAGATATCTCAGTGAGAGTAGGAAGAGACTCCCATGTCCCTTGTGATTTTGTTGTCATGGACATAAAAGAAGATCTAAGGTATCCAATAATATTCGGCAAACCTTTCCTCGCGACATCCAGAGCACTAATTGATGTCAAAGCTGGCACAATTACCTTAAGGCTAGGGAAAGAAATTGTTCAATTCAGAGTCTTTGACATCCTTAAAAGTACTAGCATCCACGAAGAAGTCTTTCTTCTTGAGGCAATAGATAAAATGTCCCATCTGAAGCAAGAAACTCCTGAACCAGCTGATACTTTGGAAGACATCTTAACGAATCCAGAAGACAAATTTTCAATCGACGAACTAGTTCAACAATGTCTGCAATACCTAGAACAATCCGAAGAAATTCTAGAAGCTACTTTTGAGGAGTTGAAATCTATCACCACTCTAGAGACCACTGAAGTGCTCAAGGCACCTGAGATGAAAGTCCTACTAGCTGGCCTCAAAAACGTCTTTCTAGACAAAGAAAAACTATGTCCAAACGAAGAAAAACTATGTCCGGTCATTATCAGCTCCACTTTGATAGATGACCAGGAAGAAAGACTCCTTGTTGAGTTAAGTAAGCATAGGAAAGCCATTGGATATAAGATGACCAACCTAACCGGGATAAATCTAGCTTTGTGCATGCACAGATTACCTATGGTGGAAGAATTTAAACCATCACGGGAGCACCAGAGGAAGCTAAACCCGAATCTCAAAGAGGTAGTTCACCTTGAGGTTCTAAAACTACAAAAAGCTGATATTATCTATCCAATTTCTGACTCTCAATGGGTAAGTCTGGTTCAAGTGGTCCCTAAAAAGGGGGGAACCACTGTTGTTTTGAATGATAAAAATGAACTGGTACCCACCCAAACTGTTATCGGGTGGAGGATGTGCATTGACTATAGGAAATTGAACAAGGCAACAAGGAAAGATCACTTCCCTTTACCTTTTATTGACAAAGTTCTTGAACGTATAGCCCACCAAAAATTCTTTTGCTATCTCGATGGCTACTCAGGGTTTTATCAAATTCTGATACACCCTGAAGATCAAGAAAAGACAACTTTTACCTTCCCTTTCGGAACCTATGCCTTCAGAAGGATGCCCTTTGGGCTATGTAATGCACCCGCTACATTCCATAGGTGTACGTCTGCCATATTTGCAGGATTAAACGAATCTATCATGGAAGTATTCATGGATGACTTCTCTGTGACACCCCACCATCACCCGGATAATGAGATGACACACAAAAACGTGCGGAACCTCATCTTACCGAAAACACAGGTTAATTAAAACCGATTGCGGAAAGCATACACAAGAGAACTTTTGCATCTAGATCCTGCAGAGAAAACATGTTATAAAAATATTTACAGGCTTTGATATATGTTCACCTCTTATCGGAACCAGCTGTACCATCAACACCAGAGTGCATCACCTGTTTATACATACATAACGGGCCACATACGACCAACAATAGGATAAACCAAAATTACAACAACTAGTCATCATGAAACTTCGTCGAACACCTCCGAGGACCTCAGAGTACAAGGATGACTCTAGGAATCTACTACAAAACCACCAAAATAGCAGCATGTCCATCTCTTTCCTTCTACTGCTCTGCTTGCTTCTCGGCTGCAACCTCACAACCACCACCATGTCTAGAGCACTCACCTAAAAAGGGTGTAAACCAGCGGGGTGATACACACATTCCCAATGAGAAACATAACTCCCCGCCGAAACTATAAAACCTCAGAAGGTTAAAGCAATAACAGTTATTAACAGATAAAGCGTATAACAAGAGCAACATACTGAGCAAGGATATTATTACCATCAGTCTTACCAAGATATCCAGGAGGCATATAACCAAGTATTTCTTTATGGAACATGATTGAAAAGATAAGCTTTATAAGAACTTCTCACAAAATATAAGGATCATACACATATCTGCAAGGTATAGCTAGACCAGCTATATAAGCAAGGCCTCAATCAATGTTCTGTGTTTTTCTTTAAGTAAGATATACTATTCGGCTGGATTACATTTTATTATGCCCTGAGGAAGTGAGCCTTTCCTTCTCAAATCCAACTATTGGTTGTGAAGCCCAATCTGGTGCCATACAAGGTCTAAGGAGATCCAGACTCCATGACCTCACCTTCTCGTGGTCAGTACATGAATCATCAAGCAAAACCATAGTCTTATGCTTATAGGGCCTCAGCCTCTGGGTCAGCTTCGCAAGCTACCCATATCTCTAGTTCACCTTGACACAGGTTCTAGTATATACATATGAGTCATGAACACATCATGCTCATCATCACATATCCTGAGCCATGGGTCAGTTCACCATGCTCCATATGTCCTGAGTCTGCAACCACAATTGCACTCAAACCCTCCTATTTTAGGCTAGGGGAAACCTCGCATATTCAACAATATGCACTCCAGCTAATCCCACAGGATAAACCTGTTTCACCATCACCAAATACTGACGATGATGGATCTATGGACATGGAAAACTACATGATATGTTCATCTATAATTAATTAGTATATTTTAAGCCAATTGTTGAGGCAACCAAAGTATAACCATAGCCTTATAGAATTACATCATTATTGCCATCATCATACTATCCTGGGACCTCAATCCCTCATGATATCAACCACTGCCTCTCACGACATCGTAATCATGCAACAACATTCTGGCAACACATCCCTTATCTCATCATCAGAGGATAACACCTCAACTAGGCACTCAACCTTATATCAGGTCCTCAGACCTATCAACTTGTTATCTCATTACCACATGGTGCTATTCAAACACATACATTTCATAGCTCTTACCAGGCGATGAATTCACATAAAAATACCTGCATGGTTAGTATACACATCCATAGAGATAACTAAAGCCATCATGGATTAACAGGATTATCATGCTATCAGGTATAAGAGCAACATCCATGAGTATATTACATATAAGCTATAGAAATCATAGTTTTATTATCAATCACGAGCATATATTATGCCTTATTCTTGTGAACATAACCATGTATCTCATCATCTTATGTATCCATCTTATAAACCATGGTTCACCACCTACAATCATGTCCCATTATAACAAAGAGACGGTTTCAAGGTAATTAATCCATTGATTAGGTTATCCTGGGTTAACCATAACCCTCATCAAAGGTTCCAACTTCCCTCACTATAGGTGGGGCGGGTAGCGCCAATCCTCACCCAAAGAGTATCAGGTAGGATCATATACACACTATAGATTATCGGCTAGGGTTCTAAACCCTAAAGCACTTGTGCCATCATATTGGCCAACAACACTTCATCCTATCATGCATCCGGGATCCTATCATGCACTAGGGTTAGGGTTTCTATCGGCCAACCCTCCCAACAAAAAGCATGTCGACCAGGAGCATGGCGCCCAAGATGCCCTATTGTTCGACCATCACCCATAACGTCCAAAGGACCCTTATGTTGGCCAAGGCACTCTATCATCCAAGAGCATGGTAACCACTAAGGCACCATATCGGCCAACTCTCATAGGGTGTGTCAGGCAAACACAAACCCCATGCTCGACACAAGGTTACCCATCTTACTCTCATCATCTAAGAAAGAGTCTAGGGTGTCGCCTACCTATAACAAGCAACACCTTAAGAAGACCTATCATCCAACTAGGTCAAACACCTCATATCGGCTACCACTAAGGCACCTAACAGGGTTCCACCATGCAACCACTATATCGGACAACAAAAGACAAAACCATGTCATCCAACACAGAGATGGCTTACTAGACACCATATCGACCAAGGAGGGCATCCCAAGCAAGAGATCATCTCGGCCAAAGCATATCATCCAAGGATACTAACAAGGTGAAAGGGTCATATCGGGCACCAAGCCAAACTCAAGGCAAAGGGGTGTCGGGCGACATCAAGGTTGCATCATGCAAGGGCACAAAACCTCACCCAAAGGTCATCTTCAAGCTCAAGCTCTTCAGCAACAAACCCTAAATGATCAAGATAGTTGGCTCACCTCTCGACAACCAAGAGAGGGGTTTTGCACAACCTCCATCACAAATCGGGCAACCGCAAGGATCAACCTCAACTTAGGTCATCACATATCCAAGAGCTCACATCTCTAATCCATGGTGAGAGGAGGGTTTTGCCCAAGAAACTAGAATGTAGGCTCACCTCTCAACTTAAATGAGAGAGGGGTATTTCCCACATCACTAGAGGTCAAACTCACTTCTTAAAAACCAAGGAGAGAAAGGGGTATTGCCCCAAAAGAAACCCTAAACTATGGTTTCAGCCAACTAGATCCAAAGGTATGTAAACCATCAACAACATCAACAAAATCATGCTCACTATAAGATCAACAACATGTACTAGAGAAAGAAACATAACATGCAATGTCTGATCATCAACATATATGAATCGTGCAACATAGAGAAGGTAGTATAGCTAGGGTTAGAAGTTATGTAACCCGCCTTAAGCAAGCTCTTCAAGCTCCAAAGCTCCAAGATTTAAGCTCCTAGGTCCAAGGCACACCACCTATGGTTTGGCCACCAAACTAGAGGAAGAAGAAGAAGACTTCAAGAAGAGGAGCGGCCACTGACTTGCTCCACCAAGCTGTATCAGCCACCAAACACACCAAAGGGAAGGTGTATCGTGCACCAAGGAAGAGAGGAGCAACAAAAGAGCTAAAAGGGATCCTAAGGAAGTGTAAGGAGATGTATATATAGAAGAGGATGGAGGACAAAACAAGGCAATGTGTCACCCACTTAGGGACACTTGTCCAAGGGTAATGCCACCTCCTTATCTCACCTTATACACATGTCCAAGGTTATTGCCACATGCAAGCACTATGCACCAACTGTCCACTATTGGTGACACAAACGAGGTCAAGAGGTCAAAGATGGTCCATGGCCGATACTCTCTACCCCCATGCCCGATACACCCCATGGGCGACACAAAACCCTCCTGCCCGATACAAGGTTCAACTAGGCAAGGAAAGGCCCAAACAAGGGAAAACAAGGCCCATCAGAGCTCAACCAAGCTCAAGACAACTCAAGGCATGAGCCCAAACCTTCCTCTTAATCTTAGAGGAAACAAAGAGAGAGAAAGACATCTCTCAAGGTGACAAATGTGCTCTTCAACCCTAGACTTGGGTTATTTTGCAAGTAGCACCTCCAACTCTCAACAAAACACAAGCAAACCCTAATCACCACTAAAGGTGATTAGAAAGCAACCAAGCACAAGGTTTAGGCAAAACAGACAGGGTAAGCCCAAAACGGAGGTCAGGGTCCTCACAAGCCATAAACATCTACAAAGGGATTTCATCTTTGAAATCCGAAGAGAAAAGTGAGTGATACTTTCGCCTCATCTCTTCCTCAAGCTCCCATGTGGCTTCCTCAATGCCACAATGATGCCAAAGAACTTTTACAAGAACTAGGTCCTTCCTCTTCAAACTCTTTACCCTCCTATCAAAAATCGTCACTAGACCTTCTTCATAGGTTACATCTTCATCAAGCTCAACCTCAACTGGATGTATCACTGTCCCTGTGTCTGGATGACTTTTCTTCAACATGCTGACATGGAATACCGGATGTAACATGTGCAACTATGGTGGCAGCTCTAACTTGTAAGCTACCTTGCCAACTCATGCTATTACCGGGTATGACCCCATATACATGGGTTCTAGTTTGCCTTTCTGGCCAAACCTTAGCACACCTTTCCAAGGTGAGACCTTGAGATACACTTTGTCTCCTACCCGAAACTCTACAGGTCATCAGCGATTGTCTGCATAAATCTTCTATCTATCCAGTGCTACTTTCAACTATTGTTGTATCACTTTGATCTTTTCTGTTGTCTGCTGCACTAACTCAGGACCTAAAAGATGATACTCACCAGACTCATACCAGCATAAAGGGGATCTGCACTTCCTTCCACATAGAGCCTCATAAGGAGCCATGTCAATGCTCTGCTGGTAACTATTATTGTAAGCAAACTCTATCAGACTGAGGTGCACATCCCAACTGCCTAGGAACTACAAGACACAAGCTCGGAGAGGATCCTCCAAGATATGAATAGTCCTTTCAGACTGTCCATCCGTCTATGGGTGGAAGGCAATGCTGAACCTCAACTGCGTTCCCAAAGCTTTGTGTAACTGTTCCCAGAAATGACTCGTGAACTGAGGACCTCTGTCGGAGACTATTGTTGCTGGTACACCGTGAAAATGCACTATCTCATCTACATACACCTGTGCAAGCTTCTCTGCTGTATATGTCGTCTTTACCGGTATGAAATGAGTAGATTTTGTCTTCCTGTCCACTATTACCCAAATGGAATCATGATTCCTAGCTGTCTTAGGTAGACCAACTACGAAATCCATGGTTATATGATCCCATTTCCACTGTGGTATCGGCATGGGTTGCAACGTACCTGCCAGCTTCTAATGCTTAGCTTTAACTTGCTGACATACTGCACACTTAGCCACAAACTCAGCTACATCCTTCTTCAAGCCAGACCACCAATACAGGTCCTTCAGATTATGATACATCTTGGTGACTCCTGGATGCATAGAATACATCGATGTATGTGCTTCCTCGAGTACTAGCTTTCTTAGATTATCAACATCAGGATGCTTAAGGACGTTTTAGACACTTTCTAGGGGGTTCTAAGTGCTCAACTAGACATTAGGTATCCACAAATTGCTTTAGCAACTGCTAGTTTATTAATTCTGAAAAGTGCAGACAGAGACAATCTCATTCGAGAAGTTTGTTGACCGAGAGTCTGTTGGTTGAAGTTTTTGTCGACTGAGGGACGGTCTGGAGAAAGTGTGTATAACGTTCGATTCCAACTCCCAACTACTTTGTCTACTGTGTCTAACGGCTATAGAACCTATTAGAAGAAATAACCCAGGAGACTCTCGATCGAGAAGTTGTTCGACCGAGAGTGTCTCTATTTTGGTGGTTCTAGATGAATACTAAGTGTGTGTATAAGTGTGCAGTTGTGACATTATTATAGGGGATGACCTATCTAAGTGTTGTGAATGGCTAGGGAAGATCTAAATGCTTGATTTACATGATATCTAAGTACTTGTACATTATATACTTGTACACATTTTTACATTTGATTACAATCATGAAATTTAAACATTGTGAGCAATTAGATCTTCCAAAGTTGTATCATCCACTTAATTCCTACAATACTCAAGTAGCGCGTTAGATCCACAAGAATGAAATGTTTGTCATCATCAAAACAAAGGGATTATAATAATGTCCAATTTAGCCAACAAAAATGTGTCACCTAGACACAAAGAAGATAATAGGCCCAGAACCGGTATAGTTAAGAGAAGATATCTTTTATGTAGAAGGACCTATATAGATTATGGGTTGTGAAATATGAAATCTTAGGAACAGAGTAATACCTTTAGTGAAAATCCTATTCAAGAATCATGATGTAGAGGAAGCTACATGGGAGCTAGAGTCTGAGATGAGTAACAAGTATCCCTTTATATTCTAAGAATTTTGAGACAAATTGATATCAGAGGGGGATATTGATACAAACCCACCCTGATTCTATAGTAGTTAGAGAATTAAAGATAATACCGTAGTTAATTGTCCTTTTACTAGTGTTTGAATCATCTGTTGGTTAAACATATTTTAATTTGGTTTAGATTTGTTTCTTGATGTATACTAGAGAAAGAACTAGTTTCTTTCAGTTGATAACAATGTAAGAGTAAAATTTAGTTGTGAATGTATGATGCTTATGCTTAAATCTAATGTTATATTTTAAGTTAACATGATGTTTTATTAGTTCAAATATAATTAAAAGAAAGAAAAAGTTAAGGTTCATTTCCATTAGTGACTAAAAGTGGATGGTTAGTATAATCCCTCTTTGGTGGGCTTAAACCCTAGTCAATGGATTTGGATCATGTCAGTTAGCGCACTTACTTACCTCTTTATCCCCTCCTTTTGAGCTAATTAGGTTAGTCTGGAAGGTGTGTGTTATAATTATAATAATGAATATGTTAATACAATTGTTTGTCCTTTAATTCTTGGACTATATTTTTGTTGGAGTTGAATCTTTTAGTTGTGATATCAAAGGTTTAATTACTCTAGTTGAGGTATATTATTTCTACATCTATCTGAATTGGCCATTTTTAGATAGACTCTCATGTTTTGGGTTGTATTGATGTAATGCTTTGTTTTATCTTATTTTGTCATGCTTGAGAGCAGGAATAATATGATAGACCCCAAAATAATTTAAAAAATTATTAATTGGTGATTATTATTTTTTATCAATTCATCTTAGATTAAGTCTAGTCCACTTATTTCTCCTTTAGAATTTTCCTTCTCAACATTTTCTTCAAATCTATTTTATGGTTTAGAAAAAAGCTAGATTTGTTTTACAAATCATATTTATATTATACGACTCTAAGACTACATTTATTGTTATTTCTTTTTACTGTCAACACTTGGATGAATATCCTACTAGCTAATGAAATATCATAATTGTTGAATATTTATTTCTTGTGGATAAGTAACCTAAATTTTGTGAAGACTTCTACCAAGTATTAATATGCTCTCAATTAATTTAGATGGTCTTTTGTTTCTAACGAGAATTCCTAATTTTCTCACAATATATAGATAATATATCTCCTACTTAGATACTAATTTCCCTAAGCCATAAAATAATGTATAATAAGTTTGATGAGAATATTTTTATTTTCCATTCACATTTTAGGTTCTTGTTCTTTGTGTGTTTGTCTACTTGAATGGTGATCTTTTATTGGTGCAAACTCACAAAAATAATGACTTGTTACTTGTCGGTTGTCATACTATATGAAATCTGTCTATACAATAATGAGTGTAGTTCGTACTTGTGTTTCATTCTCACATGAAACCCCATTTACTTTTTAACAATTGTCCCTTTTTATACTACAATTTTCTATGGGAATTCCATCCTCTATTGTATATTATTTGTCCAAAGGAATGACGTCTTTTTAGATATTACCATTGAAGAGAGACTTATTGTCTCTCATATTGAGGTCATTTATAAATATTCATAATAATGAGTAGATTGTACTTACCGTGTCGTGTTTCTGCAGCCTTTTGAGAATTGTAGTTTTGTGAAACTAATCAAAATAGGAAAATTATATGTGGCTCCTTACTTAAAAGTTGAGAAATATGTGGGTTCATTTCCAATTATTAGTGGTTGAGAGTATTTTTGTTCCTGTCTCACATAATGGTTGAGGACTATTTTTAGTCATACTTTACTAAATGGATGAGGATCAGTATTTGTCCCTTTTGATGATGAAAAATATGGAATGTTGTAGTTCCCAATTTACTTTGTGGTTGAGGATGGTGTGCAGTCCTATATGTTGTGGGTTTTTTCAAACATTGGAACCATTATTGGTTGTCTAAATACATGTATAATACCTTCTATCCCCTCATATAGTCATGAACGTCCACTGTTTTTGGACTTGCATTCCCTCCCTTGTCTTATCATTATTGGATTTCTTGTCATGTTGCATTTATATTGGAAATGTGGTTGACTTGTGGATATTTCACACTGACTATTACTTTGTAGAACTTGCATGCTTATACCATTGTGTGTCATTCAAATTTCAAATTATATAATGAATTAATCATGTGATCATGTCTTAATGAATCTATAACTTGTTTTATTCAAATTTCATGGCTCATTAGAGATATCTTTTTCTTTTGTTATTTTTTACTCTTTTTACATATTACCTAACTATTTGTTATTATCTTTTAATTACAAAATATATTCTCTTAAAGTGTCTATTGATCTGTTTTATACGTATGCTTTTATTTTCTTGGGATATTTTTCAACACATATAATATGTTAACAATGACTAAATCAATAATAATATGGTGGATTATTTGGATTTCTAGACATTGATGATTGTAGGATGAAGATGTCAAGATTCCCATTGCGGGATTTTCCCAATTTTAGATTTATTCACGTGCCTTTAATTTTATTTGATGTATTGGATGTGGGGTGTCTTTTATGATGAAAGTTATATTTTAATCTACTTTCTCATTTAATGTTTGAATCCCTCTAAGAATGAAATGTATAAGTTTGATAAAATATCAACAATATTATACAAGAAAATGAGTCAAACTATTTTGCATTACATTTTAATGTTAGTGCACCCAATACCTCATTTTTTAGGTGGCGATGTCCAAAAGTCGGGCTTCTTGGCCCTATGCCTTACATAACACAATCAGCCATTTTGGTCTCACTTTGGAGATATTCTTGTTTGTGATATGCCCTGAGAGACAATCATATGATGATTGTAATGGACATATTATAATAGATTTGAATATTAATAAAGGCAATTTTAGTTATTGTGTTTGTCTCAATATGGGATAGTGAATGAATATAATAATGTCCTAAGAATGTATGCCTTAATAACATGTGATTTCAGATTGAGGACCTGAATATGAGATCATGTGTATGTTAAGAGTATTCATTCTTATCTTAGTCCCTAGTTAGATATTATTGTGGATATTAGGACAACAATAATACATCAAGACTAGTATGTGTGTTGATTGATGACTATGTCTCATTGGTCATGATATAAGATATCAAATCAAACACATAGGTACTTATTATTAACAAGTGTACTGGACAGACACACCTTAAGTGTGATACATGGAATCCAATTATGGAAGGTGGATTCACATCTCAATGTGACAGTGGTGATTGTGGTCCTCAGACCTAAAGTCACTACTATGATTACATGTTGTTCAATGTGCTTTAACACTACTCAATGTGACCTTGAATAAGGGCTGCTACACAAGTAATGTTTGAGTGCATTGTGACACATGTGGATTATTGTGAGTGACATAGATGGAATTTGTCCCTCCCATTGGAGTGTTATCTCAACCACTTGATTTGTGAGACTATGAAATGCATGGGTATGATATTGGGCTCATGTGTATCTCAATAGTCTACTTTAGATCAAGGAACACAAATTGAACTTTAAGAGGATGATGTTTCCATGAATCAAATTCAATCTAGATCTCAAAGACAAAGGGATTATACAATCACTGTAACACTGGTCACAATACTAGGTTTAGTTGTTCTCCAACTTCTCCAATTACTTGGATAGAAATGAAGTCTTTCTAAATACCAATCATTGCTTGTGAAATCATAATTTGATTATGAATATCACTACCAACGTAATTTGGAGCCTACAGGGTCACACACATTAGAGTATATTTGTGGACATGATTGGAAATGTTCTGAGTCAAATTGATTACTAAAATGTGTAGGTAATCAACTAGAATAATACTAGAATATAATTTAAGTAACTTGGTTAAAATATATAAGCCAGTTAATTGGATTTAAATTTTTAAGTCAATTAGATAACGTCGAGCGATCAGATAGAGCCGAATCACCAAAAATTAGTTAATAGATTAATATGATTAATTATTTAATTAATTAATGGCATGATTCTAGAATATTCTAATTGCCTATTTGACAATCTACGAGCGACCCATTGTAAACTCAGTCAAAATCTTTTGTTTCCTAAGATTTTTTGGAAATCATGCTTCCTTTCCTCCTATTTATAGAGACATGACAGTCAGATTTTACACACATACTCTTGTATGTGAATCCTAGTCACCATCATCCGTGGGAGAGAGAGGGAGAGAGAAAGAGAAAGAGAAAGAGAAAGGGAAGGAGAGCGATCTCAATGCTAGCATGTCATCAAACGACAATTGCTCCTTTCTTGTCAGCTTAGGCAGCACGCCACAGAGTTCTTGTCCATTCCTATGGACGACTTAGAGATACATGCGTTGAGCAACTGCATTTGGAGGATGTCAAGGAGGACCATCCGTGAACGTGAGGAATATTGCACATCACCATGTAAGGAGAAAATCGTTGGGCATGCTCTACGACAAAGATATACCTCGTGCACTCTCCTTCCAAATAAATCATTGTTGACAAGATTTTCTTGTATGATATGTGGAGAATTTTTTTGATGTTTCTATTGTGCTTTCTATCTCCACAATTCCTAAGAAATATGCATAGGTTTTGACCTACCATTATCTTCTATATACATGGAACTACAAAGTTATAAAAACCCGAACCAAACATCCTCACAAGATCTCCCCCATCTTGTAGTTGTTCAATAACATTGAATTGATTTATCTTTGGTGAGGCACATAGACCCTCATAAATTTGAATCTAAAGAACTTTTTAGGTAGAAAAATTGACAACAATCCTTCAAATCAAGACAATATGCTCTCTAATTCAGCAACTCATATAACATTCTTATATAAACACAACATGAACACCAAACTACACATGTACCTTCAGTTGCACTAGATGACAATGAATGTGCAATGTTTTACCACCACAAAATTCCTTGTAAATCTATCTATCGTATCAATCATCCTCATCATTACAAAGTGATATCTCATCTACATTGAGCTTCACTAATACACATTATATGTAGAGCATACTAACATCTAGAAACATCATTAGTTTGTGATTCAGTAAATTGCCATCTTCCAACTTGCCTGTGAGTAAGATAAAGCTTGGTAGTAGAATTTAACCCTCCCTCAGATAATATATGGAATGGACTATGTCATGGCCAATTGAAGAAGATTACAGTCTAACTATATTTTTGTATAATAAAAACATATCATACTTACACTTGAGTTCAATACATAGTTTACATATTTAATAAAGGCAAAAGATAATCCAATAAAGAGATAATGTGTTTTCAAAATTGGGTTTCTTTTTATGATCACAATTGACAACACAAAATGGGACACCCAAGCCCAATGTCCAATGCCATATATCGAGGGGTTAGTTTAGTGGTTTTCATCCTCAACATGTATACAAACTTAACTTAATGGGATATGTCTATGAGCATTGTTTTGTTTTTTGTTCATGAATTACTAATCTGTATCACTATGTATTGCACCTTTGGTGAGAATCAAACTCTTAACAAATATTGTTCTTGTAATCTTGAACCACCTACATAATGGGATATGTAGTAAAAAAGGTTGACATGGTCATATAAATTGTGTAAGTGTAATCACCACATCTTACGTCATTGTATATGATCCATTAGAGGAAATAAGTAACACATGTAAAAAAATATTTTTCATGAAAAAGGAACATGGTTGAAGTTATTCCTGACTAACGGCTACCAAGGAGTAATTTCATTCAATACATGATTATTGGCTCTCACAAGCTCAATCTATCAATATATAATGAAGGTTCAAAATACATACAACCACTAATCTACTAAAGCAAGGATAATCATTATTATTACAAGGTTAATATTAGGACATGAGAGTACCATATGAACCTATAATACAACCAGTTGAGAGTATCTATGGCACAAGTGGTAAAAAGGGTACCTTTAGAGGTTGAGGGGTCTCTTGGTGCAAGCTTTGTATTTTCTATCTAGATGGTAGACTAGCAACTAAACTCCTACACTATGAGAGGTTTGATCATCTTTCTATCTTATGAAGAAGATGAGAACAAATTATTAAACAATTTCAATATTAGAAATATATTGTGTTAGCCATAAACTTCTAGGATGGTTCTTGTTCCATCACATGAACAATGATATAGTGCATTATTTGTAGAATTTAGTTGAACTTGTGTCTTGATCATAATATCATCATGATTAACTATGTAGGTTTTATAGTGGTAACAAAACTACATTATTCCATATCATATTATTCATGATTTTGTTCAATCCTTAGGTATGTAAGTCCTGAAGTTCAAACAAATAGAAGAAAATATACTTCAAGGAATAATTCTAACAAGTAGTTGTTCTAGAGTAAGTGTGTTTGGTTCCCTTTCATGATGTTTGTTTTTGAATTGGTAAAGTAACCAATCCTAACATATTAGTTTGAAAACTTCCTATTAGCATATCAGATTAATTGGGTTTAGGCCCATTGTATTTTTACTTTTCTCTATATAACATATGTATTCTCTTGCTCCTATATATAGGAGACCAGACATTGTTATTTGTTTTACTCGAAGATACTCATATCTATATGGTATCATACGTAGTGTCTTAATCCTAATTTTCCTTTCTTTTTCTCTCCCCTCCCTCTTTCCCTCTATCTTTCTCTGGTTCCGGTGACGGCGACCACGAGGCTATCTTTGATACTTCTGATGCAACCTTCCACAGAAGGATTGACGAAGAATAATAATAGATAGAGGAGATCATCCACCCTTCTCACTAGTATAGAGCCGACCTTTGGTGTTAGTTATTTAATGCCTTTGGCGACGGTTTCAAAGCGACACATATGTGGGTGACGCTAAAAAGGCAAACCCTTAGGTGTCGGTTTGAAAACCGACGCCATAACCCTTCGTGCCACCGAAAATGTGCCAGTAGGGGCCACTATAGGTGTCGATTATAAGTAAGGAAACTGATGTCAGAACCCTTTGCGCCACCCAAAATGTGCCAACAAGGGCTCTATAGGCGTCGGTTATCAGTACCAAAACTGACGCCATAATCATACACACCACAAAAAGGGTGCCATCTAGGACACCATCAGCGTCGGTTTCTTAGTAATAACCGACACCATTACCCTTCCCCCCACCACAGATGTCGGTTTTTTGCTAATAACCGATGCCATATCCCTGGTGCCATGAAGACCCCACCACGGCCATGCTTCCCACCAGGCCGTGGCACCTAGCCACATAGACATCGGTTTTTTGCTAATAACCGACGATATATGTCTTTGTTATCAGTTTTATACTAATAATCGACGCCTATGTTTTGATTTTTTTTCTTATTAGTTTGCATGCCTACTGTGGTAGGTCAACAGGATGCAGAAACCTACAGTTCAATTTTGAATTGCAGGTTTACAACATCCATTGATATCAGCCAACAACAAGCCACAAACCTGCAAAATTAACAAGATTCATTTTCACATATTTAGCAACCTACAGTTCCATTCAATTTTCACATTCACACATGTAGAAACATTTAGACACTTGTAGAAACATTCATGCAGCAACCTACAGTTCCATTCATTTTCACATTCACACATGTATAAACATTCAGAAACATGTAGAACCATTCATACATGTAGAAACATTCACACATATGACAATTCAGAAAAATTCATTTACAAAATATCATTCTTTAGTCATTACCTCTATCAACATCCCAATTATATTTTAAAACCCCCACTACTTGTATGGATTTTTCCCATTCTTCTCTTACATCATTTAATTCTTCTGTCATAGAGGGAGCATGTACATCTAATAAGGCCTTACCTGTAGTGGGGTCAGTTTTAAACACCTGTAAAGAGAATGATGTATATATATAATTAATAATATATAAATAAGATTGTTATGTTTCATATTATATATCTAATGAGACTATATATAATACCTCATGTATGGTATCGATGTCCACTACGGTATATTTGATAATCATGTGCATAAATCGCATCACATAGTATGCACATGCCCAACCGTTGTCTTGTGTAGCACACTATAAATTGAAACACACAAAATGTTAAAAAATACAACTAAGCACAGTTCACATAAATAATATATACATTGGAGTTGGAAACTTACTTCCACGTTCTCCCAAATTATTGGCTAGTTCTTTTTCTTGGGGACCTTTCCTACAGCCTTTTTGAACTCATGTAAACCCCTACATGTTAATGTAACATCCCTGACCCGGGTTATGTGTTAACCCTAGATGTTTTACCTAATAAGGTTGAGTAGATGCTTAATCTTATCTTGGGAAAAGTAATTAGGGCTCATGAGAAACTTATGCTTCAATTTTGGTCCTGTTTGAACAATGTTGAAGCAATGTTTGCCTATTTTGGACTAAAGTGCAAATTACCCAAGTTGAGGGGTGAAATTGAAAATGTTGCATGATAATATGTTCCTCATGTGTTTAGGTATCATGATAATCAAGATGATGTAGTGGTATGGTTTTCACAAGCTTGGACACCAAGATTAAGCTTATAAAGCAATCCTTGTGCATTAAAACCTAATTTTGGTGTAATGTGCAATTTACCCAAAACCTAGGGTTCAATATGCAAATTACCACTTCAACAAGGTCCCTAATGCTTCTTGGCAACATGTGGGGTAAATAAAATAAGAGGGGCGCCTCATTGGAATTAAGTTGGAGGAGAGAGAATCTTGATATTAAAATAATCAAGATTTAATCCTAATTGAAACCCTAGTTTAATTTAGGGAAAAAATGAATGTATTAATTAAAGGGCCTTCAACCAAAATTAAAATGGTTGGATTCAGATGTGTGTGGACGAGTTTAAAGCCTTGCAAAGGCACGAGCATATCCCAAGGAGGTGAAATTCCACTCACCATTATTATAAGAAAAAGAATTTCCACTCAAATATGGATATTCTTATTATAAGGGTTAAGGTGCTTAATTTCTTTTCTCTTAATTATTGAATAATGGAAGGAAGATCGGTGGGATAGAGATGCCTTTGCATGTAAGAAACCAATGGGGGAGTTGTGGCAACAAATTTGGAATTAAAAGACTTTTATAAAATATTTTCTCTCTCATCAATTTTCTTATAAAAGTACCTTTTCCAAGCCAAAACAAAGGCTTTTTCGAATTCCTTTCTTTCCCCTTGCTTGTAAAACGACCAATGAGCTTTGGAGGATCCGTAGGACGACCCCCAACCTTTTGGTAAGGTTATTGACCTCCTTTCACCTTGAATCCATGGTAAAAATCGAAAATCAATGCATAAATTCTTCATATCTCGATCCCCTCTTCATTTCTAACCAATTCTTTTCACTCAAAGTTTGAGGACGACCCTTGGAATAGTGAAAGGAGTTGCATCCACCATTGTTTCCGTGAGCTTGGATCTTTGGAGCTCAATTGGAGGCGAGTTTTATAACTTGAACCCTTAAACTTTGTTATTGATTCCATATCTTTATCAATTGTTGATTCCTTCATTATTCCCAAAATTTTATTTGAATGATTGGTGAAATCACCATGGAAATTACAGAAAGTTTCGTGGGTTTGTAGCTTGAAGATGATGATTTCATATTAAGCACACACCTCAACATGGGCAACCGGTTTTCAAAACCGATTGAGTTAATTCAGTTACAAAACCGAATGGATAATTGATTTCAAGATCGAATGAGTAATTCCTCTCAAGATCAAATGGGTAATTGATCTTAAGACCAGTTGGAGATACTTGCTGATGTAGTTGGAAGTTGATCCAATGGTCCTATTTGATTGGTTGAAGGAAACCCTAGATGCCCAAACAGTTTCAAAACCATTTGGTGTTGAAATGCCAAAATCGAATGGAGATCTAAAGTGATCAAATATTTTGGAGATTTAAGGTGATGATTGCTCCATTGATCCAATGGTTGATAATAATGATTATCAATGATAGGTACAAAGGTTGAAATACTAAAGTACCTAGATGATCAGTACCTTTAGAATGGTTAACCCTAAAATCTTATGAAAGTAATGTCTCAATACACTATGTCAACCATAGTTGTACATATTTGATTGAAAGGTTGATGTAACCTAATCAAGTTGAGTGGATGGTAGAAAGGAATTCATACATGAGTATTAATTATGAAGAATATGTGATTAGGGTATGATCCTTAGTAAAGAGACCATGAAACCCTAATCGATTGGGTTAATAAGCCATAATCTTAAAAGTTGGGCAATCCTGAGTGAAACCCTAGTCTAGAGTAATGATGTAACCCTAATTTAGGGTGATGATATAAGAAACCATAATTATGGGTAATGGAATATGAAACCCTAATTGGGATAAATAGTAAACCCTAATTATGGATAATTGAATGGAAACCCTAATTAGGATGAATAGCAAACCCTAATTGTGGATAATTGAATTTAAACACTAATTGAGGGTGATGTCATGTGAAACCCTAATTGAGGGTGATGCCATGTGAAACCCTATGAAATGGTATGATGAGGAGCCCTAATACAGGGTGAAGGTATGTGAAACTCAAATTTTGAGTTATAATAAGTGAAACCCTAATCTTAGGCAATATGATGATAAACCATAACCCTAATAAGAGAACCCTAATGATAAAATATTGGGTATTACCTTATAAAGATGAAACATCTCAAATGGTTGATCATAGGAAACTTTATAGTAAGCAATGCCTTAACCTGAAATGAGTCCATATCATTGTAGATATTTGAACAATTTTTGTGTGTGACCTATGCACTTCATGGTAAAAGTGATAGGTTTGTGGATGAAAGCATTAAGATGGGAAATACCTTAATCTAAGATAAGTTGATAACTCAAGTAAGTTGGAAGTGATGAGGAAAGTGATACATGAAGATATGATTGATATCACTTTTAGCATCCCAAGGTTGATAAGCATTGATGTACTTCAAATCGAATATACTTGGATAGGAAACACATGAAGTATGTTATGTAAATTGTTACAATGAATTGTAATGAGTTTGATATACTTTGATAAGAATAGGCTAATATACCTTGAGAATGGGGTTAAGCTAAGCTAATGAGTATGATGTAATCATACCATGATAAGGATGAGAAATGAACTCATACCTTGTATTGATAACCATTTAATGATAAATGTTAAAAGTAATAAACATGATTGAATACTCGAGATGTTAATGGATGCTCCTAGAGGTGTGGAGCAATATATTAAGGTTGATTTGATAAATATGAAATCCTAATTAATGTGAGATGGGAAACCCTAACCCGAAATTGGGTAATGGGACATGAGAAACCCTAATGTGACGTGAATAGTAAGCCCTAACCCTATTGAGGGAATAATGGTGTTACTATTGTATTACATGAGGTGATATGTTATTGTTGCCTAGTGAGAGGTGACAAGATGTGTAATGGCCTTGTGAACCATATGATTAGATGTTGCCTAGTGATAGGTGACAAGATGTTTAATGGCCTTGTGAGCCATATGATTAGATGTTGCCTAGTGAGAGGTGACAAGATATTTTATGGGACTTATGAGCCATGAGAACAATTGTGGCATAGTGAAAGGTACCAAGATGATTGTAAAAGTTTATTGTAAGAAATGATAACGTTTTAATAAACTTAATAAAAGGAAAAATTGTATTCAATAAAGAATGTGAAAATCTATGAAGGCTAACCTCAGGATTGGTTAAAGTCCAATACCTGGCAGAGGCATGAAGCCTATAATCAGGAGTGGTTGGAGTCCACTACCTGGATGTGTAATCATGAGTGGTTAGAGTCCACTACCTGGCTGTGTAATCAGGATTGGATAAAGTCCAATACCTGGCAGAGGCATGAAGCCTGTAATCAGGAGTGGTTAGAGTCCACTGCCTGGCTGTGTAATCAGGATTGGTTAAAGTCCAATACCTGGCAGAGGCATGAAGCCTGTAATCAGGAGTGGTTAGAGTCCACTGCCTGGCTGTGTAATCAGGAGTGGTTAGAGTCCACTGCCTGGATGTGTAATCAGGATTGGTTAAAGTCCAATACCTGACAGAGGCATGAAGCCTGTAATCAGGAGTGGTTAGAGTCCACTGCCTGGCTGTGTAATCAGGATTGGTTAAAGTCCAATACCTGGTAGAGGCATGAAGCCTGTAATCAGGAGTGGTTAGAGTCCACTGCTTGGTTGTGTAATCAGGATTGGTTAAAGTCCAATACCTGGCAGAGGCATGAAGCTTGTAATCAGAAGTGGTTAGAGTCCATTGCCTGGTTGTGTAATCAGGATTGGTTAAAGTCCAATACCTGGCAGAGGACAACAGTGATAGCTCGGGTTGAGTGTATTGTCTATCGTGTCTTGTAGATAGAAGTCCTATGTGTCGTCTCTGTACTCTCAGGGCCTCGAAGTTAGTAGTTAGTTCTTTTAATGTATCAATATGAGATTTTGGCTTGATGCCTTGGGATTTTGAGTTGTTTAAGTATAATTCTGACAAAGTAATTGTTATATATAATTCTCAAGAAGAGATAGTACATGTGATATACTTATGAATTAGGATGTAGATGACATACATTGGTTCTTGATAAAAGAGTTTTCCTGTGTATGGACCTCTTTGCAAAAGGTTTAAATTTTTAGTGATTTTTGTTAATCCGCTGCTAATGTTTAATTCCGCTTAATCAATAATGATTTGTTTATCGGTTGTTATAGTTAATGTAACACAGTAAACTGCATAATTAAATAGTAATGTAATAACATATGTTAACATATATAAAAATGAAATATTTCTCACCGGAATAATGCCATTTTCATTGCATGTCCATATTTTGGATTCAATTTAGTCCCCTTATGATCTAGATAATAGATAGTGAACGTCCCGGGGACAATAACTAGTAACTCCCAATGCATACCCCTAGAGGTAAAAAAGTTAAAAATTAATAACTAGAGATCCACAATAAAAATGTAATTTTCTCAAGTCCAAATTATAAGAAAAGTAAACTTACTCCACATTGAATGGAGCTATTATCACCGTCTTCTTATTTTGACCAAAATTTGTAAAAGCATCACAACAGTATTGTTGAACTAACAAAGGGTCTTTAGCTACTAGACTAATCAAATATGGAACCAAAAATCCTACATTTTCAAATGAAAATCTGCACATATCTTGTCTAAGTAGCTGCAAAACATGTATTACGTATGCAGTAATATATAAGAAACCATATCACCGAATCCTACACAAGGTATATGGATGTATAAACAAGATCTCACCTTATTCAAAGCTCTATCACAGATGTATTCAGTCAATCATAATGAAACAACTCCAAAATATCTTGTATAAATAGTTTGTTTTCGTATGATTGACCTGCAACATCTGCATCTATAGAAACATTTATAGGGCAATTTATATCATGTTCGCCTAACCATACTACCATACCCCTACAATTAGGACCTAACGGGGTAGGTAGGTTCTGTGGAACCCAACTTGGTAATGTAGGAGGTGGAGGTGGAGGCCAATATGCTCTGGGTGTCTTCCTTTTAACCTGTATATATAATTTCAGATCAATTGACCTCATATATACACACTAACAATTTAACGTAATGTAAATTTACCATACAATTTCAGTATAGACAACATCCGCTTTGGGCCTCAATATCATTCTGCCTTCTTCCTCACTAAGCGTTTCACAATCTAGGTGGGCATATGGCAATGGAAGATCCATCCAATTGGGGAATATACGTAGTGGGCTCACACGAACCCAAACATCTGGTAATGGAGACCCATGAAACATTTCCCCTGGAAGGGGTGGGTAAGTCGATGCCTCTGCAATGATATATTCTTTACTTTTTAGACGACATGGCTTCAACCCCTACAAATTCACGTAAAGAATGTTATATACATATATACATATCATCTTGAAAAGACTAGCTACTATGTCATAAAAATACTAACAGTGGATGTGCTAGGTGGTGGGTCTACAGGATTACTCCCAACCTCTGTAGTAGGAGAAGAGCGGGATGCCATAGGTACTGTCTGAGTGGCAGTCTGAGATGCCTGCCACTTGCTCATTTCTTCATGGAGTGTCTTATCAACTACTTTCTTGACTCTCTTATCAACTACTTCATCAACTCTCCTATCAACTATCTTATCTACCTATATATGGATAAAAGAAACGTTAGCTTCTGATTATTGAATTCCCTTTTACAGTAACATTCTAAAAAAAGAATAGGTTACCTCTTGTGAAATTCTTACTTTTGGGACATGTTTGCATTGGTATGGCCCAAAGAACGCTTTGATGCCCACACCAGTGCCTGCACCCCTAACACGTCCAAGATGCTCTGGGTTACCTAGAGAAACTGTCAATTCATCCCTTGTTCCCTCAGGGATGAACTTTCCTTGTTTCCTCAGCTCGTGTAGCTCCCGCTAATCACCATTAACAGAAATTGGTGAGTAAGTAAACACCACAAATAATCAATATTCGAACGATTGCCCTAAGAGTTGTATTTTACCCTTGTTGCAGCCGCCTCAGCAGTTGCGGGCTTCATTATTTCTCCCTTCGTGTTTTTCCACCCAGCTATCCAGACATCATGGTGAGGCAAAGGTGTGGTACCTATAGTAGAGGACTCCTGAGTAGTAGTAGACTAAGCATACTGAGCAGTAGACTCAGCATGTAGTCTTTGGTGAATGCATGCATAGCCCTTTGGACCCATTGTGTGGTCATGCACATTCAGTGCACACCTTGATCTTTGCGCCTCACTGATAGCCTAGTTAGTATGCACATTGATTTGGTTAGTAACACTAAAGGTTAATCTTGAATAGGTGAATACAATGTATATTAATTAAATTGGGAGTGACGCCTAGTACATTTTATTCATCAATTTTTCTTGAAGCAACAAATGCGTCCCATTCTTATGGGTCCAGGTAGTTCCACTGATCAGTGGCTGACTTCTTCCTCTTCTCACCATCTTTTATTTATTTTCGGGTGAGATTTGTCCTATAGTTCCTTAGGACCCTCCCACAGCATTGCATCACACATTTATGATGTAGCTTTTCATCCAATGCAAGTATACTCTGCAAAATAGAATTGTTATTAACTAGTATCAAAAGAATTAGTAATCTACAAAATATAATTGCAAATAATAATAACTCACGCATAAATCCTTCCATATTAAGTCTTTCTTCCCCTTAGGAACTTTATGCCAAGAATCTATCTTACAACTACAATGGCTATGAGTAACAACCCCAAGATATGAAACAAATGAATTGTGGTTCACTCCAATTGTATTTCCTGCATTATCAAAATCCACAACTAGTTTGGGTCCATTGCCCCTTAGCATTGTTAACTTCTTCATCATAGTGATGCCCCTTCTCTTATCAACTTTTTGGTACTGCTCATCAAGTGCCTCAAGTGCTTCAGAGGGTACATGTGCATCATCAACCTAAAATTTGACAAAATAAACACACTTATAGGATATAACTATAAATGGACATATAGATAGATATATATGATATAATTTTTAAAACTTACATTGTGAGGCGGCACATTGGTATCCTCACCATGCTCATCATGGACATCACAGTCATCATGCCCATGCTCAGCCATCTAAAAATGTCATTAAAAAATCAAACATTTAGCATTTGACATAACTAGAAGATAATGAAACATTGTATAGTTCACATATACGAATGAAACATTGAAAAATGAAACATATAAAAATGAAACATATAAAAAATATAAACATGCATGCCTCTAATATTGCGATCTTTTATCAATTAACAATCCTTCATTATGATCTCCGCACACGTGCAAGTCATCATTAGCTTCAATATTTTGTGGTGTTGGCAACCCAACTGAGAATGGACTGGAGTCATCATACTTATCATAGTACTCTTCTTCATCTATAGGATATGCAATGAACTATCTTTTACCATGAAGAACAACCGACCATTTATCATTTGCAGGATCATCAATATAAAATACTTGTTTCGCTTGTGATGCCAATATGAATGGTTCACCCTTCTCACCAATCTTTTCAAAGTTCGCTAAAGTGAAACCCAATTCATCCACTATAACTCCTTTCGTGTTATCAACCCAATTACATTTGAAGAGCGGAATTCTGAAATCTATGTAGTCAAACTCCCATATGTATTCAATGACACCGTAGTATGACATTTTAGCTTCACATGGAATCTTATCCTTTTCACTTACAAAAAACATAGTTGACGCTTGAAGGGTGACCCCACTGTTTTGGATGACACTCTTATCATCTTGGCGTTTTGTGTAATATGTGAATCCATTAATGTCATACCCTTCATAAGACTTAACATTCAATTTTGGTTTAAAGGCAAGGCATTTGATAGTTTCAGTAATATCATCTGGTGTTTGAGATAGTTGATGTAAGATTTTATCTTCAAACCACTTAATAAATGTCTTGTTATGCTCTCTAGCAAGCCACATTGAATTGGCTCGAGGATATTGTAACATCCCTGACTTGGGTTAAGGCTTAACCCTAGACGTTTTGCTTAAGTAAGTCATTTAGATTCTTGTCTTTACCTTTTGAAAAGTAATTAAGACTAAAGGAGAGCTTATGTTTCAATTTTGGTCCTATTTGAATAATGTTGAAACAACATTTTGCTTGTTTTGGACTAAAGTGCAATTTACCCAATTTAAGGGGTTACCTTGCAAATGTCACATGATAAATGTTTCTCAAGTGTTATATCATCATAAGAATGAGAATGATGCTGAGGTATGGCTTCCACAAGCCTAAGTTCCAAGAAGGAGCTTGTTTGAGTAATGCTTGTGTATTGAATGTTGGTTTTGGTGTAATTTGTAATTTACCCAAAACCTAGGGTTGGATATGTAAAATACCACCTCCATTATGTCCCTAATATTTATTGGTATCATTTAGAGAATAAAAAGAAAGGGGCGCCTTGTTTGAACTACTTTTGAGGAGAGATAATCTTGATAATTAAATAATCAAGATTTAAGCATAAATGAAACCCTAATTTATTTTGTAGCAAAAATAAATATATTAATTGAAGTGCCCATCAATTAATAAGGCTGTGTTTGAGATCCTATAGTGAAAGGACGTCCAAATTCCTTGAGTTGCACCAAAATATCCTAAGTAGGTGAAGAAATCCACTCACATTTGTTAATTAAAAAGTAATGTCCACTAAAAATGGATAATAGTATTATAATGATTGAGGTGCTTAAAGTGGTTGCTTTTAATTCAAGGATAATTGAAAGGAAATTGAGGGCAAGGAAGTTGGCTTTGGAAGCAATGAAGTGGAGGGGGCATGTGGAAAGAAAGTGGATGAATTTTCTCCTACTTTCTCTCTCCTAGAAAATCAATTACATATACTCAATTTTCTCCCTATTTGAAAGGATATTTTGCAAAACACTTTCTTTCCTTGCTTTGGCTGATGACCAAGGAGCTTAGGAGTAGGAGGAAAACGTTCCCCAAGCTGAAGGTAAGCTCCATGATCATCTTCAACCTTGGATTGATGGTTGAAATCGGATTTCAACACTCATTTTCTTCTCTCTTCCATCGAATGCTCAACCTTGTCTATCCTTTGCATCCAAAGAGTTGGAAATGAACCTTGGATAGTTGAAGGAGCTTCTTTCACCATTAAAGATGAGAATCTTGAAGCTTTGAAGCTACCTTGAAGGTGGGTTATATAACTTGAACCCATTAATGTTATTATTGATTTCAATTTCTCATCATATGTTGATCTTTTGTTTTCTTCTTGAACAATTGATGAATTTTTCATATATATATTACAGTAGAATTTGGAGGTCTGAAGCTTGATGATGATGAAATCATCTTATCACACACTTCAAGAAAATTAGAAGCAAACAGTTTCATTTGGCTGGTCAAACAGTTTCAAACTGTTAGAGACCAAACAGTTTCAAACCGTTTGGTGACCAATCAGTTTCAAAACCATTAGAGGTCAAATGGTTTCAAACCGTTAGAGACCAAACAGTTTCAATGGATTCAAGGATCAATTGGTCTCATGACCTAATAAATTCAAACAATAAAATTCAATTGGTTACAAAACCTTAGAATCAAACTCAGTTGACTTCAAAACCCTAGATCAATTGATGTCAAAACCCTAAATTAGGTTCAATCGGTTTCAACTCTAAGTGACCAAATGGTCCCAAACCGTTTGAGGACCAAACAGTTTCAAACCGTTTAAGGGATTATAGGTTAAGACCGTTTAAGGTCTAACAGTCTTCAAACCATTTGATAAGTAAGAGGTCAAGACCGTTTAAGGTCTAACGGTCTCCAAACTGTTTAAAGGTTCAACTAAACCAAGACCATTTGGAGGTTTGGTCCAAGACCGTTTGAAGGTGTAATTGGTCCAAGACCGTTTGATGGTGTAATTGGTCCAAGACCATTTGAAGGTGTAATTGGTCCAAGACCATTTGAAGGTGTAATTGGTCCAAGGCCGTTTGAAGGTGTAATTGGTCCAAGACCGTTTGGAGGTTTAGGGTCAAAATTGTTTGAAGGTTCAATTGGTTCAAACTGTTTGAAGGTCTAAATTGATTCAAACCATAACTTATGTGATTAGTATAATTAGAATGACTATCAATTGATGCCTATGAAAGTGATAAATGCATTATACTATGATAAGCATAGGTGTATGTACTTAGTGAGAGGTTAACTCAACCTAATAAGGTATGATGATGATGTTGTATGTTCCTAAGTACATGGAACAATGATAAATATGATTTAATACTTAAATAATACTATGTGCTCCAAGATATGTGGAAGCACTGACTTAGGGTTTGGATTAATGAGGTAATAATAAAACCCTAATCAATAAATAAAATTACAATTCATAAGTTTAATTGAATACTAACGAAGGTATTATGTAATTCTAGACATGTGGAAAAATGAGTTAGGTCTTGGATATTAATTGTAATACCAATGCCTTCTCCAAATATGCATGGAGTTTTGAATTGGGTTTTGATCTTTGATAATGTGATCGTGAAACCCTAATCAAGAAAGATAGGAAACCCTAACCCTAATTTTGGGTAATGGGTTGAGAAACCCTAATTGAAATGGATTGGGAACCCTAACCCTAATATAGGGTGATGTTATGTGAAACCCTAATACAGGGTGATGTTATGTGAAACTCTAATACATGGTGATGTTATGTGAAACCCTAATACAGAGTGATGTTATGTGAAACCCTAATACAGGGTGATGTTATGTGAAACCCTAATATAGGGTAATGTTATGTGAAACTCTATTTGATAAAGATGGAAAACCTTAACCCCAATGAGGGAATAGTGATGTTATCTTTGTATTGCATAATGTTGATGTGTAATTGATATGGTTGTTATCAAGTATACTAACCATGCAGGTATCATGAGATGATGAGCATAACCAGGTATGAGCTATGATGTTAATGGGCCTTGTGAGCCATTATGTTATTTGTTGCCTAGTGAGAGGTGACAAGAAGTTGAATATGCCTAGTGAGTTATGTGAGATGCTTGTGTAACAAGTATCATGAATACCTTGGTCAGATGACCTGGAGGTAATAGTTAGCTGATAGTGGTAACCATGTTCAGTGATGAACTAAGGGTTTGAATAACCAGATCTAGTAAACATGATGATGGCATTGTTGAGGGATGTGAATTCCCAGAAATGAGATAAGGGATTGAGATCCCAATGTTTTATAAAGTTTTGAAAAGTACTTGATAGAAGTATTATATGTTTCCTTGTAGCATTTGTCATAATAATTCTTGTTTGAAAACTTGATTGATGCTAAAAGAATATGGTAACATACTTAAATAATCAAGTGGAATATTATCATGTAGAGCCCTGGCCATAGATCCATCATCGTCAATAGTTGGTGATGGTGAAACGGATTCTCCTGCTGGTTTATCAGGAGCATATATTGTTGAATATGCGGGGTTTCTCCTAGCTGAAAATAGGAGGATTAGAGTGCAACTTCATTTGTAGACTCAAGATATGTTTAAGAGCATGGTGAACAAGCCCATGGCTTAGTGTGATAGAGCATGCATGCGTTCATGACTCAGAGAGCACGGTGAACTGGCCCGTGGCTCAAATTTACTTGCGTCGGGACCTGTACCAAGGCGGGCTAGAGGATGGGTAGCCTATAAGAGCTAACCTCGTGACTGAGGTCACTTAAGCAAGAGACTGCAGTCCTGCTTGTGGTCTTGCACTAATCGAGACAGATGAGATCGAGGATTCCGACTCTTCCTTTGATCTTGTATGGCACCGAATTTGGGTTTCACAACCAAAGGTTGGATTTGAGTGGTACAACTCACTTCCTTAGGGCATAAGTATGATTATAAAATGTAATCATCCGTGTAGAGTATTTGCTTAAGGATGAAATATGGAAATCATTGGTTGATTTTACATTGCTTATTGTATCCTAATTGGATAAATAATATACATGTTCTTCATATTCCTTATTAAAATAGATAGATGATTTACTGCTTTAGCATTTATAACTGTAATAATGCTTTAAAACATGATGTTGCTCTATTCTATTTAATAATGATTAAATCTTGTTGTTCAGTAGAGATTCCTCTGCTCAGTTTATCACTATTTATCTTCAATAATAATGTTTCTGGCAGAGAGTTATATCTCTCGCTGGGACAATTTCAATTGTCTCACCCCCGTGGGATCCAAACTTTTTAGGTGGACGAGGACGAGGAGGTAGAAACCATACAACAGGGGAAGGACAGCAGCATCAGGGACAACAGTAACATCTCAGGTGGAGATACTGACTGTCGTGTCTTGTAGATATGAGTTATATGAGTCGTCTCTATACTCTCAGGTCCTTGGAGTTAGTAGTTAGTGCTTTAATGATCGATCTGAGATTTTTGCATTAAATGCCTCAAGGTTTTATGTTTCTTGTGTGTAGATTTAATAGAGCAACTGTTGTATGTAATCCTTGAGAAGAGAAGGTACATGGTATGTACTTTGTGGACCAGAATGTATACGTAATATTTTGGTTCTTGTTATAAGAGTTTCCTGGAAATGGATCTCTTTGCAAATGGTTTTAATTTTTAGTGATTTTTGTTAATCCGGTGGTTATGTTTAATTCCACAATTAATTATTCAGTGATGGTTTCGTCGACTGTCGTGACAAGTTTTTGGTATCAGAACTTAAGATTCACTGAGTCTACAGAGACATAGGATTAAGGTCGTTGAGTCTGTTCTAGTATCTTTTAGTTTATTTGATAGTGACTTCTGCTCTCAGGAGAATAAGTAAAGCTTGAAGATGGTTGGATCACATGAAGAACATGCTGCTGAAAGCAGTGTTGTTGCACGAGGAGGAGGTGCAAGGGATCAGGCTAGAGAAGAACTAGTACCTGAACATCCCCAGCTTGACCAAGCTATACTAGAAAACCCAGCTTTCCATGCTCTGTTTGGGAAGTTCATGGCAACTATGACACATATGACTGATAGGATGCCACCACCTGCACCTAGGGCATCAGCTCACAGTGAGGGACATGGAGTTGGAAAGACTTTTGAACAACTTCGATGGGTAGGAGCCACTGATTATTCTAGTACAGCTGACCCAGCAAATGCAGACTTGTGGCTAACTGAGCTGGAAAAGGCCTTCATAATTCTTAATATCCCTAAAGCTGAGAAGGTTAGGCATGCGGTGTACCTATTGAAGTGGAGTGCTGGCCATTAGTGGGCCATAGAAGAAGGCAAAAAGCCAGGTGTTGAAGTCAGATGGGAAGAGTTCTGACGAGAGTTTGTTAGTAGATATTTTCCTAAGACTTACCTGGATGAGAAGATCTCTCAGTTTGAGTGGATAAGGCAAGGACCAATGAACATTAGTGAGTATGAAGCTAAGTTTATGGAGCTTCTACAGTTCTATCCGTACAAGGCTGCTACAGATGAGGAGAGGATTCAACATTTTGAGAAAGGTTTGAACGTTGATTTAACCACACCAGTATCTACTCTAGAAAATAGAGAAAGGTTTGCCACCTTTGTGGAGTCTGTTAGGCGGATAGAAAGGTCCATGACTAAGAAGCGTCATGCCAACAGTAAGAAAGTATATACCCAATTCCAGGGACAGAGGTCTGAAAGCTTTAAGAAACCAAGGTTTTCTACACCAACAAAACCACCAAGGTTTAATACTCAGACACAGTGGACATCCAACAAGGGTAGAGGTCATAGTTTACCACCAGAGGGAGCCCACAACTCAGCATCAAAGTTAGTAACAGGACCATCTAGACCACAGTGGGAGAACAAAGTCTGTTATAAATGTGGGAAGATGGGACATATGATGAAAGATTGTTTAGTTAGAGACGTGAATGTAACCCAACCATCGAGGCAGAGTCAACAAGGATCTCAGAAGTGACAGTTTAGTAGTGGCACTCGAAGACGTAGACATACATCCCAAGTTGGCTCATCTACATCCAACAATAGGGCGAGTGGACGACAACCAACAACGATAAGATTCTATGCTATGAATCAGCCGGAAGCAGTGGTGAACCCACAAGTTGTGACAAGTTAGATGGAATTGTTTCATTCTGATGTCTTCATCCTACTTTGTATCTGTTTTGATTGATTCGGGTGCTACACATTCCTTTATCACTCGAGAAGTGATTTATGACTGCAATATGATTGTCAGTCATAGAGCAGATAACTTGTTATTAGAAACTCTGTTAGTTGGATCTGCAGTGTTGCGGGAGGTATGTTCTCCTTGTGTTCTTTCTTTTTCAGAACATAGCATTCAGGTGGATCTTATACCACTTGAGATGCATGGTTATGACATAATCCTTGGGATGGACACCCTAGAAAAGTATAAGGTTGTCTTGGATTTCGGTTCCAAGCAGGTTATGTTCTCAGATAATGGTGATACATGGATCTTTCAGGGGGATAAAAGATTCTTCCAACCTGTCTAGTGTTAGAAATGGTAGCTGAGAAGTTGATGAGACAAGGATGCTTCACATTCTTAGCACATGTGGTAGATACCAAGGCAGAGAGTCCTAGTCTTTCTGAAGTTCTGATTGTTAGGGAGTTTGAGGATGTGTTTCCTGAGGAACTTCCAGGTGTTCCTCCACCCCAAGAGATTGATTTCGAGATTAATCTAATCCCGGGTACAAAACCAATAGCTCAAACACCTTATAAAATGGCACCTGTTGAGATGGCATAACTCAAGAAATAGTTACAGGAGTTTCTTGAAAAGGGTTTTATTCGACTGAGTACTTCACCATGGGGTGCTCCAGTTCTTTTCGTTAAAAATAAAGACGGGTCTATACGGTTATGAATCGACTACAAACAGATAAACAAAGTAAGCATAAAGAACAAATATCCTCTGCCAAGGATAGATGACTTGTTTGACCAGCTACGTGGTGCAACTATCTTTTCTAAAGTAGATCTGAGGTCAGGATACCATCAATTACGCATCAAGGAAAGTGACATACCTAATTCATCCTTTAGGACAAGATATGGTCATTATGAGTTCATAGTTATGTCGTTTGGAGTAACTAATGCACCAACTGCATTCATGGAACTCATGAACATAATCTCCCAGCCATTACTTGAGCAATTCATAGTAGTCTTTATAGATGACATCCTGATTTATAGTAGATATGCTCAACGGCATGAACAACACCTTTGTTAGGCCCTGACTTTGCTGAGAGAGCACAAGCTATATGCCAAATTTAGTAAGTGTGAATTCTGGTTATCAGAAGTGTCTTTCCTAGGACACATAATATATGCCTCAAGTATCTGTGTTGATCCTAAAAAGGTAGAATCTATCTTGGAGTGGGAACATCCAAAGACACCAATAGTGATATGTTGTTTTCTAGGACTGGCAGGCTACTATAGGAGTTTCATTAAGAACTTCAGTTTTGTAGCATTACCCCTAACCAAGTTGACCAGGAAGGAGGTTCCTTTTGTCTGTAATGGCAAGTGTTAACATTCTTTCCAGTTCAAAGAAAGGTTAATAAGTGTTCCTGTGTTAGTGTTACCTGAGCAGGGAAAGGGGTATATTGTTTTCTATGATACTTATAAGAATGGTTTAGGATGTGTGTTGATGCAGGATAATCAAGTGATTTCTTTTGATTCTCGACAGCTTAAGAAACACAGGGAAAATTATTCGACACATGACCTAGAATTAGCTGTAGTGGTTTATGCATTGAAGATCTGGAGACATTATCTCTATGGAGAGACATTACAGATTTTCATAGACCATAAGAACCTAAAATACATCTTTTCATAGCATGAGTTGAATATGAGACAATGCCACTGGATGGAGTTAATCAAGGACTATAGTTGTACAATTGATTATCATCCAGGAAAGGTTAATGTAGTGGCTGATGCACTAAGTAGAAATCATCATCACCGAACATAGACAAAGCACAGTTGAACTCTTTAGTGTGCTTTAAACAAGACATGCTTGTCTCTTTGAGGCAAAATAATGTACAACTTAAAGTATCCTTGTTAGATGGACTATTAGTTGAGATGCACATAAAACCTACTCTGAAACAACAGATCAAAGAGGCACAATAGGCTGATACTGTGATTCAACAGATTAGATCAGAGTATGGTAGTGAGAAACGGGATGGGTTCATGAGTCAGATGATGAGGTAGTCTGTTATCATGCTAGGATGGTAGTACTTGATGCCAATGACTTAAGGAAGTTAATATTGGAGGAAGCTCATTCATCTATGTATGCAATGCATTCAGGGAGCACCAAAATGTATCATAACTTGAAAAATATGTATTGGTTGCCTGGTTTGAAGAAAGATATAACTGAGTTTGTTATGTGGTGTCCAGTGTGTCAGCAAGTTAAAGATGAACATCAGAAGCCCACAGGAACAATACAACCTTTACCTATACCACAGTGGAAATGGGATCACGTAACCATGGACTTTGTGGTTGGTTTGCCAAGAATAGACAAAATTCATGATTCCATTTGGGTGATAATTGATAGGTTGACTAAGTCAGCACATTTTCTTCCTGTCAAAACAACCTATACTGCTGAGAAACTTGCACAGATCTATATAGATGAGATAGTGTATTTACACGGGGTTCCAGCTACAATTGTTTCTGATAGAGGTCCCCAGTTCACGAGTCATTTTTGGGAATGAATACATAAAGCATTGGGTATGTAGTTAAGGTTTAGTACCACCTTTCATCCACAGATAGATGGACAATATGAGAGGACTATACAAACTTTGGAGGATTTACTTAGGGCATGTGTCCTTCAGTTTGTAGGAAGTTGGGATATACACTTGAGCTTAATAGAATTCAACTTACAACAATAGTTATCATCACAGTATTGATATGGCACCATATGAAGTATTATATGGTAGACGTTGTAGATCTCCATTATGTCGGTATGAAATAGGAGAATACCAACTTTTGGGTCCTGAAGTAGTACAACAGACAACTAAGAAGATTAAAGTAATACAACAACAATTAAAGGTTGTACAGGATAGACAGAAGTCATACGCTGATAAACAGTGAAGACCTTTAGAATTCCAAGTTGGAAACAAAGTATATCTCAAAGTCTCACCTTGGAAAGGTGTTCTTAGATTTGGAAAGATGGGTAAGTTAGATCCTAGATTTATGGGGCCTTATCCAATCACTGAACGGATTGGAAAGGTAGCCTATAATTTGGATTTGCCACCTGAACTATACAGATTGCATCCAGTATTCCATATATCCATGCCGAGGAAGTGCCACCCTGACACGGAGTTAGTTTTGCAACTTGTGGAGGTAGAATTAAATGAAGATATAACCTATGTAGAGGGACCAGTGTTGATTCTTGACAGGAGAATCAAAAAGTTGAAAAAGAAAGACATAATGCTTGTGAAAGTTCTCTGGCATCATCGTGGGATTGAAGAAGATACGTGGGAGCTGGAGGAAGAGATGAGGAGGAAGTACCCTTCTCTTTTCTCTTGATGATTTCAGGGACGAAATCCCTGTTAGGGCGGATAATTGTAACATCCCTAACCTGGGTTAAGGCTTAACCCTAGAAGTTTTGCTTAAGTAAGTCATTTCGATTCTTGTCTTTACCTTTTGAAAAGTAATTAAGACTAAAGGAGAGCTAATGTTTCAATTTTGGTCATATTTGAATAATGTTGAAACAACATTTTGCTTGTTTTGGACTAAAGTGCAATTTAACCAATTTAAGGGGTTACCTTGCAAATGTTACATGATAAATGTTTCTCAAGTGTTATAGCATCATAAGAATGAGAATGATTCTGAGGTATGGCTTCCACAAGCCTAAGTTCCAAGAAGGAGCTTGTTTGAGTAATGCTTGTGTATTGAATGCTGGTTTTGGTGTAATTTGTAATTTACCCAAAACCTAGGGTTGTATATGTAAAATACCACCTCCATTATGTCCCTACTGTTTCTTGGTATCATTTAGATAAAAGAAAAAGAAAGGGATGTCTTTTTTGAACTACTTTTGAGGAGAGATAATCTTGATAATAAAATAATCAAGATTTAAGCATAAATGAAACCCTAATTTATTTTGTACCAAAAATAAATATATTAATTGAAGTTCCCATCAATTAATAAGTCTGTGGTTGAGATAATATAGTGCAAGGACGTCCAAATGCCTTGAGTTGCACCAAAATATCGTAAGTAGGTGAAGAAATCCACTCACATTTGTTAATTAAAAAGTAATGTCCACTAAAATTGGATACTAATATTATAATGATTAAGGTGCTTAAAGTGGTTGCTTTTAATTCAAGGATAATGGAAAGGAAATTGAGGGAAAGGAAGTTGTCTTCATAAGCAAGGAAGTGGAGGGGGCATGTGGCAAGAAAGTGGATGAATTTTCTCCTACTTTCTCTCTCCTAGAAAATCAATTACATATACTCGATTTTCTCCCTATTTGAAAGGCTATTTTGCAAACTACTTTCTTTCCTTGCTTTGGCCGATGAACAAGGAGCTTAGGAGTCGGATGAAAACATTCCCCAAGCTGAAGGTAAGCTCCATGATCATCTTCATCCTTGGATTGATGGTTGAAATCGGATTTCAACACTCATTTTCTTCTCTCTTCCATCTAATGCTCAACGTTGGCTATCTTTTGCATCCAAAGAGTTGGAAACGAACCTTGGATAGTTGAAGGAGATTATTTCACCATTAAAGACGAGAAGCTTGAAGATTTGAAGCTACCTTGATGGCGGGCTATATAACTTGAACCCATTAATTTTATTATTGATTTCAATTTCTCATCATATGTTGATCTTTTGTTTTCTTCTTAAACAATTGATGAATTTTTCATATATATTACAGTAGAATTTGGAGGTATGAAGCTTGATGATGATGAAATCATCTTAGCACACACCTCAAGAAAATCAGAAGCAAATGGTTTCATTTGGCTGATCAAATGGTTTCAAACCGTTAGAGACCAAACGGTTTCATACCGTTTGGTGACCTATCGATTTCAAAACCGTTAGAGGTCAAATGGTTTCAAATTGTTAGAGACCAAATGGTTTCAATGGATTCAAGGATCAATTGGTCTCATGACCTAATAACTTCAAACAATAAAATTCAATTGGTTACAAAACCCTAGAATCAAACTCAATTGACTTCAAAACCCTAGATCAATTGATGTCAAAACCCTAAATTAGGTTCAATCGGTTTCAACTCTGAATTGACCAAACGGTCCCAAACTGTTTGAGGACCAAACGGTTTCAAACTGTTTAAGGGATTAGAGTTCAAGAACGTTTAAGGTCTAACGGTCTTCAAACCATTTGATAAGCAATAGGTCAAGACCGTTTAATGTCTAACGATCTCCAAACCGTTTAAAGGTTCAACTAAACCAAGACCGTTTAGAGGTTTGGTCCAAGACCATTTGAAGGTTTGGTCCAAGACCGTTTGGAGGTTTGGTCCAAAACCATTTGAAGGTGTAATTGGTCCAAGACCGTTTGAAGGTGTAATTGGTCCAAGACCATTTGAAAGTGTAATTGGTCCAAGACTGTTTGAAGGTGTAATTGGTCCAAGACCGTTTGGAGGTTTAGGGTCAAAACCGTTTGAAGGTTCAATTGGTTCAAACCGTTTGAAAGTATAAATTGATTCAAACAATAACTTAGGTGATTAGTATAATTAGAATGACTATCACTTGATGCCTATGAAAGTGATAAATGCATTATACTATGATAAGCATATGTGTATGTACTTAGTGAGAGGTTAAGTCAACCTAATAAGGTATGATGATGATGTTGTGTGTTCCTAAGTACATGGAACAATGATAAATATGATTTAATACTTAAATAATACTATGTGCTCCAAGATATGTGGAAGCACTGACTTAGGGTTTGGATTAATGAGGTAATCATAAAACCCTAATCAATAAAGAAAATTACAATTCATAAGTTTAATTGAATACTTATGAAGGTATTATGTAATTCTAGACATGTGGAACAATGAGTTAGGTCTTGGATATTAATTGTAATACCAATGCCTTCTCCAAAGATGCATGGAGTTTTGAGTTGGGGTTTGATCTTTGATAATGTGATCATGAAACCCTAACTGAGAAAGATAGGAAACCCTAACCCTAATTTTAGGTAATGGGTTGAGAAACCCTAATTGAAATGGATTGGGGAACCCTAACCCTAATACAGGGTGATGTTATGTGAAACCCTAGTACATGGTGATGTTATGTGAAACCCTAATATAGGGTGATGTTATGTGAAACCCTAATACAGAGTGATGTTATGTGAAACCCTAATATAGGGTGATGTTATGTGAAACCCTAATACATGGTAATGTTATGTGAAACCCTAATTGATAAAGATGGAAAACCTTAACCCTAATGAGGGAATAATGATGTTATCTTTGTATAGCATAATGTTGATGTGTAATTGATATGGTTGTTCTCAAGTATACTAACCATGCAGGTATCATGAGATGATGAGCATAACCATGTATGAGCTATGATGTTAATGGGCCTTGTGAGCCATTATGTTATTTGTTTCCTAGTGAGAGGTGACAAGAAGTTCAATATGCCTGGTGAGTTATGTGAGATGATTGTGTAACAAGTATCATGAATACCTTGGTCAGATGACCTGGAGGTAATAGTTACCTGATAGTGGTAACCATGTTCGGTGATGAACTAAGGGTTTGAATAACCAGATCTAGTAAACATGATGATGGCATTGTTGAGGGATGTGAATTCCCGGAAATGAGATAAGGGATTGAGATCCCAATGTTTTATAAAGTTTTGAAAAGTACTTGATAGAAGTATTACATGTTTCCTTGTATCATTTGTCATAATAATTCTTGTTTGAAAACTTGACTGATGCTAAAAGAATATGGTAATGTACTTAAATAATCAAGTGGAATATTATCATGTAGAGCCCTGGCCATAGATCCATCATCGTTAGTAGCTGGTGATGGTGAAATGGATTCTCCTGCTGGTTAATTCAGAGCGTATATTGTTGAATATGCGAGGTTTCTCCTAGCCGAAAATAGGAGGATTAGAGTGCAACTTCGGTTGTAGACTCAAGATATGTTTAAGAGCATGGTGAACAGGCCCATGGCTCAGTGTGATAGAGCATGAATGCGTTCATGGCTCAAAGGGAACGGTGAACTGGCATGTGGCTCAGATTTACTAGCACTGAGACCTGTACCAAGGTGGGCTAGAGGATGGGTAGCCTATAAGAGATAACCCTATGACTGAGGTCACTTAACCAAGAGTTGCAATCCTTCTTGTGGTCTCGCACTAACCGAGACAGATGAGATCGAGGAGTCTGGCTCTTCCTTTGATCTTGTATGGCACCGACTTTGGGTTTCACAACTGAAGATTGGATTTGAGCGGTACAACTCACTTCCTTAGGGCATAAGTATGATTGTAAAATATAATCATCCGTGTAGCGTATTTTCTTAAGGATGAAATACGGAAATCATTGGTTGATGTTACATTTCTTACTGTATCCTAATTGGATAAATAATATACATGTTCTTCATATTCCTTATTCAAATGGATATATGATTTACTACTTTAGCATTTATAACGTAATGATGTAAAACATGATGTTTCTCTATTCTGTTTAATAATGATTAAATCCTACTGTTCAATAGAGATTCCTCTGCTCAGTTTATCACTATTTATCTTCAATAATAATGTTTCTGGCGGAGAGTTATATCTCTCACTGGGACAATTTCAATTTTCTCACCCCCGTGGAATCCAACCTTTTTAGGTGGATGAGGACGAGGAGGTAGAAACCATACAACAAGGGAAGGACAGTAGCATCAGGGACAGCAGTAACATCTCAGGTGGAGATACTGACTGTCGTGTCTTGTAGATATGAGTCCTATGAGTCGTCTCTATACTCTCAGGTCCTTGGAGTCAGTAGTTAGTGCTTTAATGATCGATCTGATATTTTGGCATTGAATGCCTCGAGGTTTTATGTTGCTTGTGTGTAGATTTAATAGAGAAACTGTTGTATGTAATTCTTGAGAAGAGAAGGTACATGGTATGTACTTTGTGGACCAGAATGTATATGTAATATTTTGGTTCTTGTTATAAGAGTTTCCTGGAAATGGATCTCTTTGCAAATGGTTTTAATTTTTAGTGATTTTTGTTAATCTGCTGCTAATGTTTAATTCCACAATTAATTATTCAGTGACAGTTTCGTCAACTATCATGACATATATTGTCTCTTGATGAAATTGGTATGTTCCTCAATATAAACACTCACTTTGTCCATGTTGTGTAAAATATACAAGTGACCTTGTTCTAACTGCTCATAGCTCATTACTTTCACATGTCATCCCAAAATTCATTTGCCAAACTGTTCCTCAATATTCTTATCATTAACATTAGTGTCATTACCACTCAGAAAGTCATTGCAAAAATCCAAAACCTCTCTCACCACATAACCCTCAACAATGCTCCCTTCAAGATGATAACGGTTTCGAACATCACTTTTAAAAACACTCATGTATCACTCAAAGGGATACATCCAATGCAAAAAAATGAGTCCCAACATTTTCACTTCCCTAGTCAAGTGGACAACAAGATGTACCATGATATCAGAGAACGAAGGAGGGAAATACATCTCAAGCTGACATAGGGTAACAACCACTTCTCTTTGCAAATTATCAAGAGTATCAGGGTCAATAACTTTGCTGCACAAACTATTGAAAAAGAAACAAAGTTTGGTGATTGCAAGCCTTACATGCTTCATAAATATAGATCGAATTTTTATGAGCAATGTGTGTTGCATTAGGGTGTGACAATCATGAGATTTAAGACCTATCAACTTTAGATCTTTCATTGATACCAATCTATAGATGTTGGATGAGTAACCCTGTGGCACCTTAACATTTACCAAGCATTCCCAAAAAGCTTTCTTCTCCTTTCTAGACAACGTGTAACAAGCGGGAGGTAAGTATGTTCTCCGATTTCCCATTTCATGTAATTCTGACCTTATTCCCATTTCACGTAGGTCCAGTCTGGATTTTATCCCATCTTTAGATTTACCTGGTATATTCAATAGAGTACCAATGACGCTATCACAGACATTTTTCTCAACGTGCATGACATTGATACAATGCTTGGCTGTCAAATAACTCCAATAAGGAAGATCCCAAAATATTGACTTCTTCTTGAATAAAGATTTGTCACTCCGTGTAGCCATAGTACATTGTGATCTCTTACCAAATTCATTAACAAAGTCTTTTACTCTTTCATAAACAACCTCCCCTGGTATAGGTTTAGGTGCACTTCGTTCCTCATTCCATACATTGAATGCTTTGCGCTTCCTATGATACAGATGGAATTTTGGAAGAAACCTTCGATGACCAAGATATACAGTCTTGCCGCCATGTTTTAGTCTTGTTGAATCAGTGTTCTCTTCACATATAGGACACACTTTAGCTCCTTTGACACTATATCTAGACAAATTCCCATATGCTGGAAAGTCATTAATAGTGCAAAACAACATAGCGTGCAAACAAAATGTCTGTCTTTGTGAAGCATCATAGGTCATCATACCTTCACCCCAGAGTTTCTTTAAGTCATCAATCAGAGGTTCAAGATAAACATCGATATCATTTCCAGGTTGTTTAGGGCCCGATATCAACAACGACAACATAATGTACTTATTTTTCATACACAGCCAGGGAGGAAGATTGTATATAACAAGCATGACTCGCCAAGTGCTATGTTGGCTACTCAATGTCCCGTACGGATTCATCCCATCTGTACAAAGCCCAAGTCTTAGATTCCTGACTTCTTCACCAAATTTAGGGTATAATAGATCAATCTTCTTCCACTGTGGGGAATCATACGCATGTCGTAGGATCCCATCATTATTTTTCTTAACATCTACATGCCACCTCAAATTCTTCGCATCTATCACATTGGCAAACAAGCGTTGAAACTGTGATATTATAGGTAGATACCACATCAACTTGGTAGGAGAACCAGTTTTAGACTCCCCCAAAGTCGTCAATTTATACCGTGACGCACCACAATTTGGACAATCTTTCAAATCCACATAGTCCTTTTGAAATAATATACAATCATTCGGGCATGCGTGTATCTTCTTGGCCTCCATTCCCATTGGGCACAAAAATTTCTTTACCTGGTATGTTGAGATTGGCAGCTCGTTTCCTTCAGGAAGCATTTCTTTCAACAAAGACAACAATGACGTGAAGCTTTTGTCACTTCATCTATTGTTAGCTTTCAGCTTATACAATCTCAACACAGCGCTAAGCTTTTTAAACTTAGTACAACATGTGTATAACAGTATCTTAGCATCATGCACAATGTTTCTAAACATGCGAGGTGGATCGATGTGCTCTACCCCACAACTATCCAGCATCACATCAATGATGTCTACTGGAACTGGTTCGTTCACATCTATATCATCGGAGGCAATTTCTTCTTCCACACAAGCACTGCTATCGACATCCACTAGTTTCGGGTTTGAAATCTCTCCATGCCAGTGCCATTCTGTATAGCCTTGTACAATCTTGTTGCACGTGACATGACTTCTGATTTCGTCACCAGTGCTGACTTTCAAGTTGTTACTGCAATGCCTACATGGACAGTAGAACCTATCTCTAGGTTGTTTCCTATGTTCCTCGACAAATATAATAAACTGATCAAGACCAGAAATAAACTTTAGGCTGCAGCGATTGCGAATGGACATCCATTATCTATCCATTCTATGATCAAAGAGAAAACACGTATATATTACAACAAGATTAGGGTCTAGGGTTAACAGATTAGAGTTTATGGTTAAAAATTTAGGGTTTAAGGTCTTATATATAATTAATGGTTAAAACATCCTAAGTGAGATTAAGTATTCAAGAACAGTCCCAAACTGGGGACTATCCAAGATTTACTCCTAATGAGTATATCTTAGACGCGTTTCTAAGCTAATAAATACATGTGTTGTCATTCTTATATATAATAAATGTGTACCACCTATCCCATTCTTGAACACCTAATCTCATCACTAGTAAGTGTATAATGTGTATTGGGTTTTCAAAAAAAATATGTACTTGGAGAACAAACGGGGAAATGCTATCGAAATTTTCTTGAAACCCAATACACATTATAGACTTACATCTTAAGTGAGATTAGGTGTTCAAGAATAGTCCCTAATTGGGGACTATCCAAGATTTACTCCAAATGAGTATATCTTGGATGGGTTTCTAGGCCAACAAATACATGTATGTTGTCATTCCAATACCTACAATCCTAGTTTCATCATTCATATCCTAGGTTTCATGTAACATCTTTTAATCTAGGTATCATATTCTATAACATTGATTTCAACATTTCGAGTGTCCATGCATGTCCATCATCAAGATAACGATTACACATAAATTAGCTAGTATGACCTAGGGATGGAAAGATTCATAATTGATTTCAAAATTTCAAACTAGCTCATGCATTATCATCAATCTACATCATACAATAGGGATTCATGTAGATGTTAGGGCGACACATCACTACAAAATTAGAGATTTAACATTAGGGTTTTAATATCTTAGATAGATTGATCACAAGATTTCAACAATATAGTTAATACAAGATTATGGTGAAATGTGTATTAGGGTTTTAACATTAGGGTTTCAATATCTTATTTCAACATGCATCAAAATTTACAGAATTAGGTTAAGCATTAGTATTCAATTGCAAATGTATCTTCTTCTTCCTGCTCCCTCCTTACCAAATGGATGAAAGTAAGTCCACGACCGTGGGGCAGCCCACAGTCGTGGCCATCCCACACAGTCGTGGCCTTACTTTTATCCATTTGGTAACGAGGGAGCAGGAAGAAGAAGAGGTGGCATATTTCAGCCACCTATGGCGTCCCTATAGGACGACCATACATGTCAACGGGAACAAAATGAGAAAGCAAGGGAAGCGACAGCGGCCTACCTGTCAGCGGCATGGAGGAAGAAGAGAGCAACTATCAGCATCCCTGTCGGCGGCGGCGGCAGCGGTGTGAGGAGTAGCGGGCGGGAGGAAGAAGAGAGCAGGGGGTGGTGGCGGATGCGGTGATGACAGCCATAGGAGTAGGCGACGTCAACCACAGGAGCAGGATGGAGTGTGACCATAGGTGCGATGGCATCGAGAGGGGAACAACAGATTCGGGGGCTAATTTCACAATGAAACAGAGAATGGGGGTCTATTTCTTGCAGGGGCTATTAAGTTAACAAAGGCATTAGTTTTCTTAGAAACTGACACCTAATATCCATCAGCGTCGGTTTCCAGAAAAAAAATGACGTCGATTGGACAATCTTAACCCTAAAAATTTTTGTGGGGACGACGCGCGAAATCTTATCAGCATCGGTTTTTCCACAAAAACCAATGACCATATTGAAACTTTGGAGGTAATTTTTTTGTCGTTAGGCATCGAGAGGGGAACAACAGCTTCGAGGGCTAATTTCGTGATGAAAAAGAGAATGAGGGTATGTTTCTCGCGGGGGTATTAAGTTAACAAAGGCGTCAGTTTTCTTAGAAGCTGACACCTAATATCCATCAATGTCGGTTGCTAGAAAAAAACTGACGTCCACTGGACAATCTTAACCCTAAAAATTTTCGTGGGGATGGCGCGCGAAACCTTATTAGCGTCGATTTTTCCACAAAAACTGACGACCATATTGAAACTTTGGAGGTAATCGTTTTCTTCGTTAGGCATCGATTATTAGGTAAAAAACCGACGTCGTATGTGGGGTAATTTTTTTCATTCGAAAAATTGGATTTGGTGGGCTATTTTAAGCGTCAGTTCATGTTAGGGAGCCGACGCTAAATAAAAAGTGATACTCGTGTCTGGCCAGTCTTCAAATATAGATGTCGGTCTCTGTAATTAGCCGACGTTGTAAGGTTTAGGCGTCGGTTTTTAGTAATAACCGACGTCTCTAAATGTGACCTTATAAGCTATTTCTGTAGTAGTGTCTTTCTTTGGTTCAGCGATAGCGTTTCCTTTTATAGATCCATTCTCGGCTATCAGTTCACAGTGGAATAGTCAACTGGTCAAAGCTCCATGCTTTGCAGCCCATTGCCAAGGAATTGTGAAAGTTAATTAGTAAAATTTGTTGCGTATAAGTGGATTTAAGTGGATTTCTTCTCCACTATATCCTTCTGGTTCGTCATGCATAGATAGTCTATTTGTTTTACTACTTGTGATTGCAGTAGTCGACTCTGAGTAAAAACAAAAAAAGAGACACAAGACAAAAACGGTCAAAACAAAAGACCCCGTGATGATATATAAAGCACCAAAAGAATAAGAAGAGGTGTAACTTTATTCTTTTTTTTCTCCATGTAGTGCTAATCTTCCTTTTACTGAGTTTCCATTCTAGTAATATCGTTGTTCTGTTTGTTCTTTGTGTCATGCTACATTCTGGTACTTTTATTTATGTTTCTATCGTGCTAATTGTGATAATTTTCTTTCTTCTTGTACAGTGTCATTATATCTGGTACTTTACACACCTCATCATGGGTGATGTTGTTAAGCCAATAACCGTTTACATTGATATGTCACACATATCAGCTGTTAAACCTAACAATGACAACTTTCTTTTATGGATGAAGTTGTCCAAATATTTCTTGAGTTACGGGGTAAACTCAAATTTTCACTGATGACTCATTGAAGGTTCGTGACGATGCTTGGGTGATAGGCAACAGTCAAATGCTCTCATGGCTCTAGGCATGCACAGAGCTAGCGGTGGGAGACAAGTACAGTGGTGCAGAAATGTCAAGACTATTGACTGGCCTAAATCACATGTCTAAAAGGAGTGGATTAAAGTAGTTAGACTTTTAAAGAGATAACTCGACTCTCAGGCCCCCACAACGATAAACGGGGTCTGATGTAGTGATCGGGGTCAAACACAGGGACAAGGTTGGTCGTTTTAAGAACGCGGAATCAAACACTCTTATACTCCATTCGAAAAAGGGGATAAAGAGATTTTCCCTAAGGAACGGTAGCACATAAACAAGAATAGTAAAATAAAAGAAGCAAAAGAAACAAACTGTAAACAAGTATATAAGGAAAACTCAGGTTGGGGTTCACCAACTAAAGCACCTCACCAACATGTAATACTATATCTCTCTCTTGCATACTCATATCAAGATTACAAGCAACCATTCAAACATCTATTCCACTCTCTCTCGAGATGAGGATAGATCTAAGTCTAAAAGAAGCCTCTCTCTCGAGATGACAACTCAAAAACCTCACAGCAAAATAAATGGTTAAAGCTTTAGCATTCCAACACTCTCGTACATTCATACCACTCCATGACACGGGATAAAAGTGATATTACTCTCTCAAGATATCAACAATCAAATATCACAAGATGGTAGCTAAGCATACAAGTGAAGCATTAAAATAGGTGCATGAAGATAATCTTGATAAGAATATGTATATTCAAAAGAACGAGACAATATACATGTTAGGAGAGCCTTAGTGTCTACTCCCAATCCAAGTTAAGGTGTTTAGCTGCTCATGTTTGCGGGCAACATGATGACATTACAAAAAGATAGATCCATAAGATACCATGAAGGGGGAAAAGGGGTACAAAAGGATGAAACGATAGATCTGGAAGAGAAGAAATGTGATACTACACACTACTTCTTCATATCTGGATCTACCACGTGGATGGCCTTCTCCTCTCGAAGAAGGGGTAGGCGTCCGTCTTATCTCTCCTCAAATTCTGCCCCTGGAGATCCAAGATTGATGTATGGATGGTCGGAGATGAGTCTAGAATGCAGCAACACTTCGTGGCCTCAGGATCTGATCTCTCCCCCTGCCCTTGACAAGACAGGTGGGTGCACTATTTATAGGCACATTCCGCCGACTTAGAACCACGGTTGTGGTTTTTCTGTTAAGTGAGGGCAAGACCACGATCACAGTCTCTACCTTATTTCTCTCTAGTCACGGTCCAGCTTGGTCACGGTCCTCCTATAACTACGGTCATGATTCTTGTCATAGCTGCAGTCGCGGTCTTTAAATAATCGCAGTCACGGTGTCTGGATAACCGCGATCACGATCTCCGCTTATTGTCTGAGGCTTTGAGATGTCTGGTGCTTTGGAATTGCGGTTGTGGTTCCCAAAAATCATGACCTAAGTTGTCTTGATTCCTGAAATCATTTAAACAAGGCTTTAGTAAAAAAGATAGAGAAATTATGTGAAAAGTTAACTAAAGTTATACTAAAAGTGGTGTAAAATATATATAGAAAGTACGTAAAGTACAATGTTATCAACTTCCCCAAACTTAGAATCAAACATGTCCTCAGGCTAAGTGCAGGTTTGAGAACTCAGAGAGAGAAAGAATGAACAAGCTTAAAAGACAACATAATAACATGACTGACATATCTCATCCTTGCATCAAGATTGTTGTTGTATGTATTCAATCCCTTAGGTCTCAATCTTCCCCCTTTTAATCAGAGTTGCATAACCTCATTTTATTTGTCATAACCTTCTATTGTAAAAGGTTTATCCTTCTCAACTCATCACCCCTCACCTTAGCTAATGCCCTTACTAATGCCAAATCTTTTTCAAAGGGTAGCTTTCACACCTATTCTTTATTTTCAACGGGCCCTATGTTAGTGTATAGTTAGGCTAAAGGATTTTAGGTGTTTTCCTCTACCCCCTGAACTTCTCACCCACAATTTTCAGAAGAACAGTGTTGCCCCTTTTTTGGGCTTCTAATTTTAAGTCAGGCGGTTTTGTGAGATTCCATTCAGGATTGGAGGTGTGTGAGCTTGGCTTCAAGTTTCTACTTACCGGCATGACATATCTGCATTCATGAGTGTAGCAATATACTGGCTGGGCAGAAACTTTTGACATCTTTTGAGGCACATCTCTCATATATATATATATATATATATATATATATATATATATATATATATATATATATATATATATATATATATATATATATATATATATATATAGGCTTTTTATTTCTCCTTTCAGGTTTGGGGTTGAGGAGTCTGATTGATTATTTGGGTGGCCAAGCCTCTTTTGGATATTCTTTTTGAATAGGGAAGCTTTTTCCTTTCTATAGAGACAATGATTTTTTTTGGATAAAAGCGTCAGGTGGGGGTGGTTGTTTAGGAGTATGACTGATGTTCTCTAGTCTGCAGGGGTTTCATGAGTTAAGGTTGTTACATTTACAATGTCTTATTGCAAGAATGAGATATAGCAGTGTTGCTATGACTGTTGTTTTACTCATGCATTCTTGTGTATGTTGCTCATATTCTTCTCTCTCAGAGGGCTGGAACACTACATTAAAAAAATTTAGTGAGAGAAAGCAAGCTTCTAAAAGGTTAGTTGTAAAAAAATTTCAAACTTTCAAAATTTTTGACGGTGTAAAAGGAGTAAAAGGGAAAGTGAATGAAAAAGGAAGTAAATGAAAAAGGAAAGTACAAGTACCTCTGTGGCCCGTTTATGACTCCTCCCCTAAACATATCCTGCACCCCATCCTGGGGTGTCAAAATTTGAGTAATATGTATAAACATGCCTTCTTTATTTGCTTATTTGTTGGGGAATGCCCACCTGGACTCGAGGAGCATGCTTGCGTAGATACCCCTTAGTGCATGATATTGCTCGTACTGCATGTTCTCCACCTTGAAGCCGATAGTGGAAATGGATACCATCCACGACAGGCAGAAGAATCTGCAATCATTAGATAGGGGTACCTACTGAGGGCTTCTATGGTAGTATTGAGTTTTCTTGAAGTCCTTGCCTTTTGTCATAATATACCCTTTGCAGTGCTGCCTTATCATCTCGATGATTGCTTCGGTGCAGGTATTTGCCTTTTATTCTGTAGGAGACTTTGTTGTTGTCATGTTGGTCTTTTTATTGAGTGCAAAGGCTGCGTCGCAGCTGTTATACAGAACTACAGTCCTTTTCAAAAGGTTGACATGAAGCAAAGTCCATTGGTTGTCGTGAAGAATTGGCAAGAAGATGTTCTCTGACATAGCCGCTTCAAGTCATCGTTGTAGCCATTCCATTTCTCCTGTCTTCTTATCTTTTAGGATGTCGTCTACCAGTAGGAAATACGCCATGTGTGAGTTTGGCATTGAGTCCCCCAATAACACCTAGTAGGCCAACATCGTGTTCACAGAAAGATACCCTCCAGTTTCCAATGTTTCACGGAGGTCATCTTTTAATACGCATTTGTCATCTCGTTGAAAGATGACATCTCCCAACGAGTCATCTTATCATTTATTATTAATAATTCTTGTCATGATAAGTAATTAACTCTTAATTGAATTATGAGATGCACAACTCAAGATTTGGGTTGATATGCACGTTCTTTGAGAAATTATAGATAAGTTGCAGGTGCTATTGATGATTACTCATATGTCGAGTAATTAACTCTTATTAATGTAATAAGATGATAAATAGGTGGTGGATTGGTTTCTGTTGGTGATATGCTCGGAGAGACAATCATATGATGATTATAATGGAACATCTTATAATTGATTTGATTATTAATAAAGGAATTTCTGATTATTCTATTTATTCAATGTAGATAATGAATAAATATAATAATGTCCTAAGAATGTATGACTCAATAACATGTGAATTTAGGTTACTGATCTGAACATCAGATCATGTGTATGTTAAGAGTATTCATTATTATCTAAGTTCCTAATTAGATATTATTATGGAAATCAAGATAACTATAATACATTAAGACCGGTATGTGTGTTAATTGATGATTATGTCTCATTCGTCATGATATTGGGTATCAAATCAAACACATAGGCAGTTGTTATGAATAAGTGTACATGACAGACCCACTTTGAGTGTGGTGCATGGTAGCCAATAATGGCGGTCTGAATTACATCTCAATGTGACAGTGGTGATTGTGGTCCTTAGATCTGAAGTCGTATCAATGATTGCAAGTTGTTTAATATGATTTAACACTACCCAAGGTGACCTTAAAAAGGGTTTCTGTACAAGAAGTGGTTAGGTGCATTGTGACATATGTGGATTGTTGTGAGTGATGTAAATGGAATTTGTCCCACCCATTGGAGTGATATCCTAGCCACTTGATGAGTGAGGCTATGAAATGCATAACCTTGCTTATGTGAGTCAATATATGATATTGAGCTGACATGTATCTCATTAGTCTACTCTAGATCAAGGAAACTTTTTTGAACATTAAGAGGATGATGCACTGTATCCTTGCGCATCTCAGGTTGGCCTAGGGGTCATCACACCCATAAATCCAGTGTTCTAGAGAAGAAGACATGATGGCAGAAAAGCTTGGGGTGCTGTCATGAACTTCTCAAGGACCCATACATCGATCATCATGGGAGTTGTGAGGGATCTTGCGACTAGTTCATTGGATGTAGGGTTTTGGTGGTTGTGATGATGATTCCCCATGGCCTACATATATAGATATCCCTCCTAGGGGAAAACCTAAAAGAGTCCATATTTGGACTACCAACCCCAACTCCATAACTCCTGATCATATCTTACTTCTTTTTCCTTGGGGTTCAACTAATCCAAAGGTGGCAAGGAGTATTAAAACTATCCATAAACTCAATTTTCCAAGATTAATTATCCCTCAATCCACATGGATTGTTGGGAGATGGAATTTTTCATTTTGGCATGAGAATTGGTGTGGGTAGACTCTCACACAACACACACTAATCTGGGTAGACAAAATGCTAGACTTCAAAGTTTTTTGACTTTTGGACACATGATCATGGATGGGATTGGAAATCTTTAGCACATACAGTCATAGAAGAGGGTATGTGTATGATCAATGAACCAATGGAAGCAATTTGTGGCTACGATGATATCGTGGCATGGTGCCAGAATAGTGATGCTAATTTATCCTTTAAGTCAACAAAGAGTTTGATTCTTAGTAGTCCTTATCCTAAAATCACCCCAAGATGTTGTTTTGGAACTCAACAACTTATCCAAAGTCCATTGCGCTCATTTGGAATGTGATACACTCAACCATTTCCACCAACGATAATGTTGTTAGATGCAACATTGACATGGCATCTAGATGCAACTGTTACAAAGATCCTGTGGCTGAAACGACCAAGCATCTATTGCTGAAGAGTGATGCAACTAGTTTCTTTTGTAATTTCCTCAACTTGTTCTTGCATATGGACACACTATTGGCGAATGGAAGCATGCAACAATTCTTTAGATCATGGGAAGATAATCATTGTGTGTCTAGATTGAATGGATTGTTGTTATCTTTTTTTATTCCTCTTGTGTTCTCGGTTATTTGCAAACATAGATGTCCCTCTAGATTTGATGGTAAGAGACTAAATCTAAACAATTTGTGGGAAAATAATATGGTTGTGGTCAACTAGAAGCTTGGCAGTAAAGTTATCAGAAAACTTGAGTCGCCAACTTTCTACAATGTGATAGAGATGTAGGGTTTTGTGTCGCCTAGAATTAAAGTTCAACATATTTCTCTTATTAGATGGAAACCTATGGATCCATGAATCTTATTAAAAGTTATATTAACATGCCCATCATGTTTGTGATGCGTAAGTTCTTTTATAACGGGTTAGCAACATTTGCTTCTAGTCAGTTTTGGAAGTTTCACATCTCCTCATTGTATGACTTCTCATATGAGATGGAGTTGTTGTAGTATGCTATCTGAGATTCCTTGCTTATCCATTAGCTCCACTGTTGTCATGGTATTTCTACCGTGCCACCAATGGTTGTAACCTTCCATAAGTTCATCCAAATGAACTTCTTGATCCATATAGTATCCTCTGCTATTCTAAGAATAGCAAGGTACTCAATTTCTATTGTGGAATTAAACAATTGTCTCTTGCTTGCAACTTTTTCAGTTTACAGTTCTCTTTTTATGTTCAAACACAAATTTAGATTGTGACCCTTAATTTTATTTGTCATTTTATAAGCTTGTATCGATGTATCCCTTACCACCTAAGTCTTCCTTATTACCATAACCAATGAACTAATACTTTTATTTCTTATCAAGTACTTAAGGATGATCTTTATGGTAATTCAGTGGCCTTCACTAGGATCTGAAAAATATCCTCTTGTCATGTCCAATACATATGAGACATCAGGATGAGTACATAACATTGCATACATGATAGATCAAATTTTGAATGAATATGCAATCTTACTCATGTTTTCCCATTCTTTGCAAAAACTGGGAGAATGGGCTCCTGAGAGACTAATACCATGGAACATGTATATATTTTCTCTCATTGAGTCCTTCTTACTAAATCCCTTCAGCATCTTGCAAATGTATGTGCTCTGTCTCAGGTTAAGAAATTTTCTAGATCTATCTCTATAGATCTTGACTCCTAACATTTAGGATGCTTTGCCCAATCCTTCATAAGGTAATTTCCTTGCCAAGTTTTAATACTTACAGTATAAGGATGTCATTCTCCATCATTATGTGGAATATAAATATGCTCCCAGTCAACTTTTGTAATCATAGATTTCATCTTTATTTTGACTAAAGTCAAATTCTTTGACTATCTTATCAAATCAAAGATTCCAACTCTAAGATGATTATTTCAATCCATAGATTGATCTTTGTAACTTATGGAATTTATTTGCAATAAATGGATTTATAAAACCTTTAGGTTGTGTCACACAAACATCCTTATAATTATTCCCATTTAAGGAATGTGGCCTTAACATCCACATGCAATGGCAAGCATTATCCCGATGGGTTTAACCATGGCAACTGGTGAAAAGATTCTCTCATGTTTAACACCTTGAACTTATTTGAAACCCTTTTCTACCAATCCATCCTTATAGGTTCATAAATTACTATCCATGTTGGTTTTCTTCTTGAAGACCCCATTGCACCCTATGGGTTTTACCCATTTAGGTGGATCCAACAAGGTAATACCTTGATGGTGTACATGGAGTCCATCATTGATCCCATGGCCTCAAGATATTTCTCTAATTATGGTCCATCAATAGCTTTCTAATTAGGTTTTTAGATCATCGTCTATGGTCAACTTACTGCCTTCTTGACTTATAAGATGTCATAATCTTTCAAGCTCAAGGTGCATTGTACTATAACATTTAGGTTTTGTGTTACATGATGAACTTGAGATTCCACAACAATTTGTGATTCTCTTTATTCCTGATGTGCCTATTTAGGTTCAATGTTTTCTTGTTTTGTCTAAACTTTTTGAGTTCTATTTTTCTCCCACTGATTCCTTTGGAATTAAATTCCCTTTAATAATACAACCATACAGGCAACAAAAAACTTTTGTTGGCAGATTGGAATATAAAAGTAGTATTTAACAAAGCAACATTTATGTGATTTCTGGACAAAGCTTTTCAAGAAACTATTTTATTATATAAGCTTTCAATCCTAATCCTTACGAAATACATATCAGGATACATCCCATGCCATATCTCATATGGTGTCTTTAGAACCAATTTAGATGGTACATACTTTAGTGTAAAGCATGTGACAAAAAGGAAAGTGGAATATTATCTAATGTTATTGATAATCAGAACTTGACTAATAGGGTGTGATACCTTCTTTCTGAATCTTGGATATATTATTATGTTTTAGGTGGAGTTTATTGTGGTACACTATCACGGTCTCCTAGAAGGTCTTCAAACTTTTGGATTCAAATATTTCTACATCAGTCATATTGAATTGTTTAATACTTATACCAAGCTAGTTGTGTACTTCATTTATGATCTCCTTGAACACTTCAAGAGATTTAGACTTGTATTTCATTAAACACAATCTACCATATCTACTGAGATCATTAGTAAATATAATGAGGTATGTGTAACTACCTCTAGAATTTACTCTAAAAGGTCGACATACATCAATATGTACGAGCCGTAATAGAATACTCACTCTCCCACTACATCTAGTGAAGGTTCTTTTGTCATATTGCCCAATAGATAAGTCTAGCATATCTCTATTGGTTCAATAACCAAAAGAGTCTAGACAACCATCATTGTGGATTCTAGAATTGCATTTCTCATTTATGTGCTCTAGATGTAAATTTTATAGGTATCCATTGTTTGAGTCATTGGGTCATTCCACATATATATTATACATATTTATCTTTAGAACTATCAATATAGGCTATGAGACATAGGGCATTGACATACAAGATCTTATTTTTTAAAATGAAACATCAATGTATTCATAATATTATTGTCCATACAAGATACATGATGTTTTCATCAATTGCAGATACATAATAACAGTTCACTGAATCCATTACATGCCCATCAGGTTGAATGACACGATTCTAACTGTAGTGGCAACAACCCTTACTCCACACAATTCTAGCTCATTTCTTATTGGGTCCTGAAGTGGAGATCTCTATCTCCTTCTTCTTCCTGAGTTCCTCTATGTAAAGAGGGCAGTTCCTTTTCTAGTGTCTATGCTAGTGACAATGGTGACACTTTCCTTACTTGTTCATTCATCCCTTAGCTTTTAGTGCAAAATAATTTTGTTTCTGTCTAGCTTTAGAACTCTTTTTATCTTTGACTTTGCCCTTGGACTTCCATCTGCTGATCATCATCACAAATTTCGGTTTGTCCTTCTTGATCTGTGCTTCATCTATCCTTATCATGCCAAGTAATTCTGACAACAGATTGTCAAAATCATTCGTGTTGTAGATCACAACAAATTGGTTGTATGATTCTGGCAGTGACTGCAGAATCACATATGTGGCCAACTCTTGGCCTAATGGAAATCCCAGTCTAGCAAGGTTCTCCACATACCCAATCAACTTGAGTGTATAGGGACCTACTGGATCTCATTTGGCCATATTGCACTTGAACAACACCTTTGAGACATCATATCTCTCTTGTCTTGCCTAATCTTGGTACTTGTTCATAAGATGTGTTACCATCTCAATAACATCCATGTTCTCACGCTCTCTCTACAACTCATAGTTTATTGAGCACAACATTAGGCATTTGACATCCATGACATCTTCATAGTGCTTCTTGTAAGTGTCCCTGTCAGCCTTAGGCAAGTAGGGAGTGGGTTCATCTAGCTCTGGTGCCTCTAGGACATAGAGAATGCACTCTTGAGTGAGAATGATTTTCAATGTCCAAAACCAGTCATGGAAGTTGTTCCCGTTCACCTTGTCCTTCTCAAGGAACGACTATAAAGAAAACATTTTTATGTTTGCCATTTGATTCTACAAAAGAAATATTGCAAATTTGTGTCAAAACATTTTGATTTGATTTGATAATATTGACAATATTAATTAGGCCTCTAATTAAAAATTTCTCCCACTATTTTGTTCAAATTGATAGCCTGATGGAGCTAGAACTTACACCAAAAGATTACTCTTCCAATGGAAGTCCAAATATGCACCAAAAACCCTAGGGAGTTGATGTTCTCTCTAGGTTTACCTACAATTGGTGCTAGATAAATGTTCCAAACCCAAAAGAGTGTGGAAGCCTTATCATAGTACAAATTTAGGATCGAACCCAAAGGACAACGTTAAGAATCTAAGTGTCCTTTTCTCATTTTGTACCGATCTAAGTCAATCATCTAAGACCAAAAGTTTGATTTGAGTTATTTAACGTAAAACATGCAAAACTAAAGGCAAGAATAAAAACTAGTTTAAGGATTAAAATCTAAGATTTAACAAATGATGATGGATCACTGGGGTGATGCGGGTATTCACCACCACTACACATGTATTGTACATGTACCAACCATAGCAAGACTTGTAAACAAGATACATGGATGTTGTACAATACCGATGTCTTATAGGACAAGAGTAATGCACACAACCTTCACGGGTTGAGTAACCCTCATTTGGTACATATCTACGTGTTAAATAAGAGATGTAACCTCCAAAGAGAGAACCTTACTCAACCTCATGAAACGTGTATCGAAAAAACTAACAAGCGAGCGATAATTACCAATTTGATTAGTATCCTTATAGACTATCCATCTTTCGAGGAAATAGCTACGAGAAATGTGGGAGTGTTGCAACGTCAGCCATTCCCGAACGAATGGTCAAATACCTTGCACCACTCCCTCTGCGGAATGTGTTCCTCGACCCAGCAAGGTTGCACTTCTGTACGTCAACTGATTCCATTTCATAGTGTGGAGGTGCAACGATGGAGGTGAGTTTACTCCATCCCTCGGGAAGCATTCCTAGATACCGAAACGGATGTGTGGTGGATACACACATTAGAAACCAACACTAAATCGGTATTCGAGTCCTAAGAGTGGTCGTAGACAAACCACAACGAAAAAAAATAAATGCATACAAGAACGCGGCCAACATTCAAGCATGTATGAAATGATTTAGTATTGAATCAGAAAGATAACATCTTTTAGTATAGATTACAAAACATGGGCAGTGGGGCTAGTCCCCGCACCCCAGTGGACGAAACTACTCGCTCCTCATGCGGGAAACAAGAAGAAAGAGAACGAGGGAGAAATCCGCCATGGACTCAGTGCAGAAGGAAGTCGCAACTCGGTGAAGATGAAGCGGTCTTCTACGTCGTGTCGGAGCAGATCTGGACATAGAACGGGAGACGCCAAGACAGTCCGGACAGTCTCTCTCGCTCCGTCTTCCTTCTCTTCTCAGTCTCCTTCCTTGCAATACGGGCAGTCAGTGGAATGGAACTGGCGTAGACATGACTGGTTTTGGATCCAGCCTATGTACAGGCAGCTCCCTGGATTTCCGGCTCCGGTCTCAATCCGACAACCTTGGGATGTCGTGTGATAGATCTCTAAGACCATGCCTCTACCCTTCTATTTATAGGCTTGCCAAAATATCTTGGGCCAAGGAGTCACACCTTGTGTGTGCCCTTTTGTCCCATGCGGTTTGGTTTGGTTGCTTCATGCGGTTTTGTGTGCATGCGGTCTTGCTTTGCAACAAATCCATGCGGTCTCTCATGGCAATGGCCATGCGGTTTGCTCATGCGAATGCTCCGTGCAGTTTTCTTGGTTGCTCATGCTTCACGTGAATAACTGATTTGCATTTGATATTCACGTGAGTAACTTATTTCAAATGGTTTCCAGCACGGTCTTGCATGCGGTCTTGCTTTGCAACAATTCCATGCACTCTAACATGGCAATGGCCATGCGGTTTGCTCATGTGAATGCTCCGTGCGGTTTGCTTGGTTGCTCAGGCTTCACGTGAATAGCTTTTCAGTTTCTATGCTCTGCCCACTCCTTTTGATTCGCTAAGTCCGTGGACTTCTAGTCATCTACTGATCCTTGCCATGCGTTCTCATGCCCATGACGCTGCTGCTGTTTTTTCTCATGCGATCTTGGTCACGGCTATGTGCATGCGTTCTTCATGTGGTTGCTCATGCGGTTTGCCATCACGGTCTTGCTACACTTCTGAACTCCAAATGGTTTGGTGTTTAGCAGCAGCAAACGATCTCAAGCCAAGGTTCTAAACGGTTTGCATGCATGTGTACTCACCCACTCAAATGGTCTGCTGGATAGCATGGGAGGCACCACAGTTGCTGGTGTAGGGCCGCGGCGGCGTGGCGGTGTAGCTGCTGGTTGCGGGTGCTTCTTGACAGCTTGTTCAGAGGTGAGTGGGCACTGTCATTGCTGCTGGACAGTGCGGGAGGCGCCGCAGTTGCTGGTGTAGGGCCGCGGCGGTGCGGCAGTGTAGCTACTGGTCGTGTGTGGAGACAAAGGTGGCTGCTGGAGCAGATCACAACACCGACAGAGGTGCTACTTGCTGCTGCGATGGCGGAGACGAAGGTGACTGCTAGAGTAGCTCGCAGCACTGGCGGAGGTGCTAGTTGCTGCTGCGATGGCGGAGACGAAGGTAGCTGCTAGAGCAGCTCGTAGCAGCAGCAGAGGTCCTAGTTGCTGCTGCGATGGCGGAGACGAAGGTGGCTGCTGGAGCAGCTCGTAGCACCGGCAGAGGTGCTAGTTGTTGCTGCGATGGCGGAGACAAAGGTGGCTGCTGGAGCAGCTCGCAGCACTGGCGGAGGTGCTAGTTGCTACTGCGATGGTGGAGACGACGATGAGGTAGACGACGCCGACGCTTGTGGTAAGCAGGCCGTCATGGGCAGCGGTGGTGTCAACGAGCAGGTCATGGGTGCTACTTGCGTGAGTTGCAGAGCGTGGATGTCGACGGCGTAGTTACGGAGCTTGTGATTGGAGGTAGATGAGCGGGTGCCGTCATTGCTGCTGACAGTGAGGTAGACGAGCGGGCACTGTCGTTGCTGCTGACGGTGAGGTAGACGACGCCAGTGCTTATGGCAAGCAAGCCGTCGTGGGCAGCAGTGGTGTCAGCGAGCAGGTCATGGGCGCTACTTACGTGATCTGCAGAGCGTGGATGTCGACGGTGGTGCGACCTGGGACTGGTGATGAATTCAGACGGCGGCGGCACTGCTTGGTTTTCAGATCGAGAAAGCAAACAGAATGGAGGTCTAGACCGCATGGAGATCAAGATTGCATGAGGTCAAGACCACATGGAGGTTGAGACTGCATGAGGTCGAGACCGCATGGAGGTCGAGACATGGAGGTTGAGACCGCATGAGGTCGAGACCGCATGAGGTCGAGACCGCATGGAGGTCGAGACCGCATGGAGGTCGAGACTGCATGGAGGTCGAGACCGCATGGAGGTCGAGACCGCATGGAGGTCAAGACCGCATGGGGTCGAGACCGCATGGAGGTCAAGACCGCATGAAGGTCGAGACTGCATGGAGGTCAAGACCGCATGGGGTCGAGACTGCATGAAGGTCAAGACCGCATGAGGTCAAGACCGAGTGGTTGGATGAAAAGGAACCGTTGGATCTCGATCGGATGGTTGAGAGTGATCTATAGGGAAAAAAGAAAGTGAGTAAGGGGGGATAAGATCAAATAAACTGAAAACTAGAGTAATTAGAACTAGTAAAGCATTATTTACATGAAACTGAAGAGATACTTGAAATAAACCCAAAGCGAGGGTAGATCAGTCGATATGCGGCACAAAATCCTTAGAATTGACGATTGAGAGGGTGAATCTGGAGGATTCATCACCACACCGAACTTAAGCGTTGCTCGTCCCAAGGAACAAAAAAGCCCAAGGCAGTCGCCAAAACGTATGCATGTTGGTCTCGTAATTACCTCACCTTCGTGCAAGTGTCAGAATTTTCACAAAAAAGAGAAAAGGAAAATGAGGCAAAATAAAATTAGGGCAAAAACGTTAGAAATCCTTTGAATTGGTGACTGAGGATGAGTCTGGAGGATTCATCACCACACCGAACTTAAGCGTTGCTCGTCCTGAGAAACGGAAAACTTAAAACAGTCACCAATGAAATCGTTCATCTCGTGATTGCCTCATCCTATTGTTATATCGTAATTTTGTTCATGGCTCAGATTGATACAACATCAAAGCTTCCTTAGATCACGGAGTACATCTTATGATATCCTCATTTCTGAGTTCATTTTGCTGAAGTATTTCCTTCTCATTCTCTGCCGTATCAGTCATGTTTAAAAGTTTTATGAGACTTTGAAAAGACCCACAGAATCAACAAAATGCATATGATCTGTCACTGGTGTTGAAAAAGGAGAGTATGGGGGTATGGTCAAGAGATAAGAGTCTCTCCTCTAATTGACTCAAGACTCTATAATTGGTGATTCATCAAGACACTTTGATAATTGTGCACAATACTGGTTGACTTAGCCTTACTCCCAATTTTTTTTCTTCTAAAGGTAACTCAGAAGTGTGTATAGGTTGGCTTAAGGCTTTTGGCTGTTTTACCACTTTGGGAGGAGGTAAGGGGTCATTTTTGGATCCTTAGGGTCTCACTACCAGTCGTGACACATCTGCCTTTGTGAGGGCAACTAATGTACCGGCTGGGCAAGACCTTTATCAGTTATCCTTATTCAGGGAACAACTCTCATGTTTTTATTCACACTCTGGCTTTTATTCATTCTCACTTGGCTTGGGAGAAAGGGTATTTTTGGATATTTGTATATTTGGGCTGCCAAGCCTCTTTTTGGAATCGGGGTAGATTTTTCACCAACCTCGGTATGTGTACAATCATCATTGTATACTCTTTGAATCAAGAAAAGAAGATGATACACCCCTATTATGTATTTAGGGGTATGGAAGAAGCGGTAGTGGAAAGAGGGGTGTGGTGTACCACACCAAACTTAGAGTTCGGAAATGTTCTAGTTTACACTAGAAAAAGGTGTGGTTACCACACCGAACTTAGAGTTCGGCAGAGGTGTGGTTTACCACACCGAACTTAAAGCTTTGGCATGATTGGTGAGCGGAGGGATATGAAAAATGAAGGAAGAAGTGTAGAAGAGAGTTCAGATCATGATGCAGTTTGCTTAGCGATTCCATGTCACGGGTCTCTTTTCTCCATCACACTTTGCTCAAAAAGTGACATGATAAAACATCAAATGAGAAATCCATACAACAGATCCATTAATCAGTTAGAGGCGCGATGTACTTGATCTATCTCAGTCTTATTGAAGTGTATCCTCTTTATGGAAGATATGACATTAGGGTTCATGGACTTATACGAGATGAAATCATTTATCGGTTAATTTTAAGCATTTGTTCCTCATGGATTTGCAATGAAAAGAGGTGATGACAAAAGGTTCGAAAAGCAAAAGCCGACTAGGTAAAGGCTTTATTTTAAGAAGAAAAACGATAAAGCGGAAAAAATGTGAAAAAGAACTTATAATAGAAAAATGGAAAGCAGTAAAGGCAGAGGGTGGAATGGAAGTCATACCACCCAACCTCCACCTCGAACTTATGAGTTTGCTCATTTATGAACAAATACTAGGTTCGAGATGGAGGGGAAAGGTTGCGCAGTGTTAACCAGGCGGTCCTTGTAGTTGGAAGAAGGTCCGCGAAAGATGTCGTACGATAGCCGATGCCGGAAGCGAGGTAGTGGCCTGAACAACTTGTTGACTGGGTGGTCATGGCAACTCGAACAGGTTTTCTGGATGATTTGGATACATATTTTGTTCGCCTCTTTGTCCGTCCAGAAGAATCCAGAGGCCTTCCCCCATCAGCGGGGGAGGTGGAATATATGCAGTCGAAACTGGGGGACTAGGTGAATAATCGAAGTCATGCCTATTTGTGTCCTCCAGTTGTGGCTCACCCTCGAAGTTCAAAGAAAAAATACTTTCTTTAAAATCTAGAGTAGTTGATTGAGGGTCGGCCACTTGAACTTCCTCCTGTCCTGGATCAGGTGGCGGATCCGGTTCAGGCTTCATTGCGTCACCTGGTTTTTCTTGCGTAGGATATGGTAGCCAGGATGATATTTCTTCATTAGAGGAGTTGTTTTGAGAAGTATCATCCTTTTTATTAACGTTGGAGTTGATGAGAGCGTCGTTCTTCTTTTCAAAATTTTGTTTAGAATTTTCCTCGTAGAACATCCTTAATTCGTCCAAGTAACTAGAAGAGGATTCGACTGGTAGAACAAACTCTTGCTCGGGTAAAGGAATAATGGGATTCCAGGGTAGAGGTTCCAATGATGCTTCTTCATGGGGGGGATTAGTCCATGACATAATGTTTTAAAGGCTAGAATCTCCCGGTGACTCCGTTTCTTCGATGTTGGGACTAAAGTACTCCATTTCTGAGTCAGATTGTTGTTCGAGTACTTCTTCATAGTACTCCTCTAGTTCTATTGAGTGCTCAGGAGGAGTTGCTATGGGAAGATTGAAACCTGGCTCAGGTAAAAGACATATCTCAGTTTTTTGAATGTTAGGAAGGTCTTCTTCATAGGGGTGAATTTCTCTAAGTGGATGGGTTTGTGACTCGATGCCCTCCCACGGGCCCTTTTTATCATTACAAGAGTCTATGGAGATATCATGATCCATTCCAAAATCGAGAGGTAGTTCATCTTTCTCTTCATGGTGCACTGTCAACTCATTTAAGCAACTAGAAGGAGATTCAATAGAAAGATCATGCTCTTGTTCGAGGACTGGCTTCGTCTGGACTTCTTGTGGTGGTGGTAACTCATGTAATGTCATCTCATGAAAAGGACCGGTCATAGGATTGTCATCTTAAGACCCGTCATCCCCCTTGATTCTATTTAATCAGTGAGAGTGGTATGGTCCATTTATGAATCAAGATCTTGATCAGTGCTATCCTCAAAGTCTGTCCCTAGATCAGCTGAATGATCAGAAATTTCTTCATAAGAATAGTTCAGATCTTGTTCCAGAAATGGAGACATTTGATTCTCATGCGTAAAAGACATATCTTTATCTGAATCGGTCACATATCCATTTGAGTCTGACTGTGAAGGAGTGTGGAGTCCTTGTGACATTGACCCTTCTTTTATGGAGTTTATTGATGAGACGACTAAAGTTGAAAAGATTTTGTCATTGAGGGAATCAATTGTCGCCAATTGCTCTTCAATGGTTGGATTTGGGTCCATGAAGTTAGAAGGTGGGTAAGTGTTGAAGTTTATTTCCAGTTGATCTCCTGACTGTAGAGAATCCCCATAATAGCTACTCATCCTTCCCTCTAAGAGCATAGTGCATGAATCATTATCCAAGTCAGACCCCAGCTCAGATAGTAATTCCTTTCCTCGTGACGTTATGAGTAAGTCATCTTTGAGTTCAGTTGTTAGCCCTGAGGATAGTTCCTCACCTTGCACTAATGCCTGAAGATCATTGGAATGCATATCCCACATGATTTTATAATCATCATCGTAATCGATTGCAAAATGTGAACTAGGGGAGTGCTTGGTTGAAATTGGTGGCTGTTCTACATGTTTCTCAGGAGCGTTGACAAGTTGTGTAAGTTGATCAAGACCGGCTATCAACTTCTTGATCGCGCCTGTCTGATCAGCTAGTTGTTGAGCCACCGATGTCTGTAGAGCACATAGTTCTTCCATCAATGTGTGTTGATCTCCATGCACTTCATCGTCTTCTAAGTTCCCTTCTACATTGTAGTCCACGCCTTGAAATCCACCATAGTTAGGTTTTTTGTAGTAGCTTCCAGGGTGATACGAACTATAACTTGCGTTATATCCATAGTTGTATGAAGAGGCTGCTTTGAGTTTCCCAGCTATCTGATTCATGATTACTTGACGCAGGGCCATTACATAGATAGGGGGACATTGAAGCAGTAAATCGATGTATGAGAATAGTCACCACATAGTTGACATCTGACGGTTGGTGGTGTCGACTGCTTCATTTTGAAGAGAGCTGGTACCTAAAATCAAAGAAAGAGTTTATCAAGCTTGACCAACCACTTCAAATCCAAGAAGATATGCGAGATTAAGCCCTTCACTTTTTAGGTTTTTTTGGAAAGAAAATGGAAAACCCAAGAGAAACCTAAATCAACACATAATTTGAAAAAGACGATTCTTACACCGTTGTCCCCGGAAACAGCGCCATTTTTTGATGGAGCTAGAACTTACACCAAAAGAATACTCTTCCAATGGAAGTCCTAATATGCACCAAAAACCCTAGGGAGTTGATGTTCTCTCTAGGTTTACCTACAACTGGTGATAGATAAATGCTCCAACCCCACAAGAGTGTGGAAGCCTTATCATAGTACAAATTTAGGATCGAACCCAAAGGACAACGTTAAGAATCTAAGTGTCTTTTTCTCATTTCATACCGATCTAAGTCAATCATCTAAGACCAAAAGTTTGATTTGAGTTATTTAACCTAAAACATGCAAAAGTAAAGGCAAGAATAAAAACTAGTTTAAGGATTAAAATCTAAGATTTAACAAATGATGATGGATCACTGGGGTGATGCAGGTATTCACCACCACTACACATGTATTGTACCTGTACCAACCATAGTAAGACTTGTAAGCAAGATACATGGATGTTGTACAATACCAATGTCTTATAGGACAAGAGTAATGCACATAGCCTTCACGGGTTGAGTAACCCTCATCTGGTACATATCTACGTGTCAAAGAAGAGATGTAACCTCCGAAGAGAGAACCTTACTCAACCTCTTGAAACATGTATCGAAAAAACTAACAAGCGAGCGATAATTACCAATTCGATTAGTATCCTTACAGACTATCCCTCTTTTGAGGAAATAGCTACGAGAAACGTGGGAGTGTTGCAATGTCAGCCATTCCCAAACGAATGGTCAAATACCTTGCACCACTCCCTCCGCGGAATGTGTTCCTCAACCCAGCAAGGTTGCACTTCCGTACGTCAACTGATTCCATGTCATAGTGCGGAGGTGCAACGATGGAGGTGAGTTTACTCCATCCCTCAGAAAGTGTTCCTAGATACCATAATAGATGCACGGTGGATACACACACCAGAAACCAACACTAAATCGGTATTCGAGTCCTAAGAGCGGTCATAGAAAAACTACAACGAAAGACAATAGATGCATACAAGAACGCGGCCAACATTCAAGCATGTATGAAACGATTTAGTATTGAATCAGAAAGATAACATCTTTTAGTACAGATTACAAAACATGGGCAGCGGGGCTAGTCCCCGCGCCCCAGTGGACGAAACTACTCGCTCCTCATGCGAGAAACAGGAAGAAAGAGAAAGAGGGAGAAATCTACCATGGACTCGGTGTAGAAGGCAGTCGCAACTCGGTGAAGATGAAGCGGTCTTCTACGCCGTGTCGGAGTAGATCTAGACACAGAACGGGAGACGTCAAGACAGTCTGAACAGTCTCTCTTGCTCCGTCTTCCTTCTCTTCTCAGTCTCCTTGCTTGCAATACAGACAGTCGGTGGAATGGAACTGGCGTAGATGTGACTGGTTTTGGATCCAGCCTGTGTACAGCCAGTTCCCTGGCTTTCCGGCTCCGGTCTCAATCTGGCAGCCTTGGGTTGTCGTGTGATAGATCTCTAAGACCATGCCTCTACCCTTCTATTTATAGGCTTGCCAAAATATATTGGGCCAAGGAGTCACACCTTGTGCGTGCCCTTTTGTCCCATGTGGTTTGGTTTGGTTGCTTCATGCGGTTTTGTGTGCATGCGGTCTTGCTTTGCAACAAATCCATGCGGTCTCTCATGGCAATGGCCATGCAGTTTGCTCATGCGAATGCTCCGTGCGGTTTGCTTGGTTGCTCATGCTTCACGTGAATAGCTGATTTGCATTTGATCTTCACGTGAGTAACTTATTTCAAATGGTTTCCAGCACGGTCTTGCATGCGGTCTTGCTTTGCAACAATTCCATGCGGTCTTGCTTTGCAACAATTCCATGCGGTCTCACATGGCAATGGCCATGCGGTTTGCTCATGTGAATGCTCCGTGCGGTTTGCTTGGTTGCTCATGCTTCACGTGAATAGCTTTTCAGTTTCTATGCTTTGCCCACTCCTTTTGATTTGCTAAGTCCGTGGACTTCTAGTCATCTACTGATCCTTGCCATGCGTTCTCATGCCCATGACGCTGCTGCTGTTTTTGCTCATGCGGTCTTGGTCATGGCTGTGTGCATGCGTTCTTCATGTGGTTGCTCATGCGGTTTGCCATCACGGTCTTGCTACACTTCTGAACTCCAAATGGTTTGGTGTTTAGCAGCAGAAAATGATCTCAAGCTAAGGTTCTAAACGGTTTGCATGCATGTGTACTCACCCACTCAAATGGTCTGTTGGATAGCACGGGAGGCACCGCAGTTGCTGGTGTTGGGCCGCGGCGGCGTGGCGGTGTAGCTGCTGGTTGCGGGTGCTGCTTGGCAGCTCGTTCAGAGGTGAGCGAGCACCGTCGTTGCTGCTGGATAGTGTGGGAGACACTGCAGTTGCTGGTGTAGGGCCGCGGCAGCATGGTGGTGTAGCTGCTGGTCGTGCGTGGAGACGAAGGTGGTTGCTGGAGCAGCTCACAACACCGGCGGAGGTGCTAGTTGCTGCTGTGATGGCGGAGACGAAGGTGACTGTTGGAGTAGCTCGTAGCACCGGTGAAGGTGCTAGTTGCTGCTGCGATGGCAGAGATGAAGGTGGTTGTTGGAGCAGCTCGTAGCACCGGCAGAGGTGCTAGTTGCTGCTGCGATGGCGGAGATGAAGGTGGTTGCTGCAGCAGCTCGCAGCACAGGCGGAGGTGCTAGTTGTTGTTGCGATGGCAGAGATGAAGGTGGCTGCTGGAGCAGCTCGCTGCACCGACAGAGGTGCTAGTTGCTGCTGCGATGGCGGAGATGACGATGAGGTAGACAACACTGAAACTTGTGGTAAGTAGGCCGTCGTGGGCAGCGGTGGTGTCAGCGAGCAGGTCATGGGCGCTACTTGCGTGAGTTGCAGAGCGTGGATGTCGACGACGTAGGTACAGAGCTTGTGATTGGAGGTAGACGAGCGGGCGCCGTCATTGCTGCTGACGGTGAGGTAGACGAGCGGGCACCGTCGTTGCTGCTGACGGTGAGGTAGACGACGCCGGTGCTTATGGCAAGCAGGCCGTCTTGGGCAGCGGTGGTGTCAGCAAGCATGTCATGGGCGCTACTTACGTGAGCTGCAGAGCGTGGATGTCAATGGTGGTGCGACCTGGGACTGGTGATGAATTCGGACGGCGGCGGCGCTGATTGGTTTTGAGATCGAGAGAGCAAACAGAATGGAGGTCAAGACCGCATGGAGATCAAGACCGCACGGAGTTCAAGACCGCATGAGGTCGAGACCGCATGGAGGTCCAGACCGCATGAGTTCGAGACCGCATGGAGGTCCAGACCGCATGAGTTCGAGACCGCATGGAGGTCAAGACCGCATGGAGGTCGAGACCGCATGGATGTCAAGACCGCATGGGGTCGAGACCGCATGGAGGTCAAGACCGCATGAAGGTCGAGACCGCATGGAGGTCAAGACCGCATGGTGTCGAGACCGCATGAAGGTCAAGACCGCATGAGGTCAAGACCGAGTGGTTGGATGAAAAGGAACCATTGGATCTCGATTGGATGGTTGAGAGTGATCTACAGGGAAAAAGGAAAGTGAGTAAGGGGGGATAAGATCAAATAAACTGAAAACTAGAGTAATTAGAACTAGTAAAGCATTATTTACATGAAACTGAAGAGATACTTAAAATAAAACCAAAGAGAGGGTAGATCAGTCGATATGCGGCACAAAATCCTTAGAATTGGCGACTGAGAGGGTGAATATGGAGGATTCATCATAGCCTCACATATCAATTCGTAAGACTACATCGTACAACCTTCTAGTGAGCCAAGATCTAAAACAACTGAGTCATTACCCAACCAACGCCAACGTCCATAACCAATTTTTCCAATTGCATCTTATGTAATTCTTGGATAGATGGTATCCACAACTCCTTGCAATGGTCATTTGCATATTTCAAGGTACTTAATCTCATTATGATCACTTAGTTAAGTCAGACCAAAAAGTCAACACAATAGAAATGCACCCTGCTTCGCAAGCCCAAATGACTACCATCACACTTCCACAAAATGGACAGCGCACCACGGTTGGCGAGCCCACACATAGTCGACCAAGCTTTTCATGTGTATTGTGCATGGAAAGAATAAAAGACTTGATATTTAATTCAGGGATTTTATATTTATATACACATCCAATCACCAACATGTTTGGGGTGTTTGAGGGTTGTTTTAAGAGAAAACGTGTGAGGGATGAGTTGAGGGAGGTGAGGCAAGGCTGATGGATGGGTTTCATAGGGTTTTGGGGATAGGTTTAGGTTTGGGAAGTGGGATGAGCATGAAAAATGTTGGCAAGGTGAAATTTGGGATCCAAGGTAAGGTTGGGAATCAATTTACATATTATATAGGATGCAAAGGTAAGAGGAAGAGGAAGAAAATGAAAGTAGGGGAGAGAGAGAGACATAAGGGCATGAGGGAGCATGAGAAAGTTGGGTTCACTATTCATCACTCCTTAATTCCTATTTGTGACAGGAGATGACCCGTCACCTTTGAATCATGATCCAATAGGTGATAAGTTAGGGGATCTTGCCACATCCCCAGAGCTTCTCGATGTGGGGAACCATCAAATCAAAGGGAAAAACTACCCAATCGGAGGGTTTGGGTAAAAAAAGGGATTATAGGACTTTTCAAGGTTATAACTATAATTTTTTTTAAAAGTATAGGAGTTTCCAACTGGATTGAAATTGGACTAGGTCTAGTTACTAGGGTCATGAACATGTAGAAAAACTTTGAGAATGCTTTTTGTGAATAAAGTATCTTTTTCCATTTTTTGTATTTTTTGTAAAGTTTGTACAAGATGACACAAGAAGTAGTTATAGTAACTCCCTATCTACCAAGAAAAAATATCAACTATGGATTTATACAAGAGGCATGCATGTTTAAGAAAAGAAAAGGTGTAATATATACAAAATTATAAAGAGGAGAAATAAAGCCGGAGATTTCATATATGAATCTGTAAAGTAAAAAGAGTAAAATGAAATCAACACTTGAAAATAGGGAAGATCTTGAAATGCTCATCCACAAGTTTAGCTCAAGGACCATTAAAACCATTCAACATAAGCACTTAAACACATGTTAGGTGTACCAAAAACTCCATAAAACAAACTTCAAAGAAACTTCATCCCATAAACTGAGCAAAACCAAAATACTAGAGAAAACATAAAAAAGTTATTGAACCAGAAACAACCCAGAGGAAACAAGTTTGGATGCAAAGAGAATAATACAAGAGCATAGAAAGCATCTTATCCAGATATCATCAACAAGCAAATACTTCTGAGGAATAGAAAAATTAGAAACATATTAGGGTTCACAACAAAAAACACTAGAGAAACTTCAACCAAACCTAGGACAAGCACCAGAATAGTTATATTCCACAACACTCCATGACGTGGAGAGATGTCTCTCCTTATTCTCATGCACTCTTATATTCCTTTCCCACCACCATTTTATAAGGCACACACGACCAGGAACTTGGCATTTTTAGTCCAAATCACCTTAGCCAAGAACTTGGGTGAACATCTTGATCAACTTCAAAACTTACTAAATCCCAAAAAGTTTTAGTAATGAACATGAGAAGAGAATATGATCAATATCTTCATACTCATTGTTTCATAGAAAACACATAGAAGCCACATGAACACTCCACCACCTCATGCAGTAAGCGGTATGTAGTTTATTTTGTGCCACTTTCCACATGTGTACTTGGAACCTTTTAGGATAATTTTCCTTTTGAACCCAACTGAAAACATCAGACTCATGACATGAAACTCTAATAGAGTCACCAATATTGTTTAGTCTCGAGTTTTTCTGATCATAGATAGTTCAAAGTCTTCAAAATTATATGGAAATGGAACAAAATGAAGGTAGTTAAGCAATGTCCTATTATTATTGTTGATCGAAACATTCATTTTATTTTCAAAATAATAAAGCAAATATCATAACTCAAAGGAAGTCCAAGTTTTAGAATTGCATCACAATATATTGAATCCTACTAGGGGGCATAAATCTATCCAAAGCTTAGTCTTTTATCCATTACCCAAATGCAATTTACTAAGGGAAATCATTTTCACTCTACAATTGAAATTCTCTTTAAACATCCACTACATAGTTGAATTAATGGAAACATACCAATAAAAATATTTGGTGAGGTATTTATCACTCATCCATTTTACCCAAAGTGTATCTTTTTTAACGGCTACATACCAACCATTAAGAAAGAGGAAAGTAAGACATATCTCACTAATTCTTCTAATACCCAAATCCCTTACTTTTCTAGATTGGTAACTTATTTTCTATTTCACTAAATGAAGAACAAAATTATTCTCAATTCTTCCCTAGAGAAATTCTCAAAATATTTTCTATAACCTCCTTAGTGAATCTAAGAATAGAAAAAGAATAGACCAATAAAGACAAATAAAGTTGAGGGGAGATTGAATGATTTACAACCTACCTACCATGGAAAGACATTACACTTCCAACCTTCTAATTTATCTTTAACTTTGTCAACAAAAAAGGAACAAGGTGATATGTTCATCCTCCCAACAGCTAGGGGAACCCCTAGATACTTTAAAGGGAGTGTATACTCTCCAAATTTTATGATTTGAATAAGATCATATTTTGTAGTTTCCTTGCTAAAAATAACTTCACTCCTGGTCATATAAATACTGAAGCCTGATAGATTCCCAAATGTCTGAAGAACATTTAAAATATTTAAGGCATTATGATTACTAGATTCTAGGAATATCATTAGGTCATAATTATAAATAGATAAGAAACATTTAGGTTTTTTGAAGACTTAATAGGAATGATGGCATTTTTTGTAGCTTGGTCCTTGATTACTGAGAAGGCATGCATGAGTATGAAAAACACATACATCCTCAATTTTGGTAAAATTGAATTATATAAATGAAACGATTTGTAAATTCCCTAAGTGAATTATTGATGGAATAATAAATTCATCTTTGTGACATGGGTGCAACCCTGTCTCGAATAAGGCTCATGAGACTATTGGCTTTGTAAATGGGTCCTTGGGGCACAAGATAAAGAAAGAGGAGATCTTATGCATAAATAAAGAAAAGTGACTTTGTTAATTATTAGAAAATTTGAAATATGATATAATATGCAAGTCTCTAAAAGAAAATAAAATATTTTGTGGAGTAATTGTCTAATCTAGTTGACAACCTAAGTTTTGAAGCATCCAATGGTATTATTTCAATATGGCTTTTTGTATACATAAAGATAATAAAAAAGGAACAAAATTCAAGAAATTTAGAGAAAAAGGATGTTCCATGAGATAATGGTGTCTAAAGGAGCAATTTTTGTATATCAGACTTATTCCAATAAACTCAAAACTAAAAATATAAGATTAGAAAGGTATTTATTGGTTTTACTACAACAATTGACAATATTCATAACCATTGGAGAGAAAAGAGATTAATGAAGATAGAGAGAATCTATAAAGTCAAAGGTAGTCATTTGTTATAAAACAATTGGAAAGAAATACATGCCTTGCCTTTCTAATAATATCACTTGGTGGTAGATTATTGGAAAGGAAGGTATCTTTGTAAGATAATGGAAAAGAGATATCTTTATGTGCAAGGAAAAAAAATATTTGAATTCCTTGGTTGCAACAAACCTTTTCAAATCCAAATTTTATGAGAAGATGGAGGTTTCCTTCTCATAACAAACAAGATCTATAGAATAAAAGATTTATACTCTTTATAGAAGGGAATATATGACGAATCTAGTTAATTCCTTCCTAAATATGTAACTTGATGCTTTGGGAGGAGGGAAGAAGGGAAACGAGATTATTAGAGGGGTATGTATATAGATATACATATACACGTGAAGGATCCACACACAAGCCAACCGATCTTCTTTCCCCCTCCTTCCTCTCTTCATTTGAACCATCAGGGTTCCTTGTAGGATATGTATATATATATATGAGAATCTCAAGAGTCTTTGTCGTAGTAGTGGCTCCCAACCTCCATAGACCACAAGGAGACTAGATGATGGTCCTTAACCATCATGTTACCATCCTACGCCACTGGTAGTAGGTTATAGAGGGTTCCTTAGTTCCTAGAGGGGTGTGAGGATGGTGGAACATATCCCTCCTCTACTAGCGTCTCCGAATGTTCTTTCCACAAGCTTCTTGCAGAGTTGGGACATATTGAGTACTCCTCCAACCAGAGTTCCTAGCCACTGACATTCCTAGGATTAATGACTGGCCACAAACTCAGCTAGGAGTACTCAAACTCCCAGGCGGCATGGAAGGAACCACGAGGGCACCCTACGACCTCCAATGTTTAGGTCCATAGTACCAGGTAACATCCTCCACTCCTACATCAACCTTTTCTTCTTACAATACCTAGAACCCTAATATTCACCTTCCTCTTCTCTGACATCATGATGATGTTGGAGTTGGGCCAAGTCTGTCCAGGATCATGGAGATTTTAGTCCTTCATGGATGTTAGAGCCCACAAATGAAGGGAGGATGATAACCTAGTAGCAGCATGAGGGCGGGAGTCAGGCTCCTTTGTGATCATGAGGTAGGGGAAGAACTCAAGGTCAAATTACCCATATGCCTCGGGCTTCCTTCCTAGAGCATAGGGACACGACAAAGTAATTTCTCCCCATTTACTTAATTGAGCCAGATATATTTAGAAGAGGATTTTGTGGCTGACATTGGCACTTTGACACTGTTCAGATTAATGACAATATTGCAAATAATTTATAATATATATCCTTGTTCAAATAATATTAAAATTATATATCAAATGGATTTGGAGAACGAGTAGAATGTGAATAAATGGTTTCATACCATAGATCTGATTCAAATTCTAAAAGTAGTGCAAATATGTGTTAAAGTGGTGATTAATGCATATAAACTCTAGTTCTTTATGACTAGGTTGCTAATCATGTTAAGTATATTTCCTTGAGATGCAAACATATAATGTGGAATATTTTGGTGACTTAAACCATAATGATGATAATTAGGGTTTCCAAAGTGGATAACCATGCATATGAGGAATGAGGGTTAAAGGCCATAACTTGCTATGTTGTTAATGAACATAATTGAATCTAAGTGATCATAATGAAAGGATATGTTGGATATAGAAATTAGGGCTTTTAACTAATTATTAATATGCAATGGAATTTGGGTTTGTACCCTTATTCCTCACACAAACCTGAACATGGCCATAAATCCTAGATTAGGATTCGAGTAGGGTTTAATATGATTAATATGATGCAATACTTTTAGATTTACATACATGCAGATTAAATGTTGACTCACTCAGATCTGTTGATTAGAATAATTGAATAAATAAATAAATAAATACATATATATATATGGGCCCATCTTTATTTCCTGCGCGGGTAGCAACCTACCCACCCTTCCGACCACTTTTTTTGAATTTTTTTTTGCAATTACTGAGGAGCATTTTATCTAGCTCCCCAAAAAATTTCATCCAAAAATAATATCATTTGCCCCACCAAAATAAAAAAACCCGTCCTTATATATATCTATTCTATATTTTGTACAGAGTTACTCTTTTAGTTGTGTAGTTACTTTCTTATCACCATAATTAATTTTTTGGCTGCCAGGTAGTGAAATTCCAGGCTACCCGCGCAGGCAATGAATGAACGCCCATATATATATATATATATATATATATATATATATATATATATATATATATATATATATATATATATATATGATGTTCATTCATTACCCGCGCGGGTAGCCAGATTTTCACTACCTGCTGGAGTAACTCGGGGTTAAAAGAGTAACTATATGGTACACTGGAGTAACTCTTATGAATCAAAAGAGTAACTGTATTGATATATAGAGTAACTCTGAGAGCAAAAGAGTAATTGTGCAGAAAATATACAGTCAGTAAATATGGACGGGTTTTTTGATTTTGGGGGGAAAATAATATTATTTTTGGATCAAATTTTTTGGAGAGATAGATAAAATGATCCTCTACAATTATGAAAAAAATAAAAAAATATCAGGAAGTATGCACGGGTAGCTACCCACGCGGGTATTAAAGATGAGCCCATATATATGTATATATATATATATATATATATATATAGAGAGAGAGAGAGAGAGAGAGAGAGAGGTATGTGGTTATGATTATGACTACCCACAATATCATTTGCTAGTGTTTGTCGAGGTTTTTTTGAGGATTGATTGAATAAATTGGTGAGTATTTATTTACATTATGTTCAATTATAATGCCACTATGAGTATCACATAAAGGAAGAATATGTGAAGAAAATGCCAATTCTTATTTGCAAGTACTTGATTGATTATACGTCGTTATGGTACTTGCACTCTTTTGCATGCATCCCACACACATAGTGTATTGTAATATACTCAACTGTGCTTTGTTTCACACTGTTTTAGGTAGATGTTATACATGAAGAGTTCAAAAGATGATGAATCAGAAGTAATCTATGTGAAGGTATTAAAAATAATAAAAGGAGGATTATTTAGATACTTTTTCTCATATCTACATTTCTCAAGTATGAAATTCATGTAATTCCTTATAGAAGCATCATTGCATACTTGTACACAATATTTTGGAATAATGAGAATTATTTACTATTAGTTATTATCTTCTAAAACTTGATCTTGGGAAATTGTAGGTAGTAACTCTCAACTTTTTGGGTCCTTTCTTAATTGGGGGATGCAGAAAAGTGAGGTTGTTGCATTTATTATTAGATCCCCAAATTTTTTGAATAATATTAACAATTTATAATTTCAAGTAATCCATAGAAATATAAGGAAACTTATTAGGGCATGACCCAAAGGTAATGGGGTCTAGAAGGGGCCATGGCCTAGGGGAATTACAATATTTTCCTCTACACCATTAAGTTTGTATACAAGGACTCCCTTAGCCCCAATGATACCTGCCTAGCCAGAACCTAGGGCTTGCCTAAAGTAATGTTTCGTCTTAGTCTTCTCATCTCTTCTTTCATCCAATTCTTATTCTCCTGATTAATAAACCCTAAAAGTTACTCCTCTCCTCATCTTAAGTTAGGATTTTTTAGAATAAGTAGGATTAAGGCATCCATTAATGTACATAAAATGTGGAAATAATGATAAAATAAATAATTTTTTTATGGGTTTCTCTTGGAAAAGGTAAAGCCTATATGGAACTAGGTTTGTTTTAGGAAAACCCTTAGTCAGTCAAGGGAATCATGAAACCCTATGATGTAGGGTGTAGATTGTGTAGTCATTAACCCAAACACAAAACCCTAATCTTGGGAAATGGGAGTAGAATAGGTAAAATGGTAACCCTACCCATATGAATCCTAATTAGGGTAAGAGAAAATAGGAAATATAAATGGGTTTACATGACCCAACCTCCCATGCATGAATGTGGAGAAATGCATGCATGATTCATGTGAAATGATTTGAATATACATGAGGAACATAAGTAACCAATGATTATACATGAAAATGAAAATATAAATATAACTTGCTCATTGACCTAATGCTATCTTTGGAGGAATGGATGAATAAAGAATTCCCTCAGTGAGTGGGTATGCTACCCCTAGTGAGTAGTAAAGCTATTGAGACTACCCCTAGAGAGTGGGTATGTTATTGAACGTACCCTCAATGAGTAGGTATGCAACTGAACCTACCCACAAAAAGTGAGTATGTTATTGAATTTCTCCAGAGATTGAGTATGTACCCCCAATGGCTAGATATGATATTGAAATAAACCCCCAAAGAGTGGATATGATGCTATCAAAGAGTGGGTATGCTACCCCCAATGAATGGGTATGCCATTGAAATACTCCCAGCGAGTGAGTATGATATTTTGACACCCCCAGTGAGTGGGTATGATTAGATATTACCCACAACGAGTGGGTAAATTGTTGAAATACTCCCAACGAGTGAGTATGAAGTTGTGAATACCCCCAGTGAGTGGGTATGGATGGAGATCACCCCCAAAGAGTAGGTATGTAATGGACTGAAATCTAGGTACATTATTAATTTGACCCTTTCCCAAGTTTTTTCTTTCCTTTATATCCTTTTTATCCTTGATGCTAAATTTGTGGAATCATTAGTAATTTGGAGTGTATTTGATCACTATTTATGCCAATGTATGGGTTTGTGCACAAATACCTCAGTTAATGTTTCAATTAGGGTCTAAGATGCAAAATTACCACTTAAGTGACATATTGATAAAATAATTTCGTTCAAGAACATCCCTTGGCCTTATGGAGCAAGAAAGTATGTTATGTCCCTGGATTTTCTAAAACTTAATTTGATGTGTGACGTCCAAATTGAATCCCTCACCATAGTGAGAATCCCAACTTAAACACCAAACACTAGGCTAAGAAGAAGAAAATAAGAGGAAGTTAGAAGGAAACAATAGTAGCACATGCACATGAACAAGAGTAAAGCCATACAACACATGTTCACCATTCAACATATAATTATATAATGAATTTTTACAACATTTGATATTACATATTAAAAAACAAACTTTTACATATACATGTACTACCACTAAACAACATGATCTTAAGACAATAGGTATACCTATACATTAGCTCTCCACACAACTCTCAACTATCTTGGTTGTTCAAGATCATATGTCCACAACCTAAACAAAAGATTACATGTGGTACACATTAGCACAATATTACAAGAATATTGTATTGAGTATGTCGACATGTCTTTTTATATACCTCTCATTACTAAGCTTGGCAATAAGATAAAAATAATACTTGGCAGTAGTAAACAAATATAACATAAGGCATATACTTGAACAAAGATGTTTATTAACAAAAGAGAACACATATTTTTAAGCATATTTTCCATTATATATCCATGCATTCACTGCCAAAGGCTTTGATGCATATTCTTGACTCTCAAGGAGCTCAAGATTAAGGCCTTTATGATATCCAACCAAAGAGTTAGATCATATGTATAATGTGACCGAATACCAAAGAGTTAAGTCACTTCTAAGAACTTTACTACCAAAGAGTTTAGTGCTTTCATATAATTGAATAGATATATTATGTTTCATGTGTTCATAGCTGCACCGTTAGTCGGAATACAAGGACTCTCGGATCTGTGTGACTGCCTGGCCGATGTTTTAGGATCTGAATCGAAATAAGATACCTTTAAGACTCTCTCATCTTATTCATCCCTTCTCAACTCTAAGGTTGTTAAGGATTTCAAGGATTAGGGTTTTTTCTCTCTTCCTCACTCTCTTGAGGTATGGGTAAAGTTGATAAGGTTTAAGGAATTCTCCACCAAATTAATGAAAAGCATGTAAATAAGATGTCATGGACATAATCTTAATAGTTTAAGCATAAACTAAAGAATAGATGCATGCTTAGATCATATGACATGAGTTGTCATGCCCTCAGGAGAGACCTGAGGCTAGACCTTCTTGTCAGGAGCAAGGGTAGAGAGAGTTAGTCTTGGAGGTAGAGACCTCCATTATAGGTAGAGACCTGAGACATCCTCTGAGGATGATGCTAACCCTAACCCTAAGTGAAGATTAGAGAAAGATGAGACGATGAGCTAGATGTCATGGTAGATCATGTGTAAGTATGGAAAATCAAGCAACATGTAGCATACCAGATCTAGAACCCTACCCTAGAGCTTTGACCTTTTGGGTTTAGCCAAACAAGGTTGAGGTTAGGATGATCCTAATAATCTAATGCATGGATAATGTAATCTAACATGTCATATACTTCATATGGAAATAATTAGATGATAAATAACTTAATTACATGCATAATAAGGTTAACGTGCCTATAATGGGCCAGATGACAAAACCCATGTAAGAAAGCCTCAAAATAAAGAACAGACTTCAAATTCATAATCTACACATTAAAATAAGACTGACTACATGTCAATTTTCATTTAATTTGGACTACCACAAAATAATATGGTAGGTTAGGAGAGAGAAATTACCTAAAAGGTGTAATTAATAAATAAATATAATAATTGACTCCAAAAGAGGAAAATAATGTTATATTCGTGATCTACATAATAAATATAGCCTTTATGTGAATTTTTATCCAATTTGGAGACAGTTTGCTTAAAAGGTAAAATCAGGAGAGAGAAAGTGTGTAGAATATTCAAAATATTAAATAAATATTCAAACAACTCAAATATGTAAAATTGATGGCAAATTCGTATCTAATACATTAATTATGACTTGTGGGTCAAGTTTCATCTAATTTGGATAATCCTAAAGCCATTAATGAAGGAGGAAAGAGAATATATTAATTGATTTATTTGGCACATTAATAGTTCTTAAAAGGCAAATCTAATTTTATATTCCGAATCTACATGCTTTAATTATCTTCTGTGCAAAATTTTGTCTAATTTGGAGTTTGTTTGCACTCTCAAATGAGTAGAGAGAAAAAGGAAGATAATTAATGTATCACTTTAATCGATTTCATTGTCTGACTATAATTTCGATTTACATAATGTCACGCGTGGTCTAGCTGTTGATTCCTGATCGAATGACTCTCATCTTGTCTTCGACCTCGACTCGGATTGCTACAGTAACCCACCATATTTCATATATTCGATCGGCGATTTTTCTCTCTACAGTTGGTCTTTCTTTGAGCTTTCTTCGCCTTTGGATTCCTAGTTTGATTCCGCATCTTTTGATCCCTATTTTCCCTACCTTTTTCTTCTCGGATCGTGAAACCCAAACCTTGCGCCGCAAGCAAGTTTGGTCCCATGCCAACTTGGACTTTCCCTCACCCTCCACTATATATAAGGGTACCTTGGGGTGTCTTAGAACCCGTGAAACGTTTTGCGCCGATCAATTTCTCAAGGTCAAGCCTGTTTGCTCGCCGACGTTAGCTTCTTCGAGCTATCCTTGTGGAGCTTGCTGCTCTCTCTCCGCACCTTATCGGCTCTGATTGGTTTGCTCTTCAGGTTCATGGTAAGTTCATCTTGCCCTTCATGCTCTTAGGTTTGAGTTTGAGTTATTCTTTTGGATACACCCAAACTCACACCGAGCAGCAGTCAGGCTGCTTGCGGCCATGGCGTGCTCACTTTGGGGCAGATGACCCCAGGGGAAATCACCCGCCTGCCCTTTGTTTCCCTTCTTTTTTTGTTTTATCGCCAGGGGCATTTTCGACTTTCCGCCTTCTCATCCTTGGCTTTGGAGTGAGTCAACTGAGCTATTGACCCGCTGACTTGGCCGAAATTCATTGGGCCAAGTCATGCGGGCCCGGCCTGCTTTTCGTGGATTTTCTCACCTACGTGGCTTTATTTGATTATTTGATTGGCTGATTTTCGAAAATCAATAACTAATTAATGGATGATTAAAAAAATATGGAAAAATATTCGTTGGATTCAGAAAAATAAGATCTAACTAATGATATATGTTTTAATAATTGAATCTAAATATTAATAACAGGTGTTTTTAATGGATCTAATTAATAATGAATTAACTTATAAAAATCATAACTAATTATCTATAAGTCAGAAAAATATAATAAAATATGTTTTAAGTTCAGAAAAGTATAACCTAAAATATGGAATGGTTTTTATAACTTAATTCACTCATAATAAAAAGGTGGTTTTTAGGGTTTTTGAAATCAATATAAATCTAACCCTAATTCCACATATATGCATAATAGGTTCTTTGGAGACCTAGGCTTGGACCTAGATGTGACTTTGGACTTTGAAATCTGATGTTGAGGTATGTTTGCATCCCTGATTATTCTTCTTGAGCAATTATCCTATTTTTATCTTACTTTTGGTCCTATGGACATTAGCCTACACATTATCTTGTTCTTTTGAAATCATGCTTCATGTGAAGTATCTTATTTTGTTATTGATCATGTGATCATAGATATTCTCTTGACTATGTTTCTTATGCCTTGGTGCAAGTTGGACTTTTGATATTATATGCCCACTATGATGTGGAAGTTTACTTGTTGATATATGCCATTGTGATGTGGATATTTTGATATCTTTTTCCCACTTACATGTGGATGTATGTGTTGTCCATTGTGTGATGGAAACATTGTATAATTCTGACTATACTTCTTACTTGCCTCTACATTAAACATGCTATGTGATTCAGTAGCACTAGAGTAGTGTAAATTACATTGGTTTTGGTGTAGTAATCCCCTATTATTTATTAAGGAGGGTGGCAGTATACCACTTTTCTATACCTGAGTGTGGCAGTAATCCATACTCAACTTTATATATTTGGGAGATTGGCAGTATTCCTTTCTCTATCAGGTTTTCAAGGATGTGAAGCCTTGGCCGCCTTTGTGTTTATATTGTTCTACGACTATGTTTATCTCACATGCATGCAGGTTATTGATGTGGATTGTGGGGTGTGTGCCCTACTTTCTTTATGTGCCAGTATTGCACAATCTTTATTGTTTTATTTATGGCAAGTATCTTTCTTTTATTATGTGAAGATGATTCTTATCTTTTATGCCCAATTGGGCAGTCCTTATCTTTTCTATGGGAAGCCTTTTATTTTGATGTTCCTATCTCCTTATATTGCTTAATTTTCTTTTTAGTATGCACATACCAGCCTTTGCTGATGTCTCCTTTTGTTTCTCTTTTGCTGGGGTATGCTTCCAACCCTAGGTGGAGGACTTGGATGCAAGGCATGTTGACCTGGACTTAGTTTGTGATGTGAAGCTTGGAGACAATCTTGAGGTGGTTTATATTTCCTCTACATGGATCCTTGTGATGTAAGTTTGTAACCCTTTGTTTTATAATTAAATAGTCAAATATTTCCTTCCGCTGCTATACTTTGGTCTTTTGACTACCATTATATAAAGATTTGAAAATTTTACACCCACTCCATCATGCCTTTTGAGTAGGTTTGGACTGGAGGTTCTATTGTTCAAATTTTTAGTAAGGAGGTGTTTTCACTTCTTTACAACATGGTATCAGAGCCCATGGTAGTCACAATCAACTATTTCAATTTTGTCTCCCTTTTTGAACCCTTGACTTTGCTAGTTAGCTCTAAGTGAGATGTTGACCCTACATCTGATATATGATGATCTTTTATGCAATAAGGTTTGGTTTGAGGTCAAGATTAGGATATGAGGAAGTATTCATATGGAAATATTGTGACTTGGTTCTCGTATTGATTTTTAGCACGCATGTTGGTTTTACATCGCAAATGTTTTTCATCGACAAAAAAATTATTTTCATTATATTACTATATGTATAAAATTTTATGGATTTTATAAATGTTTTCTTGAACTAAGTCACAATGAAGAGAAACTCTAGTTGAGTAGAATCTAACCCTAGTATTGTGACTAGGATTGATATAATGGTGTAGTTGACCTACCCTATGACTTTTGGATGTTCATGTAGGGTTGATAGGTTAGAGACACGAGGATCTAAAGCTCAACCATAGATGGTGACTTTAGTTGGATACATGAGAAATAATAAATCTCTAAATCTTTCACAACTAAAAGATGTGGGTAGTTTTAAAAAGTTGTTTAGTTTGGCTTGTTAGGTTGAACCCTTTATGGGGTGGAGAGTATTTAGTTAGATGTTGATGTTTGATCTATAGATTTTGAGGATGAAATCCTTTTTAAGGGGTGGAGTGTTGTAACATACCGAATCTAGAACCCTACCCTAGAGCTTTGACCTTTTGGGTTTAGCCAAACAAGGTTGAGGTTAGGATGATCCTAATAATCTAATGCATGAATAATGTAATCTAACATGTCATATACTTCATATGGAAATAATTAGACGATAAATAACTTAATTACATGCATAATAAGGTTAATGGGCCTATAATGGGCCAGATGACAAAACCCATATAAGAAAGCCTCAAAATAAAGAATAGACTTCAAATTCGTAATGTACACATTAAAATAACACTACATGTCAATTTTCATTTATTTTGGACAACCTCAAAATAATATGGTAAGTTAGGAGAGCGAAATTACCTAAAAGGTGTAATTAATAAATAAATATAATAATTGACTCCAAAATAGGAAAATAATGTTATATTCGTGATCTACATAATAAATATAGCCTTTGTGTGAATTTTTATCCAATTTGGAGAAAGTTTGCTTAAAAGGTAAAATCAGGAGAGAGAAAGTGTGTAGAATCTTCAAAATATTAAATAAATGTTCAAACAACTCCAATATGTAAAATTGATGGAAAATGCATATCTAATAAATTAATTATGACTTGTGGGTCAAGTTTCATCTAATTTGGATAATCCTAAAGCCATTAATGAAGGAGGAAAGAGAATATATTAATTGATTTATTTGGCACATTAAAAGTTCTTAAAAGGCAAATCTAATTTTATATTCGGAATCTACATGCTTTAATTAGCCTCTGTGCAAAATTTTACCTAATTTGCAGTTTGTTTGCACCCTCAAATGAGGAGAGAGAAAAAGGAAGATAATTAATGTATCACTTTAATCGATTTCATTGTCTGACTATAATTTCAATTTACATAATGCCACGTGTGATCTAGCTGTTGATTCCTGATCGAATGACTCTCAGCTTGTCTTCAACCTCGACTTAGATTGCTACAATAACCTGCCATCTTTCATATATTTGGTCGACGATTTTTCTCTCTACAGTTGGTCTTTCTTCGAGCTTTCTTCGCCTTTGGATTCCTAGTTTGATTCCGCATCTTTTGGTCCCTATTTTCCCTACCTTTTTCTTCTCAGATCGTGAAACCCAAACCTTGCGCCGCAAGCAAGGTTGGTCCCATGCGAACTTGGACTTTCCCTCACCCTCCACTATATATAAGGGTACCTTGGGGTGTCTTAGAACCCGTGAAACGTTTTGCACCGATCAATTTCTCAAGGTTAAGCATGTTTGCTCACCGGCGTTAGCTTCTTCGAGCTATCCTTGCAGAGCTTGCTGCTCTCTCTCCTCACCTTATCGGCTCTGATTGGTTTGCTCTTCAGGTTCATGGTAAGTTCATCTTGGCCTTCGTGCTCTTAGGTTTGAGTTTGATTTATTCTTTTGGATTCGCCCAAACTCACGTCGAGCAGCAGTCAGGTTGATTGCGGCCATGGCGCACTCTCTTTGGGGGAAGATGACCCTAGGGGAAATCACCCGCCTGCCCTTTGTTTCCCTTCTTGTTTTGTTTTATCGCCAGGGGCAATTTCGGCTTTCCACCTTCTCATCCTACGCTTTGGAGCGAGTCAACTGAGCCATTGACCCTCTGACTTGGCCGACATTCATTGGGCCAAGTCATGTGGGCCCAGCCTGCTTTTCATGGATTTTCTCGCCTACGTGGCTTTATCTGATTATTTGATTGGCCAATGTTCAAAAATCAATAACTAATTAATGGATGATCAGAAAAATATGGAAAAATATTCGTTGGATTCAGAAAAATAAGATCTAACTAATGATATATGTTTTAATAATTGAATCTAAAGATTAATAACAAGTTTTTTTAATGGATCTAATTAATAATGAATTAACTTGTAAAAATCATAACTAATTATCTATAAGTTAGAAAAATATAATAAAATATGTTTTGAGTTCAGAAAAGTATAACCTAAAATATGGAATGGTTTTTATAACTTAATTCACTCATAATAAAAAGGTGGTTTTTAGGGTTTTTGAAATCAATATAAATCTAACCCTAATTCCACATATATGCATAATAGGTTCTTTGGAGACCTAGGCTTGGACCTAGATGTGACTTTGGACTTTGAAATCTGATGTTGAGGTATGTTTGCATCTCTGATTATTCTTCTTGACCAATTATCCTATTTTTATCTTACTTTTTGTCCTATGGACATTAGCCTACACATTATCTTATTCTTTTGAAATCATGCTTCATGTGAAGTATCTTATTTTTTTATTGATCATGTGATCATAGATATTCTCTTGACTATGTTTCTTATGCCTTGGTGCAAGTTGGACTTTTGATATTATATGCCCACTATGATGTGGAAGTTTACTTGTTGATATATGCCACTGTGATGTGGATATTTTGATATCTTTTTCCCACTTACATGTGGATGTATGTGTTGTCCATTGTGTGATGACAACATTGTATAATTCTGACTATACTTCTTACTTGCCTCTACATTAAACATGCTATGTGATTCAGTAGCACTAGATTAGTGTAAATTACATTGGTTTTGGGGCAGTAATCCCCTATTGTTTATTAAGGAGGGTGGCAGTATACCACTTCTCTATACCCGAGTGTGGCAGTAATCCATACTCAACTTTATATATTTGGGAGATTGACAGTATTCCTTTCTCTATCAGGTATTGAAGGATGTGAAGCCTTGGTCGCCTTTGTGTTTATATTGTTCTAGGGCTATGTTTATCTCACATGCATGCATGTTATTGATGTGGATTGTGGGGTGTGTGCCCTACTTTCTTTATGTGTCAGTATTGCACAATCTTTATTGTTTTATTTATGGCAAGTATCTTTCTTTTATTATGTGAAGATGATTCTTATCTTTTATGCCCAATTGGGCAGTCCTTATCTTTTCTATGGGAAGCCTTTTATTTTGATGTCCCTATATCCTTATATTGATCAATTTGCTTTTTAGTAAGCACATACCAGCCTTTGCTGATGTCTCCTTTTATTTCTCTTTTGCTGGGGTATGCTTCCAACCCTAGGTGGAGGACTTGGATGCAAGTCATGTTGACCTGGACTTAGTTTGTGTTGTGAAGCTTGGAGACAATCTTGAGGTGGTTTAGATTTCCTCTACATGGATCCTTGTGATGTAAGTTTGTAACCCTTTATTTTATAATTGAATAGTCAAATATTTCCTTCCGCTGCTATACTTTGGTCTTTTGATTACCATTATATAAAGATTTGAAAATTTTACACCCACTCCATCATGCCTTTTGAGTATGTTTGGACTGGAGGTTCTATTGTTCAAATATTTAGGAAGGAGGTGTTTTCACTTCTTTACAACATGGTATCAGAGCCCATGGTAGTCGGAATCGACTATTTCAATTTTGTCTCCCTTTTTGAACCCTTGACTTTGCTGGTTAGCTCTAAGTGAGATGTTGACCCTAGATCTGATATATGATGATATTTTATGCAATAAGGTTTGGTTTGAGGTCAAGATTAGGTTATGAGGAAGTAATCATATGGAAATATTGTGACTTGGTTCTCGTATTGATTTTTAGCACACATGTTGGTTTTAAATCGCAAATGTTTTTCATCGACAAAAAAATTATTTTCATTATATTACTATATGTATAAAATTTTATGGATTTATAAGGTTAGGTTATTTCATGACATCTTTCGTATTTTATACTTTAGGATTTACATCCTCATCCTACCCAAGCATTAAGGTTTCCCACATTAACATATACTTTTTATGAGGGAGTTAACTATCAACTCACTTTATCCATTTGGATCATATTAGTGTGCCATCATCATTTCATTGTACCAACATCTTTATTGAGCATTAACATTAGCACCACATTCATTGTTTATCAATAATTTTCATTTCCTCATATTAGATTACCAACTTTATGAGTGACTTCATCACTAGATTAACCCACTATATGACGTTATCATCATTATTCATGTACATTCTTAACTATTTATACATATAGGGTTATCAAACCATTTTTAGGTTTTTCATCATGTCATATTCACTATCATATCTCAAAATTGGATCACATATTATGATCAAATTTACATATATTATATCATGATTGTGCTACACAAACTTATGTGAGTGGCTTATTAAACATATATCCAAAATTTATCCAGCCCAATTGAGGTTATCCTGACCGTATCATGAGGGTAATGCCATGCTCAGTATCTTTGAGCTAACTCAACTCTATGAGTATCTCATATGCATATAATTTATCTTTCCTCTCTTAGTCTAGGGTTCTCGGATTACCTCATTGTCACTAGTGATAGCCTTACAAGTTCTAGCCACATAAGCACAAACTAAAACATGCTAATATGGTATCTTCATAGGATATATACCCATCATATACTATTTCTCAATTCTCTTTTATATATGCAACCACTAGATTTCTACAAGGACCCACCAACCTGAGCATGAGGCTTTACACAAACTTGCACAATTTCCTCCTCCAGGGTCTTGGGACTCTCTCTCCCTCACCCATATGGTAGGTACTCATATTCATGTTCACATATGCACATATAACCAACCTCTCCTTATCTCTAGGGTTCAACAAGACTATAGAAATCAAGCATAAAACAACTCAACTCATTCACTTAGGAGTAGTCTAGTTTTGGACATATCATATCACATATTTCTCATCATTCTCGTAACTTGGAGTTTAGGTTCTCTAACCTTCTCCCAATGGGTCTCACTCTCTCCGGAGTTAAACCTAAAACTGGTCCTAACACTAGAGGTCCTCCTTTATAAAAGAGCTTGAGGCTCTTGCTGATTCACAACCTTGTCTTAACTTAATACATCTTACCTCATAAAATCCTAGTTACTTGCATCATCGGAACTCATCTTGCATTCTCAAAACTGAACTTAAGTCCTCAAAGACAAACTTATATCATCATAAAATATCTTATATAATCTATCTAAGACCTACATCATAACATTAAAACTTATTTCATCTATTCATATATCACATATTCCAACAAGTCTCCAGACATTTAATCTAGAACTACTCTCTATTCTAGACTGATTCCATTCACTTTCAATTAGGTTGCATGACTACCTCCTACTCGTACATGTGTGGGGACACATTTTTGTAATACTTACATATATAATAAAATATTATATAGGTTTCTCTGATAAAATAAGCATCATAGAAAAACTATCAAGGTTCGATCAGATTGGAATAAAAAACCAAATCCACAAAATGAGTGTCCCACACATAGTAGAGATTACAGTGTCATGAAAACTAGTGAAAAGGGTGAAATAGGGTGCAGAGTAGTGTAGCTACCTAAAACATAGATGCATCATATGTCAAAGGTTTCTCTTTCCATGATGTACGTCATTTCCAAATAATGCAACATCTCATACCCCTTCACTATAAGGAAAGGACGACACCTACGGACCTGCTATACAACAAACACCAGTTGAGACCTAGTTCTTAGACATCTAGGTGCTAACCTAGAGGCTAGGTCAGATCTAGTATCTAAAAGATGACAAATGTAACCCTAAAGATTATGAAGGTTCAAGGTTTTCTTTAGTTTGAGATGCATAATGAGCAAATGTCAGGCTTTGCTATTGTTCATGCTCTGATACCACCTATGACATCCCAAGATTTTCTAAAACTTAATTTGATGTGTTACGTCCAAATTGAATCCTTCACCTCAGTGAGAATCCCAATTTAAACACCATACACTAGGCTAAGAAGAAGAAAGTCAGAGGAAATCAGAAGGAAACAATAGTAGCTCATCCACATGAATAGGAAGAAATCCATACAACACATGTTCACCATTCAACATATAATTACATAATGAATTTTTACAACATTTGATATTACATATTGAACAACAAACTTTTACATATACATGTACTACCACTAAACAATATGATCTTAAGACAATAGGTCCACCTGTACATCAGCTCGCCACCCAACTCTCAACTATCTTGGTTCTTCAAGATCATATATCCACAACCTAAGAAAAGATTACATGTGGTACACATCAACACAATATTCAAGAATATTGTACTGAGTATGCCTACGTGTCTTTTTATATACCTCTCATTACTAACTTGGCAATAAGATAAAGCTAATACTTGGCAGTAGTAAACAAATACAACAAAAGGCATATACTTGAACAAATATGTTTATTAACAAAAGAGAACACATATTTTAGGCATATTTTCCATTATATATCCATGCATTGACCGCCAAAGGTTTTGATGCATTCTCTTGAATCTCAAGGAGTTCAAGATTAAGGCCTTGTTGATCTCCAACCAAAGTGTTAGATCATATGTACAATGTGACCGACGACCAAAGAGTTAAGTCACTTCCAAGCACACTGTACTACCAAAGAGTTTAGTGCTTTCATATAATGGAATAGATATATTATGTTTCATGTGTTCATAACTGCAAGTATGGAAAATCAAGCAACATATCATGCAAGAACAATCATTTCATCTAATATCATGTGCCAAGTATTTTACTACACATATAACACAAACATATTATATAATAATCCAAGTAAGAGGTAATGGCATAACTTACTCAAGATATCCTAATCATCAAATATTCCTAGATATCAACTCTAACCTTGGTCAACCCTGATTAAGACAAGATTACATGTCACCATCAGGTTCACATCATCATTAACCCTAGTTATGCCGATTAGGGTTTAGATTAGTTCATTAGGATATGTGCATCATTACTTGCACTCTTATCTTAGATTTATCTTATTGATGTCATTTTCCAGATTATGGTTCCTTATCTGAACATTAGGTTCCATATCCTTTTTGTGCACATATTAACCCTAATTTATATACATTATTCAAATTAGGGTTACAACCCATGTATTAAGGGTCATCTTCATATAACATGAATTCTATGCATCTAACTGATATCAAAGTTTCACATTAGCTTCAATTTAATGATATTAGGATGTTATGTAAATATCATCATATATTGAGCATGTATGTATTTATTACATTTTATTTAGGGTTATCAGCCCTAAATAGCCATATTGAGCAAATTACAAGATTTCATGCATCAACATCATAATATCTGACATCAAATAGATTATACATTATATTTAAGAGTTAGTGATGCATTCTCATAATTTTAGGTCCCCATTTGATATTTATTATACATTAAACAAGTATATAGCATATTACCTAATATTACTAATATTTAAGCTTCAAAAGATTGATATCATGGTCCCATATTGTTCTACTTATTTTTCTGAACATTTTGGTATATTATTTGTATTATTCAGATAATGATACTAATTACTATGAAATATATATGAACTAAGAATTTTTGGGATTTTTACCTTTTTGGGCCAATACTGTGTCGCCACATGGCCACTAGGGTGAGGCCCTCAGCTCCTAGATTCCGCTGACTTGGCTGGCTTTTCCTAGTTTGTTTGGGTCCAGTTCAAGGCTGACTTGAGAAACCAGACTGGGGTTTACCTGTCTGGACCGCACACTCACTTTCTCCCTCTTGCATTTAGCACGACACCCACGTGAAGTGGTCTGGGAACAAAAGTCATCGTCACTGGCTTCATCTCTGATGCGTGATTGATAGCTAGTCCTTCCTCCTCGTTACCAATTAGTTTTACCACGATCTTTAGCCATCCTCTATTTGTGTCTGCTGTCTCTCAAAATAGCTGATGGTGTCTCCTTCTTCCTCCTCTATGTCCTCATTGGCTCCAGGAGTGGTCACGACTATGTAGAAGAGGCAAAAGTGCATTGAGCCATAAAAACCCAACACAAAGGTTCCATGAGCACCTCCAAGCATCCGAAAACTTGATCACACCTCCCATATATGGTGTGATACACTCCTCACACATCCATGAGCTCCATCTTCATCTGGAAACAATGTGCTCCTCGTCCACCATCAAAAATGCCATGAAGGTCTATGGGGACGGCTGGGTTGGACTCCATTGACCTCAGTCTTCCTTTTCTACTCCTTCTATTCCTTCAATCTTCCATCTACCTCCATTATCTACTCCCAGCCATGACCTGCTCTCTGTGGTGGAGAGTCGCTGCCAATGGAGGGCTCGTTCTCTCTGTTTACTTGCTTTCTCAAATTGAATCTAGGGTTAAACGACTAGTCTCAAATAGGTGACCTCAACTACTTGGTTAGTTTCCCTTGCACCCCACGTTCAACGTCGTGGACAGGGCAGAGGCACCCTTCCATGAAACCCACAATTTCCTTAGAGACCAAAGCTAGGTGAAGAGTTATTTGTCGTCTGATCTGCCACATCCTAGGGCTATGAGAGCCTAAATTTGTGGCATCCTAAAAAAAGGAATTAGCTACCCAAAGGGTGCATGACACATCCAAGTAATCAAAGCCTATGTTTCTAATATGAAAACATTTATCCCAAGCACATTAAAATTTAATCATTTAGCCTATTTAAAACCTAAATATCTACCTCTAGGGAGCATCTAAACCTAATAAAACTTTGATAATAGATATATTATAGTCCAAGATACACTCCGACCAATTTTGATCCCAAAAATCAACTATTTGACTTGTCAATTAAATACTTCAAAAAGGCATGAACTTATGGATCATAATCATAATACCAACATCAATTAATTTCCTTGCTTAGTGAAAACATTTAGAACTCTCAAAATTACTCAAACACACATGACTTCACTTAATTCATTGGACATTAGGGATTCCAAAAGTCCAATCCCTCACAAAGAGAAAAGGGATAAATAATAAATCTTTAAACATGATAATGTAGCATTAAATAATGTAATGTGACATATAGTAATAATAATGTGTAAAGGGGATAAAACTCATAAAAGAAGACTCATTAGATAAAAGTAACTTTAGATCTGAATTCCTCGGGTCTCAGTTGACTAGAGTATCAAGTTTCACTTTATTTACATAATAATAAATATATTAATTCAATTTGGAAAAGAAAATAGGAGTGAAGCTTAAAATATGAAATAAAACATTAAATGACTTAAAAAGGGAAACAAATCTCAAATTGGAAATCCACATGCCAAAACTAGCCTATGGGTAAATTTCTAACTAATTTGGATAACCTTTAATGTTTTAATGTGTTTAGGAGAGAGAAAGTATAATTAAAGATAAAAATATTAAACAATGTGTCAAATAATCCCAAACAAGAAAATTAATGGAAAATTCATATTTTACAAGTTTAAGTTTTCTTGAGGGTGAAGTTTCACATTAGTTGGTGATATCTAGATGTCTCTAATTTATGAGAAAAGAGAAAATATTGTTTACTTTAAAAGAATTAAATTAAATACTTAGAGTCTCTAAAACTAAAATCTAATTCCAAAACTCGATTCTACACATCCAAATTAGGCTAGGCATTAATTTTATTTAATTTGGAGTTTGTTTGCACCCTCAATTGAGGAGAGATAAAATGAGAAATAAATGTAATCACACTTTAGTTGAGATCATATTTGGATTATAACTAAATGTCACACATTTTCTCTCTAAAACACAGATGCACATGCATTTTTGGATCACTAGATCACGATCGTTAGTTTGGCGTGTTGTCAACTACCTCCCGCTCATGTGAATAATACAACCATGGAAATGAGGATTTTCGAATCACAACATCTCTCTCAATTATTTCTCTTTTTCCATGATTTCTTCACCATTGCATTTAAAAAAGAATTCTGCACAGGTCTATACCCTACTCATGATGTTTCATTGAGGAATTAAGAAATGCCCAATTCTTTGGCAACAAGGAGCTTGGCCGACCTATTGTTATGCCCCGACTCGAACACCACCTATAAATAGAGGTAGTTGAATGTTCCTCATCCTCTACCAAGCTTTGGTTCCCTCTCAATTTCATTGCACCTCTTCATTTTGGATATCAATGATCGAGATCTAGGTTTTGAGTTTGTAGTACTTCTCTCTAGACTTTGACGACTTCGGCAACGCAATAAAAAAGTGAGGTGAGTTATCCAGACCCTCTTTTACCTTTCTGTAACCTTACTTTGTTGAATTGTTGTGAAACATGGATTTGCCCAATCTTTCCCTAGTTGACATGTTGCTCATGCAGAGGAGGTGCATGTAAGAAGAAGGGGAAGAAACCCCTCGTGAGTTCCTGATTCTACCCACTCTTTCCTTCTGTCTTTGATTTTCACTTAGGGGCATTATTGTGTTTTTAATTTTCTTTCTCTTTGTTTTAGTGTGGGCTCACTAGATTTGATCAGGTGACTTGGCCACACCCAATTGTGTCAAGTCATGTGGGCATGGCCTTTCTTCCACTCTCTCCCACAATTATCCATGCTTATTTGGGGTTTTAGAATTTTCTAATTGGTTAAACTTGTAAAATTCATATCTTTTGCTCTGGTTGTCCAAAAATTCTATAAAAATATGTTTTAGAATTAAAAAAATGAGATCTTTCTAATAAAAATAATTATAGAGTTTTATTTCAACGTTTTTAAAGGTTTATTTTTGGGAATCTAATAAAAATATGAAAAGTCCTAAAAATTGTAACTAATTCACATAATTTCCAAAAAAAACAAATAAATATGTTTTCTTGATAAAAAAACATAAGAATCGATTTCTTTAGGTTTTGTGACCAAAATACAAGATTTTCCAAAAAGGTCTAAAATTAAGGTTTTCTTTGTACTTATATGCATTATAAAACCCTAATACATGTGAATAACTTGAAATTAGGCAAAGGTTATCTTGGAATCGTCTAAGTTGGTGAAAAGTGATAAGTAGGACTTTGAATTGAGGTATTTGCATCATATCCCTTAAGTTAGGCATTTTTGATAAGCAAACCCTAATTTCCCAACGTGGCAGGGACTAAAACCTTTGTTCCTATTATTTCTTTTTTTGATATAATTGCCTCAATTCTTGCTAAAATTATAATTGCTTGGGTCTTGGACCCCATTTTCCGTGTTACTATTATTGGTTGCCTAAACTTTCCATATTAATTCTTTGAGCATGATGATTTGTTTGACTTATTAGCTAATGTAGTGGTACTTTTCTACAACCACCCATAGTTTGGGCATGTGTTATTTTTCCCAAGGGAATGTGTAACTCACCCCATATATAAATATTTTGTAGGTGATTGGGAATGTGTAACTCACCCCATATATAAATATTTTGTAGGTGTTTGGGAATGTGTTTACCCTCCCCTCACCTATAGGTTGGTGTCTGGTAGATGCCTCAACCCTACTTAGTTAATTTAGTCTAACTTAATCATTCATGCGATTTGTCTTATTATTTGTTATGGCAAGATTCCTATTTGATATGTACCTCATACTCTTAGCCCTCTATGTTCTTGATGAATTTATACCCTATATTTTCCTTATTGTTTTTAACTTTATTCTTGTTCCTTAATTTGACGCATACCTTGTTTTCTCCTCTTGCAATCCCAACCTCCCAGGCCTAGGACAAGAAGTGGAACAAGACCAAGGAGGACCTTCCCAAGAGTAGATTCAAGGAGACTTTGTTGAGATGTTTAGGTTGCCATTCTTAGATCCTGTAGTTTCCTTTTCTAGTTTATGTTTCATTAAACTCATGTAGTGAACTTGGATCAAAAGGAATGCAATAACTTAGTCTTTTCTTTCTACTACTACTATTGACAATTTTGTATCTAAATCATGCTTATTGTAATGGAATTATTATGCAACCATCCTTCATTATCTAAGTTCTTTGAAAAATAGATGGATGTTGTGTTTTTTCTATTAAATTTCAGTAAGGGGGTGATATCACCTCTTTATAGTAGGATATTAGAGCCTGGTAGTAGCTAATAGGGCATAAGTTGAAAGCGTGGGTGTCTAGATAGGATTATGCTTCGGGGACTGACAAGATTTTTCTCTGTGCCACTAGTTTGGTTCATGAGGACTCTCAAATCTACATAATACTTGCCTGGCCTGAGCTAATACTGACTGTCTGAAATAGCATACCTATAGGAAATATAGCCAAAGATATCTCTGTTGGATACTCCTAGTAATCTAATATGATAACCTTGTGATGTGTTTGATGATGGATACCTGGCATGATTCCCTTATGTCCCATAGGACCACATGTTTGGGTAGTCTATCATTAGAACCTAGACTTTAATCTTTGGTGATATTAATCGAGTGATAGATCTTATACATGGTTTAGTTGGACTCACCCTTATACCTCTAGTTTTACTTTGACTTGGTAGGTCAAACATTTTAAGGGGTGGAGGGGTTGTAGTAGTACCTTGATAGATCATGGATATATTGATTTTGAGGATGAAATACTTTTTAAGGGTATGGAGTCCTATAACATATTGAAATCTAGTTGTTCTGATTCTAGAAACCCTAACTCCATGATAGGAGGTTAACGCGCTTGGATCCTTAGAATTGACCTAAAAAGTTATAGTTATAACATTACATGCTTGTTTATATACTAAAGATCATATAATGGTCACATGATGAATAGTTCTCATGTTTGAACCCTAGTGAATATTTAATGTACATAATATGAGTAACCTCACATATTAATCCTGATTATGGATACACATGATGATGTCATGGACCAGTAAACCCTAATGACATGATGAGTAAGATAAATGGATCCTAACCCTGGACTTAATGCATTCTAAGAAGGTATAAGTGAAATATAATGATCATGTTTACCTAAACCCTAAGTTGAAGTTGTCTAACCCCAATATATGCATCCTTGATGATATTCATGATACATTAGTGACATTAGTTGTCATAATCAAATAACATACATTGATACACATATGATATGTAATCACCTAATCATGCCTGGGTTGTAAATCAATTCATTAATATGTAATATGTTTCATCTAGTTCTCTAATATCATTTAATGACTCAAATATGGTTAATGAGTAATTTGATTCACATAAACATGCATGAATGCCTAATGTGGTGTTAAATGTGCATAATCAATACTAGGAAGTATATAAACATGAGTAAATGATTTATGAGGACATTAATGTGAGTAAGAAAGGTAATGTGACAATATATAGATGTATAATGTAGGTGGAAGTAATTAATGCGACATTAATGGGGTTAATTGTAGACTAAATAACAAATAGGATAAAATTTCCTATTTCACGCAAATGATCTCACAGAATTTAATATGGTGATAATGTGAGGATAATGGAGTCTATATTCAAATTATTAAGGATAATGGTCAAATATACTAATAGATTTTGAAATAATTGAGTATAGCTCTAATTGTGTTAAAATTCTTAGGAGATAAATAAGAAACATATATGAATTCATACATAATGTTGAAATATAACTCTTTTGGCAACAAAGTGAATATAATAGGACACAATTATAAGAATAACAAGGATGATGCAATATCATAATGCAAAAAATGTAAATTGTGTTATATCTCATAGAAAGAAATCTCAAAAGTGAAACCCTTAGAGATCCATGAGAACCTGACCTATAAGGAGTTACCTGTGAAGATTCTAGACTCTCGAGTTAAGTAGTTGTATAAAAAGGATATTGAGCTAGTGAAAGTCTTGTGGAAGTACCATGGTTTAGAAGAAACAACCTGGGAGCTTAGATATGAGATGTTACGTACTCACCCTTCCCTCTTTGCTTGATATTTTGGGGATGAAATTATTTTTAAAGGGGTGGTGTTGTAACGAACTAAATTCTAGGTACATTCTTAATTTGGATCTTTTCCTAAGTTTTTACTTTTCTTTCTATCCTTTTTGTCCTTGTTGTTTAATTTTTTCCATCATTAGTGGTTTGGGGTGTATTTGATAACTATTTATGCCAATGTATGTGTTTGTGCACAAATACCTCAATTAATGTTTCAATCAGGATCTAAGATGCAAAACTACAACATAAGTGGTAATTTACCCCACTCATGATGTTTCATCGAGAAATTAGAAAATGCATGATTCTTGGGAAAAAAGGAACTCAGTTGACCTATTGTATGCCCCGACTCAAACCCCCACCTATAAATAGGGGTAGTTGGATGTTCCTCGTCTTCTACCAAGCTTTCTTTCCTCTCAATTCCATTGCACCTCTTCGTTTTGGATCTCAACAAATGAATCTCTAGGTTTTGAGTTTGCAGCACTTCTCCTTGGACTTCATCAACTTCAACAACACAATTAACAAGTGAGGTGAGTTCACGAGACCCTCCTCTATGTTTTTGTAACCTTACTTTGTTGAATTGTTGTGAAATGTGGATTTTCCCAATTTTTTCCTAGTTGATCGGCTAATTAGACATATGAGGCGTGGGTGAGAGGTCAAAGATCTAGAGGGGTGGGGTGAATATAGCTTTTTGATGATTTAAAAATAATTAAAATACTCAACCAAATAAGGAGGAGGAAACAAGGAAGACACTTGTGTTTAGAGTGGTTCCAACCTTTGAATTCAAAGGTTGTCAGTCCACTACCCAATTGTCTCCAATTGGGATTTTGAAAGTGATTAATTTTATTACCTCGCAAGGATGTTACATAAAATACAATCACATTCCTTGAAGTAGCCTTCAACTAGAAGTATCCTAAACCTCCTTGATGCAGCCTTCTTTGAAGCAATTCCAAGCCCTTGGAGCAGCCTTCAACTCCTAGAAGTAGCTCCACCACCTTGAGATAGCCTTCCCTTGGAAGTATCTCCAACCTCCCTTGAAGAAGCCTTCCTTGAAGTAATCTCAAGATCCTCTTAAAGCAACCTTCTCCACCAAGAAGTAGCTTCACCTGAACTCCCTCAAGCAGCCTCCACAATGTTAGAGTAGCCAAGGAGAAAAAGTAGCTTGTATCTGTGAAGGGGGATTGGAAGAAGGAAATACAACAATTGAGTGTAGCACTTTGATCTTATATCAATCATTAGAATCTCCTATCCACTTAAGATCAATGTGGCTATGTGTGATGTCTAGGAGATTGTAGCTATAAGACAACTCTAGAGCACAAGGAAGAAGACAACTAGTGAACCATAGCTTGGTTGCTCTTAATAGTGATTGAGCAAGTGTAGCTTAGGTGCTTTAGGTGTCCTAAGGCCTCTCCTATTTATAGGAATTGTTTGCAAGTATCTAGGGACATTCTAGGGAGTGTATAGAGTGTTCTTAGTACTTAACTAGATGTTAGGTGTAGATTAGTTGGTTAGCAATTGCTAATTTGTTCGTGCTTGAGAAGAACAATCCAGAACCCTGCTCAGTTGACAAGTTTGTCGACCAAATGTGTCTTGGTAGAGAATTTCTTTGACCGAGCTTGAATTTAAGGAAAAAGTGTTGAAACGTCTATTTCCAACTCCCAACTACCAACCACTTAGTCTATCAGTCGCAGGATTTAGACCGAAGCTTACTCGGTCAAGATTATTTTCGACCGAAGAATATTTTAGAGCACAATTGTATATGTTGTTGAATAGTGCTTACAATTTTGACCGAGGTGGTTTTTGGTTGACAAAAGCTTCTACTGAGTGTGTTTCGGTCGACAATTTTTTCGACTGATGGTGTCCCTATTTTAGACTTTTGAATCACCTACTAAGTGTGTGTTTCAATGAGTGATGGTGACTCTAACTTTCGGGGGGAAACCTATCTAAGGGTTATAGTGGGTAGGGAAGATCTAACGCTTGATTTTCATGATGTCTAAGTTCTTGTACATTATATTTTTGTACAAATGTTTACATTTGAGTAAAACATGAACATTTATATAATTACGCGCATTTGATCTTCAATTTGCATTGATCTTCATCTTCCCTCTTAGTAGGATTTCCTTATTCCTTTGAACCCTGAAATACTCAAATAGCATGTTAGATCCACAAGTGTGAAATGTTTGTCATCATAAAAAAGGGTATATTAATGTACAATTTAGCCAACAATCTCCCCCTTTTTGAAGATGACAAACATTTCTAAGATATAATCAATATAGTTTAAATGAGATGAGTTTCATACCTGAGATTTACCTGAGATGAACAATATTCTCTTGTTTATAAAGTGTGTGCTAATTATTCCTATAGAGATATGGAACATACTATCCATCTCTTAAGAAATGTATCATCAATTAATGTAAAGCCAAGATAACATGAAACTCATTTATTTTATTTTATATTATTTCTCCCCCTTTGTCATTTAAAAACGATAGCCATATAATCATGTTACTCCCCCTAAATGGGATACTCCCCCTTAATATGATACACAAGTTGCAAAAACAAAGTGGTAGAAAATGTCCATTGAAAGCCACAAGATAGATTTTTACTAACATGATCAAGTGAACACAAAAAAGCTCAATTTCATTGATAACAACATAGGATAACATCATAAACTTCACTAGAAATGATACATAAGTTGTACTACTCACTACATAGGACATCATCACTTGAAGGATTGCAAGATTACATCAACCTCAGGATCTTTCCCAAGAAATGGAGCATCACCATAGTACTTGACAAGTGTTTTCCAATCCAGTGCACCTGTCTTAGTAAGAGCATATGCCTCCAGAAATGTAGGTGCCCTATCAAACCTAAAGTGGTCAGCTATGTCATGGAGTTGCATAGGTGAGTATTAGGTATGGGAAAGATCATGTGAAGGTGGTTGTGGGACTTGGGTGTATTGGATTGAAGGGTTAAAAGGATAGAGAATCCTAGGATAGAGAATCCTAGGATAGAGTGTATATGGATATGTGTCAGGAACATTGGGAGACAAGGCTTGTATTCTTGAATTAAGGTAGTTCATGGCATGATGATTGTAATCTGATTGTCTCTTAAGATGATAAGTAGCCCCTTTGAGGTAACACACATAATTTTCTAGATTTTCTATGGAGTATATAGGAGTAGTAGGAGGTGGAGGATTTGCTTCGGTGGATGTCTCTCCTTAAGCTCTAGCTCTTTTGTGCCCAAATTCAAGTCCCATTTTATCTATAGTGTGGTTGGTGATTTTTTTAGGACGCCTATCACACTTGTAGTTTAAATCATCTAGGTTTTTGTCAAGGCCAAATTGGATAACTTGGCACACAAAATCAACATAGGGAGTATTTCTAGAGAATTCAAACATATTACATAGGATAATGCAGATGAAGTTGACATGAATGCTTTTAGAATAGCATAAATTAGATACATCCTGAATTGTGGGATTTCAATTTTGTTTGCTCTAGGGTAGATGTTAAGGGAGATAATGAGGTTTACTACCATAGCTTGAGGGGTTAGAGATGTATTATAGTAAGTTTTCCTATTCTCATGACGTAAAGTATTAGGAAGGAAAATGGCCTTTTTGATGTCTCCTAAGCTAATGGGGTTATCATCAATGGAGAATTTGGATAAAGGGTTTCCAGTGGTTAGGTCTATGAAATCACCATATTCCTTCTCATCTATATCTAGCATTTTAAGGATGTCTTTTTCATAAAAATGGAATCCTAACCCATCAACCATGGAAGTGAAAAAGAAAGGATTATTGCAGTCCCTAACAAGATTATCTTAGAACTCATTAACGAGTTGGGTGGACCAGAAATGAAAAGATGGTTCAAGAAACTCCATCAACTCTTGCACCATTAAGAGCTCATGGAGATCAAAGAGCATGATGAAGTCATTGGTGTCCACTGGGTGTCAAGGAAGAGGAGTCTTCGAGGTGATCTTTAGGTAGCATTCTCCAGCAACAACTTCATTGAAGGGAATGTCATTGATAATGCTCAAGGCTGGAGTGACAATTCTTCCCTTCCCCGTAGCTACTTGCTTCTTCCCACTGCAAGATGAAGATGAGGCCATCTCGAACAAGTGGAGGTGGAAAAAGATCTAGAGATGGTAGTGAAAGAGGATTGCTAAAGAATAGCCCTCAAGATCACTAGAGAAGGGATGTAGAAGAAAGCAATTGAATTGTGAGTAGAATGGGCGGATTGGGGTCCCTTTTATAGAAAATTAGGGACCTGCTCGGTAGGGCCCAAAGGCTCTCTTATGACACTCCTCGTAATGACTAGTTTGGTCGACTGTTGGATTTAAAAAAATGACCGTTGCGATGAAGATTCAGTCAAAATTATTTTCGATCGTGGGACCTTCTTACAAAAAATTTCAGTTTGTGAAGTTTCTAGAGGGAACTCGGTTCAAAATGGCCTTGTCGACCGAAGGTTCCACCGAGTGGAATTGGTCGAGATTTTTTTCGACTAAGAGTCTTCTCGGTCCAAAATATTATTGACTAAACAAGAGTCTGTGAGTAGTTTTTTTGAATTATTTTGAGCTTGTTTGTGTGCTTGTTCATGCTAATAAATTATTGTGACTAACCAAAGAAATAGTACTAAAATTTTGTGCAATAAAAATAACATGAAATTCAAGTAAGAAAATTAGGAATTTTGAGGACATATATCAAAGAATACATCTTCTTGGGGAGTAATAAGTAACCTCTTTCTAATATATTGAAATTGATCTAGAGGAAGAGGTTTAGTAAAGATATCCACCAATTGCTCTTAAGTATCAACATGATGGAGAGATATATTATTTTTAGAAATATGTTCTTTTAAGAAATGATGTCTAATATTAATATTCTTGGCACAACTATGTAAAATACGATCATGGGCCAATTATAGTACTAGAATTATCACAAAAAATTGGCGTAGAAGAAAATGAAAAGCTATAGTCATTCAAAACTTGTTGATAAAGAGCACTTGAGCACAACATGAACCAGCAACCACATATTCAACTTCAGTGGTGGATAGGGCAACTATATTCTGTTTCTTACTAAACCAAGATATTAAGTCTCTTCCTAGTAAGAAACAACCACCACTTGTGCTCTTGTGATCAAGTCGACAACCAACATAATTAGCACAAGTGTAAGATTTTAAATCTAGCAATTGTCCTTTAAGATATCACAAACCATAGTCGATAGTAACAAAAAGATATCTTAAGATCCTTATGATAACTTGAAAGTGAGAGTGTGTTGGTTTTGATTGAAATCTAGTGCAAAGTCCAACAGAAAACATGATATCTGGTCTGCAAGCGATCAATTATAGCAAACTACCAATCATGGCCCTATATAAGGAATCGTCAATGGGTTCACCATCTCCATCCTTGTCAATTTTGATAGAGTTAGCCATGGGAGTGGTAGAATGTTAGCAATTTTCCATGCCAAATCATTTTAAGAGTTCCCTGGTGTATTTCCTTGGCTTAGAAAAATTCCGGCGGGCGTTTGTTTTATTTGAAAACCAAAGAAAAATGTTAATTCTCCCATGAGACTCATTTCAAACTATTTTTTGCATAATATCACTAAATTGATTGCATAAGGAATCGTTTGAAGCACCAATGATGATGTCATCAACATATATTTAAACAACACAAAAATATGATTCGTATGTTTTGAAAAATATATAGTGTAGAATCTAATTTTCCAATTGAGAAGCCATTATCAAATAGATAGTTTTTAAGTCTTTCATACCAATTTTGTGGTGCTTTTTTAGACCATAAAGATATTTCTTAAGTCTATATACATGGTCAATTTTTTCAGGAATCTCAAAGCCAAGTGGTTGAGCAACATTTACTATAATTCCATTTAGGAAGGCACTTTTTACATCCATTTGGAATATTTTGATGTATTTGTGGGTAGCTAGAGCTAATAACATTCTAATAGCTTCAAGTATAGCCACGGGATCATAGGTTTCATCAAAATATATCCTTTCTTGTTGATTACATCCTTGAGCTACCAATGTAAATTTGTTTCTAACTACTTCCCCGGCTTCATTAAGTTTGTTACTAAAAACCCACTTAGTTCCAATAATGGTTTTATCTTGTGGTTTAGGAACTAAGTCCCATACATTATTTTTTTTAAATTGATTTAGTTTTTCTTGCATAGACATTATCCAATATTCATCCTTTAAAACTTCATTTACCTTTTTAGGTTCAACGATTGATACAAATGCCATGTTTGCAACATCTCTAAATGATGATCGGGTTTTACTTTATCAAAAAAATTTCCTGTGATTAAGTCTTGAGGATGGTCCTAGATTAATCTAGGAATTGGTTGTTATGTATCATTTTGTTGTTCAATTTTAGTATTTTGATATTCTTTTGTAGATATGGTTAGGTCATGAATTTGATGAGTAATGTCATTTAAATTTATGTTGTCGGTTGCATTTTCAACACTTTGTGTTGTCATTTCATGAAATGTGATATGAATTGATTCTTCAACTTTATAGAGATGATATTAAAGATTCTAAATGCCTTACTAGAAGTTTAATATCCCAAGAAGAATCCTTTATGTGATTTAGGGTCAAATTTATATGTATCATCCTTTGCATATAAGATGTAACAGGGTGTACCAAAGGTATGAAAATAGTCAACTCTTGGTTTCTTGTTGAAGATAAGTTCATACGAAGTCTTTTTAAGATGGGCATGAATTGTTACATGATTTGATACATAACATGCCGTATTGACTACTTCAGCCCAAAAAGTTTCTGGTGTGTTGCGTTCGAGTAACATTATTCTAGCCATTTCTTGTAAAGCCTGGTTTTCCTTTCTCTATTCCATTTTGTTGTGGGGTGCATGGAAATGAGAAGTTATGAGTGTACCCTTGGGATGTTCAAAATTCTTCAAAGATGTGATTTTCAAATTCCCCACCACGATCACTCCTAATGGTACATATTTTGTTTTGTAGTTGATTTTCAATTTCAGAATAAAATTGAACGAATATTCTAATTGTATCATCTTTAGTTGAAAGAAAATGAACCCAAGTGTATCTACTATAATCATCAACAATAACAAAGCAATAACATTTTCCACCAATAGAATGATTCCTCATAGGTCCAAATAAATCCAAATGTATGAGTTCTAATGATCTAGTAGTGCTAAGTAAAGTTTTAGATTTGAAAGAAGTTTTACTTTGCTTTCCTAAAGTACATGGTTCATAATTTTTAGGTTTATCAAAAGAGAGTTTAGGTAAGCCACAAACAAGATCATAATTAATCAACTTTTTGATAACATGTGAACTTGCATGACCTAATTTTCTATGCCATAGTTGTAAAGATTTATCATTTGAAATAAGAAATTTTCCAACAATAGCTTGCATGGAAATAGGTCTAAGTATATATAGATTTCCTAATCTTTTTCCTTCATAAACAACATTATTAGTGTTTTCTATGAGTATCTTATAGCAAGATTGGTTAAAAATAACATCATATCCACTATCACATAATTGACTAACACTAATCAAGTTGTTATGCAATCCATCAACAAGTAGAACATTTTTAATTTGAATATTTGTACCAATATTACCTATTCCAATAAATTTACCTTTGGCGTTGTCTCCAAATGTGACCGTTCCACTCTTCTTTTCTTCAAATGTTTGAAAATCTTATTTGTTTCCAATCATATGTTTGGAAAAACCACTATCAACCACCCAATCTTGCAAAATAGATGGATTTTGGTACCCATGTGATGGTCGTTTTGGTTAGGGACATTTATTAAAGTATTTTGTATTTTAGAATAACTAATTAGGAAGAGTTTTTGAAGGTTTTTGAGAAACAATGTTGAATTTAGTCACAAGTTTATTTATTCAATAATAATCTCTTTCTAGAACAATATTCGGTCGACCGTTTCTTCAACCAAAAGAATTTTCAGTCGAGCTATTTGTCGAATGGAATGATTTGCCAGAAGATATGATTTTGATTGAACATCTCTTGGTCGACTATTCCTTCGATCGAAGAGAGTCTCAATTTAAAACTTTGACGACCAGAAGAATTATGTTGTGAATTTATAGATTTCAAGCAAAACATTTTGTTATTTCTAATCAAATCATACAAGAATATGCAAGTTAAAGCTTAGCTTAGTTGAGATAACACAATCAGATTTTTGAATTAAGTTTTAGGTCTAATCTCAACTACGTATTCCACATTTTGAATTTTATGGTTTTGGCACCCAAGCTAGATACTTATCCTTATTTTTCTTGTAAGGGCATGAAAATGAATAATGTCCAAGATGTAAACAATAATGACAACAGATTAAATCAATTTCATTTCACCTTTTAACATTATGGTCATGAGATGGAGTGTTTTTAGGTACATCCATGACTTTGGTCTAGGATTCTTGTGTCTTTCAAGCTGTAGGTTTTGATAGGCTTTTTCTTTGGGTACATAACCTAGGCCTCTCCTCCCAATTTGACTAGATGAGTCCTTTAGGATTTTATCAAGAATGTCTTTTTTTTAAAGCTACTAATATCCTTTTGCAACTTAGCGATTTCATCAATTTTCTTTTGAATATATAACTTTGCTTGGTCTAGATTAGATAACAAAATATCTCTTTCCTTGACAATAACATCATAATCCAAACGAGTACATAAAATAGGTTGAGTTTGAAGATCGTTCATTTTAGCAAGTAATTCAACTTTCTCTTAACAAAGAAAATTATAGTTTGTTTCTACAACAAGTAACTTGATATTATTCTCATTAATGGAAGATTTTAAAGCATCTCATTTAGATATGAGACTATCATTTTTAGAATAAAGGATATATATCTTAGCATGCAAATCATCATTTGTTTTTGTAAGCTTATTTAATTTCTTTTTACAATCAACATATTTGTAATGTATTTCTTAAAGATTAGCGACTGAATCTTCTTTATATAATTCAAGAAGGCTTACCTCACTTGAGTCCTCATTTTCATCTTATTTGGCCATAAGACTTTCCACTTCTTCCTCTCCGCTTTCACTTTCATCACTGGATTCGTCCCAAGCAGCTTTGTAAGCTTTATCTCCTTTGTCCTTCTACTTGAAGGAAGATTTCTTCAAAACACCAAAGAAAGAAGTGGAAGAGGCACTAGAATTTTTAATGATTTATACCTTCTTTATTTTTTACCATTTACAATGAGTGCATCTTCTTCATCATCTCCTTCACTTGCTTCATAACTTTCTTGAGTAATGACCTTTGATTGAACCTTTGTAGTAGCTTTTAAGACAATGTCCTTCCCTTTTCCTTTTTAAAGCTCGGCCTCCAATCTTTCTTCTTCTTCAAGAGTGACCTCATGAGTCTCTAGGTTGCCAATGAGATGCTCCATCCTCATTGTGGTGAGATCATTTGCTTCTTCAATCACCATCACCTTTGGTTTGTATTTTGGAGGCAAAGATATGAGAATTTTGGACAGTTGGTCTTCTTCACTAATATACTTCCCTAATGCACTCAAGCTATTAACAATGGAATAAAATCTTGCATACATTTCACTAATAGATTCATTAGGTTGCATATGAAATTGTTCAAACTTTTATTTAAGCATATTAATTTTGGTATTTTTAACTTGGGTAGTACCTTCATGTGTTATGGAGAGTTTATGACATATATCATAATCCATATCACATGAAAATATTCTATTAAACTCACTTATAGAAATTGAACAATATAATATGCTTACCACCTTTACATTTAATTGAACTTGTTTTACCGTGTTTGGATCCCACATTACATATTTGGTTGTGGGAAGCACATAGGGAGTAGACACCATTGTCCATAACTCTAAGATGATTCCTTGAAATTAAAATTGCATTCTTATTTTCCAATAGATGTAGTTGCTTCCATCAAAAGGTGGTGGCTGAGTTATGTGAGTTCCTTCAAGGTTGAGGTTGCTAAGCATGTTGTCCCCCATTCTTCAATACATGTTATAGCTACTTGAAGACCTTCTCTGATACCAATCGAAATATCTAGAGGGGGGATGTGAATAGAGATTTTTGATGATTAAAAAAAACACTCAACCAAAGAAGGAGGAGGAAACAAGGAAGACACTTGTGTTTAGAGTGGTTCCAACCTTTGAATCCAAAGGTTGTCAGTCCACTACCCAATTGTCTCCAATTAGGATTTTGAAAGTGATTAATTTTATTATCTCACAAGGATGTTACATAAAATACAATTACCTTCCTTGAAGTAGCCTTCGACTAGAAGTTGCCTCAACCTCCTTGAATAATCCTTCTTTGAATCAACTCCAAGCCCTTGGAGCAACCTTCTCCTCCTAGAAGTAGCTCCACCACCTTGAGATAGCCTTCCCTTGGAAGTAGCTCCAACCTCCCTTGAAGAATCCTTCCTTGAAGTAATCTTAAGATCCTCTTAAAGCAACCTTCTCCACCAAGAAGTAGCTTCAGATGAACTCCCTCAAGCAACCTCTACGATCTTGGAGTAGCCATGGAGAAAAAGTAGCTTGTATCTATGAAGGGGGATTGGAAGAAGGAAATATAACAATTGAGTGTAGCACTTTGATCCTATATCAAGCGTTAGAATATCCTATCCACTTAAGATAAATGTGCCTATGTGTGATGGCTAGGAGATTGTAGCTATAGGATAACTCTAGAGCACAAGGAAGAAGACAACAAGTGAATCTTATCTTGGTTGCTCTCAATAGTGAATTCTCAAGTGTAGCTTAGGTGCTTTATGTGTCCTAAGGCCTCTCCTATTTATAAGAATGCTCTTCAAGTGTCTAGGGACGTTCTAGGGAGTGTATAGAGTGTTCTTAGTACTTAACTAGATGTTAGGTGTACATTAGTTGGCTAGAAATTGCTAATTTGTTCGTGCTTGAGAAGAACAATCTAGAACCCTGCTCGGTCAACAAGTTTGTCGACCGAACGATGTCTCGGTCGAGAATTTCTTTGACTGAGCCTGATTTTAAGGAAAAAGTGTTGCAACGTCTATTTCCAACTCCCAACTACCAACCACTTAGTGTAACGGTCGCAAGCTTTAGACGGAAGCTTACTCTGTCGAGATTATTTTCAACTGAAGACTATTTTAGAGCACAATTGTGTAAGTTGTTGAACAGTGCTTACAATTTTGACCGAGGTAGTTTTTGGTTGATAAAAGCTTCTACTGAGTGTGTTTCAGTCGACAATTGTTTGACTAATGGTGTCCCTATTTTAGACTTTTGAATCACCTACTAAGTGTGTGTTTCAATGAGTGATGGTGACTCTAACTTTGGGGGGGGGAACCTATCTAAGGGTTATAGTGGGTAGGGAAGATCTAACGCGTGATTTTCATGATGTCTAAGTTCTTGTACATTATATTTTTGTACAAATGTTTACATTTGAGTACAATTGTGAACATTTATATAATTAAGCGCATTTGATCTTCAATTTGCATTGATCTTCATCTTCCCACTTAGTAGGATTTCCTTATTCCTTTCAACCCTGAAATACTCAAATAACATGTTAGATCCACACGTGTGAAATGTTTTTCATCATCAAAACAAAGGGTATATTAAGGTCCAATTTAGCCAACAAGAGGAAGGGGAAGAAACCCCCTTATGAGTTCTTGATTCTGCCCCCTTTTGTTCTTTCTTTGAGTTTTTTTTTCGTAGAGGCGTTATTGTCTTTTTGCTGTGTTTTCTCTTCGTTTTAGTGCGGGTCTCACTGGATTTGATTGGGTGACTTTGCCGCACCCGATTGGGCCAAACCATGTGGACCCAAACCCTCTCTTCCACTATCTCCCTCAATTAGCCATGCTTATTTGGGGTTTTAGAATTTTTTTATTGGTTAAACTTGTAAAAATCATATCTTTTGCTCTGCTTGTCCAAAAATTCTATAAAAATATGTTTTGGAGTCGTAAAAATGAGATCTTTTTAAATAATAATTCTAGAGTTTTATTTCAACAGTTTCTAAGGTTGATTTTTGGGAATCTAATAAAATACATGAAAAGCCCTAAAAATTCTAACTAATTCAATAATCTCAACATTAATATGTTTTCTTGATCTGAAAAACATAAGGAATCAATTGTTTTATGTGTCCAAAATTCAAGGTTTTTCATAAAGGTCTAAAATTAAGGTTTTCTTTGTACTTATATGCATTATAAAACCCTAATACATGTGAATGACTTGAAATTAGCAAAGGTGATCTTGAAATCTTCTAAGTCTGTGTAAAGTGATACCTAGGACTCTGAATTGATGTATGTGTATCTTATCCCAGAAGTTGGTAACTTTTGATAACCAAACCCTAATTTAACAATGAGGCATGGACTAAAACCTTTGTTCCTATTATTTCTTCTATTGATATAATTTCCTCAATTATTGCTAAAATTATCATTGTTTGGGTCTTGGTCCCCACTTGCCATATTACTATTATCAGTTACTTGCCATATTACTTCTTTGAGCATGATGATTTGTTTGACTTATTAGCTAACGTAGTGGTACTTGTGTACAACCACCCATACTTTGGGCATGTGTTATTTTGCCTAGGGGAATGTGTTACTCTCCCCATTTTTAGGTGACTTGGAATGTGTTTACTCTCCCATTACCTATTGGTTGGGGCCCAGTAGGTGCCTCAACCCTACTAAGTTAATTTATCTAACTTAATCATTCATGCACTTTTTCTTATTATTTGTTATGGTAAGATTCCTATTTGATATATGCCTCACACTCTTGAGCCTCTATGTTCTTGATAAATGTATAACCTATATTTTCCTTGTTGTTCTTAAATTTGTTCTTGTTCCTTAATTTGACACATACCTTGTTTTCTCCTCTTGTTGGGTGATCCAAACCACCCAGGCCTAGGAAAAAGGGTGGAAAAAAACTAAGGAGGACATGCCCAGGAGTAGATTCAAGGAGACTTTGGTGAAATGTCTAGGTTTCTACTGCTAGATCCTATAGTTTCTTTTCCAATTTATGTTTAGTAAAACTCATGTAGTGAAATTGGATCAAAATAAATGTAATAACTTAGTATTTTCTTTCTACTACTACTATTGACAATTTTATATTTGAATCATGCTTATTTAAAATGGAATAATTAAGCATGCATCCTTCACTATCTAAGTTCTTTGGAAAATAGATGTATGTTGTGTATTTTTTGTTAAATTATAGTAAGGCGGTGATATTTTCTCTTTATAGGGTAGATCATTGAAATACTCCCAGTGAGTGAGTATGAATACCTCTCAGGGGGAGGGTATACCTTAGAGATTGAGCAAGTATGCGTCAAGAAGTTATAAGATAAAATGTATGTTCAACATATTAGGGTGGGTGTCCTGACATGGGGTGGGTCAACCCAAGAGTGGAGAAAAGGACCTATGGGGGAGGCAAGACCCCAAACATGTGGGTTCGGGTTGTGGCTAGATATCCTAACCTCCCCTTGTGAGTCAATAAGACACCCTAGGTTAGAACCTTCTCTAGAAGGGTGAGTTCAAAAATCAGTTTTGAGAATTGAGTTAACCTTAGATGTCACATAAAGCATGGAAAAAAAATTAAAGATGTGATACTTAAATAATCCCTAGGCAGGATAGAGGCATAAGTTAATCATGAGGTCAAGTAGGGATGGTTAAAGGTACATAAGACTGCTGAGATTAGGAAGTGATCCTTCCCTAAATGCATAAGGCCCTAGGGTGAGGAGAGCATCATCCATCTTTGCCTGAGGCCCATGGGTTAGGAGATTGGCCACCTTCATGAGTTCATGAGGCCGAAGGGGTAAATTTGAGGGGCACTTCCTAAGTGAATAAGGCCCACGAGGCCAGGATAATATAACTCTAAAGGTAATTGTACCCCTAGACACCTCGAGGAAGTGGTTATGTCTCACAATACATGAAGGTGTATATATACAAGATACAAGAAGTCATGTAATAATGAAATCTTAAAGGACTGTGCACAAACTCAAGAGTGAGAAAGGCACTTGACTTCATGAAACATAAGAATCTTTTGGGGATAAAAGTAATTATGGTTTAGAGTCACGTTGAGAATGATTCAACATAAAAAGTGAAATGTTAAGATAATGTATGGATGCACCATATCTACTCTTGGAATGGGGTTGACTTCGTATTTGGGTTGTAGTCAAGTGCTTATTTAATGTCATTATGAGTGAGAGAGATTGAGTAGACACTTGTTATGCTTAAAATTGACATATGAGAATGAATACCTTACGTTAAACTTAATGAAATAATATAGGATTTTGAGGTATTACCTCACCTTTATGAGGAAATAAATGAATAATAGGTTGGAAACCTAGGTGAAAAGGTAGTCACCAAGTGAAATTGAAATTACAAATGGAATTATAATCACCAAGTGGTAATATCATGTAAATACTAAGGATGTGGATATACCTTGAATTGAATTCAAGTAGCAATCTTAATGATGATGTGAGGAATTTGCATATCAATAGAAGATGCTAAAAATCTATAAGAAGGGTTGTTAAACCTAAAGTTTGAAAACTAAGATGAGGTATGATACACCTTAACCGTACTAAAGTTGAATTTTGGGGACGAAATTCCTTTTTAGGAGGGGTAAATGTAATCTCCTAAATTATGGTAAATTTGAATTATATAAATGAATTGATTTATAAATTCTGTAAGTGAATTATTGATGGAATAATAAAATCATATTTGTGGCATGGGTGCAACAAATGGCTCAAATAAGGCTCATGGGACTATTTTCTCTACAAATATGTCCTTGGGGAAAACGATAAAGAAATAGGAGATCTCGTGCATAAATAAAGAATAGACACTTTGTTAATTATTTGACAAACTGGAATATGAGAATATGCAAGTCTCCTAAAGAAAAGAAAATATATGATGTAGTAATTGTCTAATCCAGTTGACAATCTATGTTTTGAGGAACCCAGTGGTATTATTGCAATATGACTTTTGGTATTCATAAACATAATAACAAAAGGAAGACAAATTGAAAAATTGGGAGAAAAAGGATGTTCCATGAGATGATGGTGTCCAAAAGAATAAGTTTTGTATATGAGACTTATTGCAATAAATCCCAAACTAAAAATATAAGTTGAGAAAGATATTTATTTGTTTCCCTACAACAATTGATAATATTCATAACTAGTGGAGAGAAAAGAGATTAATTTAAGGAACATAGATAGAATCCATAAAGTTCAAAGGTGGTATTTTATTATAAAACAATTGGAAAGAAAAACAAGTCTCTCTCATAATTTCACTTGGTGCTAAATTATTGGAAAGGAAGTTATCTTTGTAATATAATGGAAAATAGATATCTTTAGGTGCAAGAAAAGCATTACTTGAATTCCTTGGTTGCAACAAACCTTATCAAATCCAAATTTTATGGGTAGATGGAGGTTTCCTTCTCATAACAAAATCTATAGAATAAAACATTTATAGTCTTTATATAAGAGAATATATGAGGAATGTAGTGAATTCAATTCCTAAATATGTACCTTGTAGCTTTTGGAGGAAGGAAGAAGGGAAACAAGATTATGAGAGGGGTATGCATATAGATATACATATACACATGAAGGATCCTCCCAAAAGTCAACTGATATTCTTTCCCCCCTCCTTTCCTCTCTTCATTGGAACCATTAGGGTTCCTTCTGGGATATATATATATATATATATATATATATATATATATATAAGGATCTCAAGAGTCCTCACTGCCATAGTGGCTCCTAGCCTTCAAGACCTGTCAACGGTCCTTAACCATTGGGTTACCATCCTATGATTGTTGGTAGTAGGTTATAGAGGGTTCCTTGGTTCCTTGAGGGGTGTGAGGATGGTGGAACATCTCCCTCCTCTACTAGCATCTCCATTTGTCCTCTCCATAGGCTTCTTATAGAGCTTGAACCTGTGCATTACTCCACTAGTTGGGGTTCCTAGCTTTGAACAGTCATAGGAGTAAAGATTGGTCGTGGACTTAGCTAGGAGTGTTCAAACTCCTAGGCGGCATGGAAGGATCCACGAGGGCACCCTACTACCTCCAATTTTTGGGTACATAGTACTTGGTAATGTCCTCCACTCCTACATCAGACTTTTCTTATTATAGTACCTAGAACCGTAGGATTCACCTTCCTCTTCTCCGGTCACCATGACATTGTTGGCATTGGGCCAAGTTTGTCCAGGGTCGTGAAGGTTTTGGTCCTTCATGGCTGTCAGAGCCCATGAACGAAAGGAGGATGATAACCCAGTAGCTGCCTATGGGTGAGAGTCGGGCTCCTCTGCGATCATGAGGTAGGGGAACTAAAGGTTAAAAGACCCATATGCGAAGGGTCGCCTGCCTAGATAATAGGGGCATGAGAGAGTAACTTCTCCCTATTTTCTTAACTAAGCTAGATATAATTAAAAGGTGATTATGTGGCTGACATGGCACCCCGTCATTGGGTGGGTGGGGAGCCTGCCTTCCACCATGGCATGAGAAATGTTGATTGCATTAGATGAGGTGAGGAACATGTGGATCAGGGTGAAGCGGACCACATTTGTGCATGATCTATTGCTTGACTGGTTGTAGAAATCAGATTCAATCTCTGGTACCAAGGAATGAGGGGGAGCATATGTTTTAATCCCCCGACCAGTCCAGAGTGAGAAAGACACCTTGGGAGTTCAAACAAAAATTCTCAGACGATCATAGATCCTCCTGATAGGAACCCAAATGTTAGTGAAGCATCGACATCATAACGACCCCGCCTCCCAGTAACCCTTAATTAAGGGAGACCAAGAGGTCAGAGTCGTTATCCCAATTAACTGGATGAAAGGTTTGACAAATAATCAGTAATAATTATAAAATTCTACCAAACTATACTGAAAGCTGGTATAAAATAAAACTTTTCATACCTTTTAAAAACTTTGGATATCTACTTCTATCCACAGCTTGAATCTATTCTATCTAATCCTCCTCACACTTTATTTCTTATTTTCACAATGTGTAACTTTACTGTATGTTCTTTTCAGGGTTGTACCTAAAACACCGACAAACAAAATTTCGGTCAGCATAAATGAAGTATGTGGGGACAACCAAAATTTCACACATAAAGCTAACAACTTATTTATCACAATCAAGGTAATTAACAATTCAATTTATGTTTTCAATGTGTCAATCTCCACCGCCTTTTCCCTAACCCTGGAATACTCCCATTAGGGTTTCTCTTTTTCCATTGACTTAAGGTCACCTTCTCCATCCTTAGCTTGGTGTCTGGGGTCACCTCTCACGGTGCCCATTAGTCATGCAATATCATAAAGTTGCCTTCTCTATCCTGATCTTGGTGTCTGGGGTCACCACTCATGGTGCCCATGGGTCTTCCCTCTTGGGCTTGACCTCAATGCATCATCCATCAGGGTGGCATGTAGGTGCGAGATTACACACTTATATCATAATTGTGATAATCATAGTGACTTTATGATTTGCAAGTATGAACATCCAAGCTGATTGGTTGCATACAATGGGATTAATCATCTAGAAAACCTTCGAGAAACTAAAGCAATTAACCATAATTAACCACATACATGATCTAGGGCAACTTGATGTCCAAGAAATAATGATAAAGAAAAATCAAACAAGCAATCAACAACATCTTGAAATTAATGCATAACATCCAAGTGTTATTGTTTATCCAAAACACTCTCAAGATATACTTGGATTCCACCTTAGGCTTTCAAGGCCACCTTAGGGTTTTATTAGGGTTTTAGCCTCCATAATACCTTTATCTTGTTTAACACTCTCTTAGTTCACAAACCCTAACTTCAACATCATAAGCCTACTTAAAAGTGAATTAAGTCTATTATCCCCTTTTACACTAAAATTACCATCTTTATCCTTTTAAGTTGTTTCAAGATCATTAGACTCAATTATCACCTTTAGTTTCTTTTGAATTGACAACTCATATTTCATTATGATCTAATTTATATATGGACTCCATTTATTACTAATTCCACATTTATCCATTAGAAAACCCTAATTACCAAATTAAGGGTATTCACCCACAGTTAGGAACTTTTATACTCAAAATAGATTAGAACCATCATATCTCATCTTTATACATGAATTTGAACAATTAAGGCCATTAAGAATCATAATTACTAATATTAGGGTTTCAAGGCCCATTAAAGCTCATTTATGCACATGGAATCCTAAATTAATCAAATTATGCATAAAGTTTATCCCTTTGGATCTAATGTATCCTTTTTTATAATCAACATGTTAACATCAACTTTAAACATCCAAATCACCCTTCCCAATTCATTAATCATCATAGATTAGGGTTTCTTAATCATTAATGCATTAAAGTTGATAACTTAAACTACTTCTCGAATTGCAAGAGTAATTAAGCTCTAAAACTATTTTTAATGGATTCCTCACATTTTTATGAGAAAAAAGCACGACTTATGTGTATTTTTTGACCAAAGGATCTATTTTTAACGATTTGTGTAAGATTCCACCTTTTTATTGAATATTGGTCAAAGAGGTGAGTTACCTGGGCTTTTTTTGGAAAATCCAGAGCCGTTGGATCCTCGATCGTTGTTGACCGAGTGGGATCGGGCGGCTCACACAGCTCGTGCCCACTAGCAACAGGTTGAGGACGCGAAGGAGACGTGCCATTGATCTGCTCCCATGGTCCACGGTTGACCACCATCAGACAGCGCCTGTAGCTCGCGCCTACTCGACCCAGCAAACAACTCCCGTGGCGGTGCCGGACCTGGAGCTCACCGGAGCAAGGCCAATCCTTTGACTCAGAGCATGATGGAGAGAGAGTGGGTGTTGTCCGGGTTCGTGGGGGTGAAAGGAGTCGAGAGGGGTTAGTATTTACAGGTGTGGGGGGTCAAAAACTAGGGTTCCCAACCTTGCCGTCATCTCCCCCTACGAGGTGGATTAGGCGTTTTTCCTATACGCCATGAAAGCACGAGAAAGTAGGGGTTAAGGGGTTCAGAATCCCACCCCAAATCTTACTAGGGTCTTTCCAAGTTCACACATGTATTAGGTCGCGAGAAAATCGAGAGGAAATATCCCTCGTTCAAGCTGTATTTTCCTTTTCAGACTCAAGGTAGGAGATGCACAGCTGGCATCCGATCTTTATCCGACAACTGGCGTCGTCCCAAGCTATTTTCATTTAAATCGATAAATGTGTGACATTTATTATAATCACATCACTTTAGGGAAATTTGTAAAAGCCATAACTCCCAAACTGAGTGTCCAATTAATCCCAAATTTTGAGGGAAACTTAATAATGACTTAATATACCTCTCTGCCAAATTTGGGCTCATTATCTAAAAGAAAACGTGCCTTTTATTTAGGTGCAAGATATTAATCAATTAGGCTTATTTCTCACATCTTTTCTCTTTCTTTACTTGTTATCTTGCAACTTGGACTCCTTGGAACCCAAGGAATCCTAAGATTTCGAAATCCTTTTTGAAGGATTCTTATTATCCTTCGAGATGCATCCACATCCTTTATTTCTCATTATCTTACATATTTCTTTATTAATATATCTCTTTTTAAGGATTTCTCTTTATCTTTCATTTCCTTTTCCCCTTTTCCTATTTCTTTCATTAGAAATCACATATACACGAAATTTATTCAATTGTGGCCATTAATACCACTTTCTAGAGATTTCCATTTATTTCTCATAAATTTTTTTATCATTATTATTTCTCATAAATACTTTGCTTAATATTCATTATCTTGTATCTTTTTCTAATATTTGGACTTTTCTTCTTTTCTTCTCTTTTATATCCATTATTGGATAAATATAGTAATAGTAACCACGAAATTCCTATCAAAAGGGAGATTTGTAAAGAAGTCCCTTCTTTGAAGCAAAGCATACAACTTTTCAATTAAGTCCAACCTCATAAAATCATTACATTTCAATTATGAAAATACATGCAAAATTGAGGTTGTAACATCCTTCCCCTCTTATAGGAATTTTGCCCTCAAAATTCCATCAAACATACAAAGAAGCATGATAAGACTTTCTCAGGTCCATCATGGCTCTTATGTGGCTTCACCCTCTCCATGGTGCTTCCCAAGAACCTTCATCATCTTATATTCTTACATCTGAGTTCTCTCTCACCTTGGTATATCATACCCTCATAGGTGACTCAGGACATTTTAGCCTCTCACAAAGCTGAATAGGTTCGTGGCTCAACACATGGCTTGGGTACCTCACATAGTGCTCTAGATCAGACTCATGGAACACATCACATTATCCTGAGGGGTAAGACTAAACATAAACATCTCCACCAATCCATCTCAAATGGACCCATATAATGGGGATTCAGCTTTCTCAAGTGTATCTTAGAGGGGTCGGGTTTTCACATCACATATTCTCCCACAGTGAACTGCATGTCAGTCTGCTTTGCATCAGCTCATGACTCATGTCGTCCCTGGGCTTTCTCATCCATCACATGATCAAGGCGACTTCATCTACACACACTGTGGTCTCTCTGACCTTCTCTACCGACATCATTTTCATGAAGCAGTGACCAACACAACCTCCCTTACAGAGCTTGTTACATCCCAATAAAGTCTATGGTGGTTAACATCACCTTTTTCATAGGAAAAAACTGTCTCCACGTTTCACCTTGAATGAGTACACATGCTCTCATCAGACCCTCTAGTCTGGATCATTCTAACCATCAGTTAGGGGTGATAAGTTGTATTAGCATCGAGTTCTTCATATACCTACTTCCACCTCATAGAAGTGAATCTTTAGGTCATACTGATGAACCTTTGAAATCACATCATGGTGTAGTTGAGCCATCTCTCTCTCTCTTATATCTATTTCAACTGGATTTGTCCCTTGACAGTACTCTTTCTCTTACCTGTCATCTAGGTAAGGCGATCTACCATAACCCATATTGCATATTGATCTTCCTTGGTCTATGGGAGACTTACCACAACATCCATAGTGATGAACTCCCATTCCCCCTCAGGGACTCATTACCCTCTGTATCAACTCACTGGGTTACTGGTATTCGTCCTTCACCTCCTGTCAAGCATGGTGACAAGCCACATGCAACTTCATCTTAGGCATCCAAAGTACTACTGCCACTTACTATCTTAATAGTATCAAGGTGTATGGAGAACCTAAAATCATGATCTCCTGTATGTCACAATTTATCAAGGTTGATTCCTCATAAACATTAAATCACTCTAGTCGTAGGATTCATCACCTTCTTTTCCAAAGAAGTGCATCTGAGGTTCTACAACCATCCTTTCATCACAACAAGCCTTAGGCTGGCTAACCAAGCAACCACTAACTCGGTCAACAGATCTCGTAACATCCAAGTGTTAGCCAAACATATCTCACAACTTAGGGTTCCCCTAGCCACCTTTTCCAGCCTTTCCACTAGCTAAACTAGGCAGCAATGTCTCCAACAGAGCTTCCAATACCACCTTTCATCTTTATATGCTAGGTATCAGTGGAGACATACACCTCCATTGTTATAACCTCATTTTTTCTAAACTATGTAATGAGATTTGTAAATCTCCTTTTAAAAGACAAATGAAATAAGTGGTTGAATTATTTGTTTGAATTGAATGATTTTCATGCATAATAGCCTTGTTTGTTTTCTTAATGGGCTTTATTGGCTATTGAGCCCAATTGAGAGAAAAAGAAAAAAGAAAAGAAAAAGGAATTCAATTGGATAAAGAAATAAATAAGAAAATAGATAAAAGAAGAATAAAAGGCTAAGGAATATTTCCCAGGATGGAATATCGAAATATTAAGCTTCCTTGAGGTTCAAGGAACTCAGGATAATAATATAAGGGCTAGGGAAAGAGAAATTTTTTGGAAAATATAAATATTTAAGTGTTAACTTGCAACTAAAAAAAGGACCCATTTTCTTTAGATAATGATCCCAATTTTGGTATAATGGGAGATCAAATCATAAACGAGATTCCCTTAAAATTTGAGATAAAAAGTAGTTATGAATTGAGAGTTATGGCCTTTTCAAATTATCCTCAAAATTGTGTTTTATCTTGAAAATAGGAAAAATTATTTCCTTTTGCTTGAACGCGCGAGATGTGGGCCGTTGGATCTTGATGCAACAAGCACCGCTCATCATCGAGTTCCAGGGAAACTTGGAATCTGGCCGAGTACAGGGGGAACTTTCCCCTTTGATTTCCTCTTGATCCAGCGCATGTGCACTCATGGAAATTGTTCCATCTGGTCTGGGAGAGGGAACTGAAGCTTCCCGACCCTATGTTGGTGGGTTTTCATTGCGACTAGATGAGGGATGAGGAGCAGGTGGTGGCGGGGATAAGAAACCCTAATAGGATTCCCCCTAGTCCTATATAAGTACCCCACTCGCTTCCTCTCACCCTCACGAACCCTGACGGCTACTCCCCGAGTCCCAACTCTCTCTCTCTCTCACTTGATGTTCTCTCTTTGGTGAGGGCTCTGCCTCGGCACCGCCACAGTTCGAGCAGTAGGGAAAGAAGAGGGTGAAGAGCAGATGTCGTTCGATCTGGGACCATTGTGGTCTCACGCAGGGATCAAACGATCCCAGGGCCGACGCGCTAAGTTTCCTTGCGAAGTGGGGGCATGCGACACTGAGCGTCAGATCTAAAGGGCAGCCCAGCACTGCAATGATCGAACGGTTGTGAAAATTTGGTAATTCACCCTCTCTAATTGAAATTACAAAAAAATGTTTTTTCTTGCAAAAATCATATTTGTTGATAGAAAACTGCGATGAGAAAACTTTATATATGAAAGTTTATCAAAAAATATGAGGAACAAGATAAAAATGATTTGGTGACCTAGTTCTGTCTAGTTTTGCAAAAGTGTATTAATTTGATAGAAAAAAGTATTAAAAGGTAATTAGAAACCCTAATTGATTATAAAGGACGAATCCTTATGGATTAATAGGTTAATTTGAGAAGTAATAACCTGTTCAATATTAGAATAGAGTTTCAATCTGTTTTTCTTGAAAAGTTGACTAATTTAGGGTTTTAATCTATAAATGAAGGATAATACATATAGAAACCCTAATTTAGGGTGAAAAAGGAGAAAAACCATGTTTATTTTGGATTAAGGAAATAAGTTACTAAATAATGATCCTAAGTCTGTTAGGAGTATTAAGATGAGAAATTTAAGGTTTTTATGTAGTTTTGTTGAATTAGGGTTCATAATATTAAAAGTGGAGGCAAAAACCTAATTTCAAAGGAAACCCTAAAATTGGAATAGAAATCCTAAGAAACAAGATGAGCTTGGATAAATATTGATAAAAGGAAGTTTGTATGTTTATTTTAGGTTTTCTGTACATATTTGCTTGCTTGATTGGGTTTTCTCTACATAGTTGATTTTGTCTCCAAAGCTACAGTTACATGTATGTGGTTATGCTTATGGTTAATCGCTTTAGTTTCACGGTGATTTTTGGAGGTTTTATCGGTTGCCTGAAAATAACTGCTTGGATGAATTTTATTTCATGCAACTATAAAGTGACTATGATTATCACCATAAATATGTATACATGACTGGCTCAGATCATGGTCCTCCTCTGTGGCTTTGCTAATGATGAAAAGGGTAACCTAGTACATGGCCTACTTGTTAAGTAGGACATTAGGTTATCATGAGTTAGAAATTGGGCTACCCACATATAGTGCCATGAGACCGTTTAGCACACCCTGAGTTAAGGAGTGGGCTACCTATGGGTAGTGCCATGTGACTCAACCCTAGAAATTGATTCCATGTTAGGCAGGATCATGAGGGGTTTAATGGGGATCTACCATAAGGAAGGTAGCATCCAGGTCCACTGCAGGGACAACACAGAGCCTAGGGTGTGTTTGGATTGAACAATTGTGTTTAAAACGTAAAGTTGTTTGTTAAATCATAATTGACTACAATGTGTTGTTACAGTTAATTGCACAATTATTGTTTTCCCCACATACTGGCATATTCATTTATGTTGACCGATGTTTTGTTTATCGGCGTTTTAGGTACAAAACCCAAAAGGACAAATAGTAAATTGGCATATTGTGAAAACACAAATTAAAGTGCAAGGAGGATTAGTTAGAATAGTTCCTATATGTGGATAGAAGTTTAGAATTCCAAGTTTTTCAAAAGGTACGCATAAAGTTTATTTGTTACAGATTTTCTATATAGATGGTAGAATTTAATAATTATTACTGATTATTTGTTAAACCTTTGATTCGGAAATTGGGATAACGGCTCCGACCTCTTGGTCTCCCTTAATTGGGGGTTACCGAGAGGCGGGGTCATTACATTTGGTATCAGAGATTAGGTTCCTCACTTAATCATTAATAATTATTAAATTTTACAAACTCTGTAGAACCCAAGGGAGTTATTAGAGGATTTTTTGAAAGATAGAGATGTCTAGAAAAGGATCACGTCCGGGGGATGGCAATATTTTCATCTGCACCGCTAGTCGGAATATGAGGAATCTCAGATTTGTGTGACTGCCTAGCCAATGTCTTAGGATTTGACTCAAAGTAAGATACATTTAGGACTCTTTCATCATGTTCATCCCTTCTCATCACACATTCTATTAAATATTTTAAGAGTTAGGGTTTCTTGCTCTCTTCCTCACCCTCTTGAGGTATGGGTAAGTATGCTAAGGATTAAGGAATCCTCCATAATATTAATAAAAGATACGTAATAAGACATCATCGACATAAGTATAATTACCTTGAAGGTATAGACTAAAGGTCAGTTTGCATGCTTTTATAGATGGCTCGTACAAAGATCGTTGTTATCCCGGTTGCCGCCAACAGTGGTGGGCCTCCTCGCAAGGAGAAGGGGTCTTCCAAGAAGAGGAAGTGAAACCATGGTGGTGAATCCTCAAAGAAGAGGAAGAGACCTGAAGAAACTACTTATGAGGGCCCCAACCCTGAACCAATACCTTTCAGCAACCTTAAACAAGAGGAGAGATCGGGATATGAGGAGCAACATGTATACGAGGAGGTTTCCCAGATGGAGGAGGACCAACATGGTGGTCTGGAACCAACTATGGTGGTTCACACTACAGATGTGGTATGGACGGAGCAGCAGAAATAGATGACTGAGGCGATCCGTGCTTGGGCCCTCAGAGACATATCTAGAGGTGAGAATGGTGAGCCACTTCCTATTCGTCCTCGAATGGGAGCCATTATCTTGGACTTCTTCAAGCTGAACATCAATAAGTTTTGGGGAGAGTATAAGTCTAAAGTGGTCGACAAGGTGGAGGCTTGGCTGCTTACATTCGAGAACAGATTCTGCATGCTTGCGGTACATCCAAGTAAGAAGGTCCTCTTTTCTGCTCACCTCCTGGAAGCAGCAGCCAAGATATGGTGGGAGACACACATCATAGGTCGAGATTTGACTGAGGAACCAATGGCATGGGCTGACTTTAAGACAATCTTTACTGCCAGATTCATTCCTGTCTTAGCTAAGAAAGAAAAGGAAAGGGAGTTCATCAATATGACTCAAGGAAACTCATCTGTGGCAGATTTTGGGCGCAAGTTTCGAACCCTGGAGTGTTTTGGGCATATGATGGATGAGGAAAGAAGGGTGGATCACTTCTTAGAGCATCTTCACCCTTCCATCAAGCCACATGTGATGGAAAGTAAACCTAAAACCTTTACTGAATCTTACAACACTGCCCTGGACATGGAGAGGACAGTGATGCCTGTTCAAAATCCACCCAAGGGATATTTGGGTTTCACTGAAGGAACCCAAGGCCAGAAGAACAACCACAAGAAAGGTCGAGGGCATAATCATGTCAAGGGAAAACATGGAGGAAAAGGGAAACCCCGTCAAAGAGAACAACCGACCTCAATGTCGCACCTGCGGAAAGGGGCACACCTATGAGTGATGCTACAAGAAGAATACATGCTATCGATGACATCAAGAAGGACACCTACAATTGGTTTGTCCTCTTCTATATCCAAGAGGACCAGGACCAGTAGCAGCCCCACCTATAGCTATCGCCCCACCTGCTAGAGAAAGAAGATAAGCCCGAGTGTTTGCTATTGATAATGAGGAGGCTCAAGCAAATGCTAATCGGTTGATTGAGGGTAATAACCCTTAGAGTTTTGTTTTATGTTTTAAGATAAGCATGTAATGATCTAATGTATGGTGAAAAAAAACAATGTAGGCATGCTTGAGGTCATGGGACATAATGTAAAAGCTTTGTTTGACTTTGGATCTACTAATACTTTCATTTCAAGAAATCTCACAACTATGCTTTGTTTGGATATCAAGGATTTAGGGTATGTCTTAGATGTTACAACCCCGAGTGGTCGTATCTTTACATCACTTTTGAAAACTCCGGTGATACCTGTGAAATATCGAGATCATGAGTTTCCTACAGACTGTATCCTCCTTGATATGAATGACTTTGATGTGATCATTGGTATGGATTGGCTTTATACTTATAGGGCCAATATTGACTGTAGGGAGAAGAAAGTGATCATTCAGAAACTAGGGCACCCACCTTTTGTCATTAGGGGTAGGAAAGATGCCACCACCAGCCTGTATGTGTCAGCCTTGAAAGAAGAACGGATGATGAGTAAAGGGTGTCGAGCTTTCCTGGCAGTAGTCACCAAGCCAGAACCCAGGGTGCAACCCATAGAAGAAATAGAGGTAGTTAGGAGCTATGCAGATGTTTTTCCAGATGATCTACTTGAGATTCCACCCGAGAGAGAGGTAGATTTCTCAATAGAGCTAGCTCCCGAGAAAAGCCCTACTTCACGAGCACCTTATAGGATGGCCCCTATGGAGTTGCTCGAGTTAAAGAAACAATTGAAAGAATTGCTAGACAAGGGTTTTATCCACCCTAGCACATCACCATAGGGAGCACCGGTTCTTTTTGTGAAGAAAAAAGATGATTTGCTCCGAATGTGCATAGACTACCGGATGATCAATCAGGCTACCATTAAGAACAAATACCCTTTACCCCGGATAGATGACTTGTTTGACCAGTTAAAGTTAGCTCGAGTCTTTTCAAAAATTGACTTGAGATCAGGGTACCACCAGTTGACAGTTAAAAGTAAGGACATCCAGTTCACCAAAAAAAAAAGTAAGGACATCCCGAAAATAGCTTTTAGAACACGTTATGGCCACTATGAGTTTGTGGTTATGCCTTTTGGGTTGTCCAATGAACCCAGTGTTTTCATGAACCTTATGAATAGTGCGTTTCAATATTTCCTTGACTCGTTTTTCATAGTGTTTATAGACAAAATCTTGGTCTATTCAGATGACTTAGATCAACACTGAGACCACCTAAGTAAAGTCCTTGATATCTTGAGAAAGCATAAGTTCTATGGGAAATTCTCCAAATGTGAGTTTTAGATAGACTGATTCATGTTCCTCGGACACATCATCTCTGGAGGAATGATCGCCATAGATCCAGCTAAAGTGTCGGCAATTCGAGACTGGCCTACACCAAAGAACCCCTCCAAGATTTGAAGCTTCTTGGGGTTAGCAGGTTACTATCGATGCTTCATCAAGGATTTCTCAAAGACCCCCTTGCCTTCGACCATGTTGACTTGAAAGGATGTGAAGTTTGTGTTGTTCGATGTATCTAAGGCTTGTTTCCAGGAGCTGAAGGAGAAGTTGACCACTGCCCCAGTCTTGACTTTGCCATCAGGCAATCAGGGTTTCATGATTTTCACCGATGCATCAAAGATGGGACTTGGCTATGTGTTGGAACAGAATCAACATGTGATTGCATATGCCTCCCAACAACTCAAGTCCTACGAGGTGAATTACCCAACGCATGACTTAGAGTTGGATGCTATAATCCATGCATTGAAGATTTGGTGACATCACCTGTATGGTGCTACTTTTGAGATCCTCACTGACCATAAGAGCCTGAAGTACCTCCTGACACAGAAAGACTTAAACCTACGACAACGACGATGGATGGAGTACATGAAGGATACAACTTCACCATCGCCTATCATCCAAGAAAGGCGAATGTCATAGCAGATGCTTTGAGTCAGAAACAGCTCAGGTGTGTAGTTGTTTTGTCCAGTCAGTGGAAGAGTTTAGAAGAGTTGGTAGTGTGGTCTCCCCAACCGTTAGATGATCGAGTTCAATTGGCCAACATCCAGATACAGTCAGAATTGTTGGGTGAGATTGTAGCAACATAGTTGGCTAGTGAGGAACTTGACAAGATGAAAGGCTTGATGAAGAAGACACAAACCCATCTTTCATTGGGGATAGACGGAGGGATCAGATTCAAGAATCACATATGGGTTCCTGAAGATACACCATTAAAGGAATGTATCCTATAAGAGGCTCATGGTTCTAGGTACACGGTGCACCCGGGAACTACCAAGATGTTTAAGGACATGCAGAGGTCTTTCTGGTGGCCAAGAATGAAGAGAGACATTGCGGCATATGTGGCCAGCTGTCTTACATGCCAAATGGTGAAGGCTGAACACCAATGACCCGGTGGACTTTTAGAGTCTATAGATATTCCAGAATGGAAATGGGAGCAGATCACCGTGGATTTTATGGTGGGTCTACCTCAGACTAAGAAAGGTCATGATGCTATATGGGTTGTGGTAGATCGCCTTACCAAGTCAGCACACTTCCTTGCCCTGAAGACCACTGCCAAGGTATCAAACTTAGCTGAGTTGTATATCAGGGAGATAGTGTGTTTTCATGGCTTACCCAGTTCCATCATCTCTGATAGAGACCCAAAGTTTACTTCCAAGATATGGAAGCAAGTTCAAGAGGAACTCGATACAAGGTTGAAATTCAGTACCGCATATCACCCCCAGATAGATAGTCAGTCAGAAAGGACAATTCAGACCCTAGAAGATCAATTGAGGGCTTGTGTTCTCGACTGGGGTGGATCATGGGAGCAATACTTACCATTATCTGAGTTTTCCTACAACAACAGTTATCAAGCCAGTATCAGGATGTCTCTGTATGAAGCACTTTATGGGAGACCGTGTCGGTCACCACTTCACTGGGATGATGTGGGTGAAAGGACCCTGTTGAGGTCTGATGAACTCCAAGTGTATGCTGATAAAGTCGCTTTGATCAGGAAAAGGCTAAAGAGAGCCCAGTATCGACAGAAGTCGTATGCTAATGTGAAGCAGACTGACGTGCATTTCACTATGGGAGAGCATGTTTTTCAAAAAATCCAGCCACTCCGAGTTATAACTAAGAACAGAGGAAAGTTGAGTCCCTGATATGTGGGTCTGTTTGAAGTGTTGGAATGGATTGGTGAAGCCACATATCATTTGGCGTTACCCCCTCAATATAGTAGGATGCATGATGTGTTTCACTTGTCCAATCTGAAATGATATGTGCAAGATCTGAGCTATGTGCTGAGCATTGAACCCATTAAGCTTCAAGGGAAGCTAATTTATCCTGAGTTACCTTTGCAGATTCTAGATACCAAGGTCAAAGAGATCAGAAATAAGAATATAGATATGGTAAAGGTTCTTTGGAAGCACCATGGAGAGGATGAAGCCACATGGGAGCTGATGACAGACATGGAAAAAGCATATCCTGATTTGTTTGTTTGATTGTTGAATTTTGAGGGCAAAATTTCTATAAGGAGGGGAGGATGTTATAACATCATTTTTTCTAAACTATGTAATGAGATTTGTAAATCTCCTTTTAAAAGACAAATGAAATAAGTGGTTGAATTATTTGTTTGAATTGAATGATTTTCTTACATAATAGCCTTGTTTGTTTTCTTAATGGGCTTTATTGTCTATTGAGCCCAATTGAGAGAAAAAGAAAAAAGAAAAGAAAAAGGAATTCAATTGGATAAAGAAATAAATAAGAAAATAGATAAAATAAGAATAAAAGGCTAAGGAATATTTCCCAAGATGGAATTTCGAAATATTACGGTTCCTTGAGGTTCAAGGAACTCAGGATAATAATATAAGGGCTAGGGAAAGAGAAAATATGTGGAAAATATAAATATTTAAGTGTTAACTTGCAACTAAAGAAAAGGACTCATTTTCTTTAGATAACGATACTAATTTTGGCATAATGGGAGATTAAATCATAAACAAGATTCCCTTAAAATTTGAGATAAAAAGGAGTTACGAATTGAGAGTTATGGCTTTTTCAAATTATCCTCAAAAATATGTTTTATCTTGAAAATAGGAAAAATTGTTTCCTTTTGCTTGAACGCACTAGATGTGGGCCGTTGGATCTTGATCCAATGGGCACTGCTCATCATCGAGTTCCAGGGAAACTCAGACTCTGGTCGAGTACAGGGGGAACTTTCCCCTTCAATTTCCTCTTGATCCAGCACATGTGCACTCATGGGAATTGTTCCATCGAGTCTGGGAGAGGGAACTGAAGCTTCCCAACCCTATGTTGGTGGGTTTTCGTTGCAACTAGATGAAACGCCCAATTGGGGTAAGGAGCAGGTGGTGGCGGGGATAAGAAACCCTAATAGGATTCCCCCTAGTCCTATATAAGGACCCCCACTCACTTCCTCTCACCCTCACGAACCCTGACGGATACTCCCCGAGCCCCAGCTCTCTCTCTCTCTCGCTCGCTCGATTGTTCTGTCTCCGGCGAGGGCTCCACCTCGGCACCGCCACGGTCTGAGCAGTAGGGAAAGAAGAGGATGAAGAGCAGACGTCGTTCGATCCCGGACCATCGTGGTCTCGCTCGGGGATCCAACGATCCCAGGGCCGACGAGCTAAGTTTCCTTATGAAGTAGGGGCGCACGACGTTGAGCGTCAGATCTAAAGGACGGACCAGCGGCACATCGATCGAACGACTACAAAAATTTGGTAATTCACCCCCTCTAATTGAAATTACAAAAAAATGTTTTTCTTACAAAAATCATATATGTTGATAGAAAACTCCGATGAGAAAACTTTATATATGAAGTTTATCAAAAAAATATGAGGAATAAGATAAAAATGATTTGGTGACCTAGTTCTGTCTAGTTTTGCAAAAGTGTATTAATTTTATAGAAAAAGGTATTAAAAGGTAATTAGAAACCCTAATTGAGTACAAAGGATGAATCCTTGTGGATTAATAGGTTAATTTGAGAAGTAATAACCTGTTGAATATTAGAATAGAGTTATAATCCATTTTGCTTACAAACTTGACTAATTTAGGGTTTTAATCTATAAATGAAGGATAATACATATAGAAACCCTAATTTAGGGTGAAATGGGAGAAAAACCATGTTTATTTCGGATTAAGGAAATAAGTTACTAAATAATGATCCTAAGTCTGTTAGGAGTATTAAGATGAGAAATTTAAGGTTTTTATGTAGTTTTGTTGAATTAGGGTTCATAATACTAAAAGTGGAGGCAAAACCCTAATTTCAAAGGAAATCCTAAAATTGGAATAGAAATCCTAAGAAACAAGATGAGCTTGGATAAATATTGATAAAAGGAAGTTTGTATGTTTATTTCAGGTTTTTTGTGCATATTTGCTTGGTTGGTTGGGTTTTCTCTACATAGTTGATTTTGTCTCCAAAGATATAATTACTGGTATGTGGTTACGCTTATGGTTAATCACTTTAGTTTCACAAAAATTTTCAGAGGTTTTATTGGTTGCCTGAAAATAACTGCCTGGATGACTTTTATTTCATGCAACTATAAAGTGACTATGATTATCACCATAAATATGTATACATGACTGGATCAGATCCTGGTCCTCCTCTGTGGCTTTGCTAATGATGAAAAGGGTAACCTAGTACATGGCCTACTTGTTAAGTAGGACATTAGGTTATCATGAGTTAGAAATTGGGCTACCCACGTGTAGTGCCATGAGACTGTTTAGCACACCATGAGTTAAGGAGTGGGCTACCTATGGGTAGTGCCATGTGACTCAACCCTAGAAATTGATTCCATGTTAGGCAGGATTATGAGGGGTTTAATGGGGATCTACCATAAGGAAGGTAGCATCTAGGTCCACTACAGGGACAACTCAGAGGTTAGGGTATGTTTGGATTGAGCAATTATGTTTAAAATGTAAAGTTGTTTGTTAAATCATAATTGACTGCAATGTGTTGTTATAGTCAATTGCACGATTATTGTTTTCCCCACATACCGGAATATTCATTTATGTTGACTGACGTTTTGTTTGTCAGTGTTTTAGGTACAAAACCCAAAAGGACAAACAATAAATTGGCATATTGTGAATACACAAATTAAAGTGCAAGGAGGATTAGTTATAATAGTTCCTATATGTGGATAGAAGTTTAGAATTCCTAGTTTTTCTAAAGGCACACATAAAGTTTATTTTGTTATAGCTTTTCAGTATAGATGGAAGAATTTAATAATTATTATTGATTATTTGTCAAACCTTTGATCTGGAAATTGGGATAACAGCTCTGACTTCTTGGCTTCCCTTAATTGGGGGTTACCGGGAGGCGGGGTCGTTACATCCATGTATTCCACTTATCATCTCATCTCAGACTTTAGGTCTATCTTCATCAGGAAAACTCAGAGCTCATCCTCTTGGTTATCAACTCAAACTTATTTAATTCATCAATTCCATACAACTCATGATAAGAACATCCTTATAAGATGACTACCTTAGTTCTCTTGATGTTGGTAAACTATCCACACATCGTACACTCCACAAGGGTATATTATTATCTCTATACTCATACATCATAGCAATTTTTCCACTCACATCATCTTTATCCTTGGTGTATGGCATGCGTATTGTCCTATCTCTCACTCCCATAACAAGAGGAAATAAGCATTTGGCTACAGTCCAAATATAGAGTTCTTCCCATTCCAAGAGTAGAGATGGTACATCCCACATCGCTAGTACACCTTCAAATCTAACAGGAAACATGCATCACATGTCTCTACATCATGAACATCTTGATATCAAGTTTACTTCCATAAAAATTTGGTTTCGAACCCACTTGGGTCATCATATCATCATTGGTCATCTCCTCTAGGTCTATATGGTGCCGATACTTTTGGGGTCATCCCTCTTCCTTTATACATCCAGAGAGTGCCCTCCTCATCTGCCCTTTGGGTCCCATGAGTTCATGAAGGTGATCAATCTCCTAACCCATGGCCCTCAGACAATGATAGTTGTTACCTCCCGACCCTATGGTCATGTGCAACTAGGGAATTAGGCAACTCCTACTCCCATCGGTCTTATCCCTACCTAACCCTAGGATGGACTTAGGATTCTAACATAGTCCATATCCAACTTGAAACCTTACCCAAGTCTCCATCATCTCTCATGGCATTTGTGGTCTGATTTTCATCCTTTCATAGGGATCATGGCGACCTACCTACCTCGGTCAGGCCCCATTTTGGTTACCTCCATGGTAACTCATCCACATGCACTTAGAGATGGTTATCTATGGGTCTACAGGTTCATTCTTATACTATGTACTCTCCACTTAGCTTCTCAAGATCCTATGAGACCTCTTTAGGTTACCTTAAACCCAACAAAAGTTGTACATACCCTACAGAAGGGTCCCTCTCCCAGGATGTGAGGAAAATACATCTTGATAGAAACAAAGGTCACAAATGTCTCTACGTCTCAGGTTTATATCCACATGAGCATGCTTAGCCCAAGCAAGCTACTAAGGCACATAGCTAACAAATAGACCACCTTCTAAACCATAGTAGGTCTCCATGGTAGGTCATACTTGTTCTCAATCCTCAATATTGGACCAAGATCATACCTTCCCATGTCACCAACTTATATGTGAGGGGTTCATCAAACATACACCTTAATCCAAGGGGTTTCCCATTCCTCTAAACATGAGGAGTGACATGCTCAATCTATGGAACCTCAAGTCTTGTCATGAGCATCAGGTGCACCAGGAACTACTACTTCCCCTCTTAGGTCTAGGGACCCTAGGTTCACCTCTTTATGTGACAACTGTCCAACTGCATGCTCAACCTTTTAACCACATACCAAACATGTATGAGGTATAACATGCACGTCCTATCACCATTCCACTTGAACAACACCTTAGAGTGGAGTCCTCCTCAAGGAAAACTGACTAGGTATAAGGCCTCACAACTCATTACTATACCTTTCCAGGGTCGAAGGAACTCTTCTTCCTAACCCTAAAAGGGTAAACACCTATACCATAGGCACATAGGTACCAATAGCCTTATCCTCTCTCTAGGGTTTGATTCCTCTAAAGGCAACCAAGATACCATAAGCCTCCAGGGATCATGCACGAGGCAACTACAACCATCCACTTAGGTCGCATCATCCTCCACTCCTTAGGGTTCCTCCTAACCCAGAGTCTAAACTTCCAACCTTCTTGCCTGGGTCCTACTCTCTCTCTAGAGTTAACCCTACAAACAACCTTACTACTAAGGGTTCTCTCTCTAAGGTGGATCAAGCTCACAAGCATACGCCTACATGGGTGAAACCTATGTTCGCTCAATATTATCCATAACTCTTTATGCTCAGCTCATAACCTATCCAACATACTCTCCTGGCTAGGGTTTTAACCTACTGTCAGCACTACAGACTTACTTTGGTTGCAACTTTTCCATGCTCATATAAGCTCATAGGGTTTCTATATGGTTATCACTAACCTCATAAAAAAAGAGTTATCCTTCACCCTAACATGCACGACCCTTCCCAGGGTTGCGTCACCCAAAAGGCACTAAGTCAACCAACCTCACATGGCTCGTATTGTCATGGGCATCCAAAAACATGTCCACCCACACACATGGTCTACCATGACATCCTTCTCAATATGCCATCTCTCTATCAAACCTTCACTTAAGGTTAGGGTTAGCATCATCCTCAGAGGATGTGCCAGGTCTCTACCTTTAATGGAGATCTCAGCCTCCAAGACCTACTCTACTCATCCTCCTGAAAAGAGGGTCTATCCTCAAGTCTCTCCTGAGGGCATGACAACACATTTCATACGACCTAAGCATGCAACTAATCTTTAGTTTCTTCTTAAACTATTAAGCTTATGTCCACGAAATCTTATTTACATGCTTTTCATTAGTTTTGGTGGAGGATTCCTTAACCTTATTATGCATACCCTATCCTCAAGAGGGTGAGGAAGAGAGAGAAAACCCTAAACCTTATAATCCAAACAGAATTAGGGTTGAGAAGGGATGAAAATAGATGAGAGAGTCCTAAAGGTATCTTATTTTGAGTTAAAACCTCAGACATTGGCCAGGCAGTCACACTGCATCCGGGAGTCCTCATATTCCGACTAGAGGTGCGGAGGAAAATCTTGCCAGTCCCCTGATTGTGATCGTTTTCTATACACCTCAGTCATAGGAAAGTCCTCTAATAACTCCCTTGGGTTTTACAGAGTTTGTAAAATTTAATAATTACTAAATATTAAATGAGGAACCAATGCTCTGATACCAAATGTAACGACCCCGCCTCCCAGTAACCCCCAATTAAGGGAGACCAAGAGGTAAGATCCGTTATCCCAATTAACTGGATCAAAGGTTCGACAAATAATCAGTAATAATTATAAAATTCTACCAAACTATACTGAAAGCTGGTCTATAATAAAACATTGCATATCTTTTAAAAACTTTGGATATCTACTTCTATCCACAACTTGAATCTATTCTATCTAATTCTCCTTGCACTTTATTTCTTATTTTCACAATGTGTCACTTTACTGTTTGTTCTTTTCAGGGTTGTACCTAAAACACTGACAAACAAAACGTCGGCCAGCATAAATGAATATGCTGGTATGTGGGGATAACCAAAATTTCACACATAAAGCTAACAACCTATTTATTACAATCAAGGTAATTAACAATTCAATTTACATTTTCAATGTGTCAATCTCCACCACTTTTTCCCTAACCCTAGAATACCCCCATTAGGGTTTCTCTTTTGCCATTGACTTAAAGCCACCTTCTCCATCCTGAGCTTGGTGCCTGGGGTCACCTCTCATGGTGCCCATTAGTCATGCAATATCATAAGGCCACCTTCTCTATCCTGAGCTTGGTGCCTGGGGTCACCACGCATGGTTCTCATGGGTCTTCCCTCTTGGGCTTGACCTCATTGCATCATCCATCAGGGTGGCATGTAGGTGCGAGATTACACACTTCTATCATAATTGTGATAATCATAGTGACTTTATGATTTGCAAGTATGAACATCCAAGTTGATAGGTTGCATACAATGTGATTAATCATGTAGAAAACCTTCGAGAAACTAAAGCGATTAACCATAATTAACCACATACCTGATCCATAGCAACTTGATGTCCAAGCAATAATGATAAAGAACAATCAAACAAGCAATCATCAACATCCTGAAATTAATGCATAACATCCAAGGGTTATAGTTTATCCAAAACATTCTCAAGATAGACTTGGATTCCACCTTAGGCTTTCTAGGCCACCTTAGGGTTTTATTAGGGTTTTAACCTCCATAATACCTTTATCTCATTTAACACTCTCTTAGTTCCCAAACCCTAACTTCAACATCATAAGCCTACTTAAAAGTCAATTAAGTCTATTATTCCCCTTTTACACTAAAACTACCATCTTTATCCTTTTAAGTTGTTTCAAGATCATTAAACTCAATTATCACCTTTAGTTTCTTTCAAATTGACAACTCATATTTCATTATGATCTAATTCATATATGGACTCCATTTATTACTAATTCCACATTTATCCATTAGAAAACCCTAGTTACCAAATTACGGGTATTCATCCACAATTAGGAACTTTTATACTCAAAATAGCTTAGAACCATCGTATCTTAGCTTTATACATGAATTTGAATAATTAAGGTCATTAAGAATCATAATTACTAACATTAGGGTTTCAAGGCCCATTAAAGCTCATTTATGTATATGGAACCCCAAATTAATCAAATTATGCATAAAGTTTATCTCTTTGGATCTAATGTATCCTTTTTATAATAAATAGGTTAAAATCAACTTTAAACATCCAAATCACCCTTCCCAATTCATTAATCATCATAGATTAGGGTTTCTTAATCATTAATGCATTAAATTTGATAAATTCAACTACTTTTCGAATTGAAAGAGGAATTAAGCTCTAAAACTATTTTTTATAGATTCCTCACATTCTTTTGAGTGAAAAGCACTACTTATGTGTATTTTTCGGCCAAAGGATCTATTTTTAATGATTTGTGCAAGATTCCACCTTTTCTTGAATATTGGACAGAGAGGCGAGTTACATGGGTTTTTTCGAAAAATCTGGAGCCGTTAGATCCTCGATCGTCATTGACTGAGTGGGATCAGGCGGCTCACACAGCTCGCACCCACTAGTAATAGGTTGAGGACGCAGAGGAGATGGGTCGTTGATATGCTCCCGTGGTCCACGGTTGACCACCATCGGACGACGCTTGTAGCTCACGCCTACTCAACCCAGCAAACAACTCCCGCGGCGGCGCCTGACCTGGAGCTCACCGGAGCAAGGTCAATCCTTTGACTCAAAGCATGATGGAGCGAGAGAGGGTGTTGTCCGGGTTTGTGAGGGCGAAAGGAGTGGAGAGGGTTTAGTATTTATAGGTGTGGGGGGGTTAAAAACTAGGGTTCCCACCCTTGCTACTGTCTGCCCCTATGAGGTGGATTGGGCGTTTCTCCTATACGCCATGAAAGCACGAGAAAGTAGGGGTTAAGGGGTTCGGAATCCCACCCCAAATCTAACTAGGATCTTTCCAAGTTCACACATGTACTAGGTCGCGAGAAAATCGAGAGGAAATATCCCTCATTCAAGCTATGTTTTCCTTTTCGGACTCAAGGTAGGAGATGCACAGATAGCATCAGATCTTGATCCGACAGTTGGCGTCGTCCCAAGCTATTTCATTTAAATCGATAAATGTGTGACATTTATTATAATCACATCACTTTAGGGAAATTTGTAAAAGCCATAACTCCCAAACTGAGTGTCCAATTAATCCCAAATTTTGAGGGAAACTTAATAATGACTTAATCTATCGCTCTGCCAAATTTGAACTCATTATCTAAAAGAAAACGTGCCTTTTTTTTAGGTGCAAGATATTACTCAATTAGGCTTATTTCTCACATCTTTTCTCTTTCTTTACTTATTATCTTGCAACTTAGACTCCTTGGAACCCAAGAAATCCTAAGATTTCGAAATCCTTTTTGAAGGATTATTATTGTCCTTCTAGATGCATCCACATCCTTTATTTCTCATTATCTTACTTATTTCTTTATTAATATATCTCTTTTTAAGGATTTATCTTTATCTTTCATTTCCTTTTCCTCTTTTCCTATATCTTTCATTAGAAATCACATATACATGAAATTTATTCAATTGTGGCCATTAATGCCACTTTCTAGGAATTTCCATGTATTTCTCATAAATACTTTGCTCAATATTCTTATCTTATATCTTTTTCTAATATTTGGACTTTTCTTCTTTTCTTCCTTTTTATATCCATTATTTGATTTATATAATAATAGGAACCACGAAATTCCTATCAAAAGGGAGATTTGCAAAGAAGTCTCTTCCTTGAAGCAAAGCATACAACCTTTTCGGTTAAGTCCAAATTCATGAAATCATTACATTTCAATTATGAAAATACATGCAAAATCGAGGTTGTAACACACATACTATGGTGGTCACTCTAATATTGCCCTATCTTTCAGTAGAGTTGTCTCAGGCAGAGGATGATGATCATGCAATTCAGATGGGTTTCTACATTGCTTATTCAAAGAAACACTCTCAGAAGATGGCATCTCCTTGCAGATGATTGACAATAAACCTACACTAGCCATCGATCTAGAAGTAGAGGTCATTCTGGAATGGCCATGGCAGTTCGTTAATGTGGAATATTATCACACTAACAAATGCACTCAGGGGTTGAAATCCCTGAGTTTTTAACCAAAATCTTGTGCAATAATACCACCCGCAAGCGGATGGGTCTTATCGCATTATAGTTAAGGATCGAATCCCAAGGAACAATGTTTTTTAAGAATCGTTGCTAGTCTAGTCCAGCTCAAGTAAGACTAATATTTAGAACAATGGTTGGTTTGAGGTTGATTATACTAAATGCAAGAAAGTAAAGAGCAGAATTAAGTTGAATCTAAATTAATGATGGGGATCACTGGGGTGGTCCTGGGTTTCACCACACTACACAGGAAAACACATCTAATCACAAATATCCATGCAAGATCTAACTATCCAAATAGAGCTATTGCGAACCCTCTGTTAGGATGTTTAGGTTCGCGTAAGCATCACCTTAGGCATCGAATTTCTCATCGCCATCTGGATCACGTACTTACGGCTCTGAAGATATAGATATCCAACTGAAGTTGCGGCTCTCCGTTAGGATGTTTAGGCACACAAAAGGGTCACCGTGGGCTAGATGGCTCATCCCTTCACGGGTCACTCACTTACAACCTCAGGGAATCCCATTTGATCTCTCATCAGGGAGTCAACCATGTTAATCAGCATTCAGACCTACATATAGAAGTTCTCACAACATAGGAACGAACAAGATAAATGCAAGCAGGTGATCAATCCACAAGCACACATCGACGATAAACAACGATATGAAAAGTTAGATACATGCCATGGAATGTTTCATGAAAAGACATATAAGCATGGGCAACCGGACTAGTCCCCGCACCCCAGCGAAATGAAACTACTCTCTCATGATGCAAAAAACAAAAAGAACAAGAGAGGGAAGATTTCACCATGAGCACGATGTAGAAGATGGTCACAGTTCGGTGAAGATATGGTCTTCTACGCCGTGTTTGAGAAGATCTGAACGAGGAGTAACGGTCACCGTGACAGATGGGGCAGGCCTTCTCTCTCCACCTTCCTTCTCTTCTCATCGTTCTTTCTCGCAGCAGCAGGAGTAATCTTTGGATGTGTATGTGGTGTGGATGCACGTAGATGGTGGTGTAGAGGAGTGATGGATCGGGATCCCTTTCTAGGGGTTGAGCCTGCGTTCAGGTAGCCTTTCGGCGTCTAGGATCCCCTGCCCTGGGAGGCTGGTCTTGCGGCATATTTATAGAGTTGGCTGGCAGCTGGACTCTGGTCTTCACATTTTTGGGATCGGTCTAATTTACACGGTTTGGAAACCATTTACTCCTTCTCGGTTTGGGAAACCGAGAGGGTTCTCACGGTCCTACGTCTTCACAGTTTGCAAACTGATGGCTACCCTCACGTTCTTTAGAAACTGCAAGGGTTCTCGCGGTCTTGGAGATCGATGGCTACCCTCACAGTTTTGGAAACTGGTAGCATCCTCACGGTCCTGAGACCGATCACACTCCTCCTGTTCTTGAGATCACGAGTCGTTCCCACAGTCTTGGAGATCGGCAGTTTCCTTTACAGTTTGGAAGCCAAACATCTATCCTTCACGGTCCTTGAGATCGGTTGTTGGCTTCACAGTTTAGAAACCGAGTAGCGCTCTCGCAGTTTGGGAAACCGAGAGGGTTCTCACGCTCCTACATCTTTACAGTTTGCAAACAGATGGCTACCCTCATGTTCTTTAGAAACCACAAGGGTTCTCGCGGTCTTGGAGATCAATGGCTACCCTCACGGTTTTGGAAACCAGTAGCATCCTCACGGTCCTGAAGACCGATTGGCACCCTCACGGCCTTGAAGACTACTTGTGTCTTCACGGTTTTGATGACCGCAAGCAGGTTGGAGCAGAGGAAATGCAAGGAGGACCATGATGGCTGTGAGGGGTCAGAGAAGGTGTAGATCACTTTGGGTGATGGAGGAAGGTCATGATCGATGACGGGAGGTGGTGATCACGGATGTTGTCGATCACGGTTAGTGGTGAAGAGCAGGTTGTAGGTGGATGCATGGTCACAGTTAGGGAGGCAAAAGATCGCAGACAGGAAGCGGTAGTGTTGAAGATTGCAATCGGTGGAGAAAGGCACCATGGTTGCAGTGTTAGCGTTGAGGACCCCAGGTTGCGGTTAGGAGAGATCGCGACTAGGTGTTGGTGAAGTCGAAGAGCAGATCGATGTTTAGGGTTGTGAAGATCGTGATGTGGGAGAAGTTGATGATCACGGTCTGTGACTTGAGTAAAGGTGGGCTTCGATAAAGAGCAACCCACGAGTAAAGGAAGGGCCCTTCTCGATCTACACAAAAGAAAACACATAAATCCTGGTCAATAAGCCTTGATAACCCATGAATTTAGAATGTTTGCATATAATAGGGTTTAGGAGGCAAAAGAGAATGTATTAAGAAAAATTGGGTCAAAGATGGCGACTGAAACCATGATGAATATGCATTCATCAAAACACCTTGGACTTAAACGTTGCTCGTCCTCGAGTAACACAAGATTAGAAATAGTCGCCAAATGAATACTTTCAACTCGTGTGATTGGCTCATCTTCACATCATGATTGTTTCCATTCTGCTTTGTATGACTAAGCATCTCAACATCTTGAGATCACAAAACACATCTTACCATATCTTCATTCCTAAGTTTGTTTCTCAAACACACTTCCTCCTCACCTTTTCCAACAACAAGAATTTCTAAGAGCTTTGTAAGGGTCCAGAGATACCTGCAGAACAACAAGTGTGCACCTGATCTAACATTGGTGTTTTTCAGGATAGGTGAGGCATTCATTGTGCCTTTAGGTGGAAAAGAAGTTGTATATCTCTCCTCTATTCGACTTGAGATTTATTATATGGTTGCAATTACTTTTATTGCATTTTTTGTGTGAATATCTCCTCTATTCGACTCGAGATTGTAGTTTTTGTCTGTACATTGGCATCTTTTCTTGGTGGTACGCCCCTATTAAATAGCGAGGGGTATGGAAGAAGTGGATATAGAGAGAGGTGGCATGGCACCCCAAACTTAGGGTTTTGCACTATTTTGGCTATTTTTGTTTCTTTTTGATGGACGGAGGGGTAAGAAGATGGTGGAAGAAGTGTAGAAGAGAGTTCAAATGAGGATGCAACTTGATTTACAATTCAGTGCACCGGGTCATTCTCTTTATCGTACTCTACTCAAATAATGACTTGATGAGGATCTGGTGGGGATTCCATGTTATTGTTCCACTTGTCAGTTAGGAAGCACAATGTATTTGATCCCTATCAGTTCGACAGACACTTGCCATTTTTATAGAAGGATCATGATGTTAAGATTCATAAGCTTCACAAGATGATTTCAATCAATAGGCTAGTTTCAAAAAGTGGTCCCCTTGAGGATTTGCTTCGAATGAGGGTGTAATGATTCAAAATGCATAGAAGGAGAACCTAGCCGGGTAGGTAATGGCTTTTATTGAAATGAAAAGCGTCAAAACTTCATCAAGTTTCTGTTCAATTTCTTTGAAAACTTAAAAATTTTGAAAATTTTAGTCAAAATTGCAACGATGAGATCTTAAGTCTAAAACAGATAGGAGCGAGTGGAAAGTAAAGTACGTACCACCCACCCTCCACCCCAAACTTAGAAATTTGCTCATCCTGAGAAAACTCTAAATCTGAGATGGAGGGGAAAATTCATGCCAGTTGGACCACCAGATGTGTTTGTGTTCCAATCAGTACACGTCCTTCATTTGAAAATCTCAAAAATGAAGACTAATCAGAACTTAAGATAGCATCGTGCGATGTGATATCTATTCAGTGCAAAATTTTCTAAAAAGTAAAAACAAAATTAAGGAAATTTTCTAATTCAAAATTAAAAGTAAAAATGAAATTATTGATCGGGTTGCCTCCCGACAAGTGCCTTTATTTTATGTCAATGGCTCGATGTGAATCCTTCAATTTTCTAATGGATATGCTGGATTGGTAAGATCCAGCATTGCTTCAGTGCCTATGTCGGCTGAGGTGAAATATCTCTTTAAGCATTGGCCATTAGCCACAAATTCTCCTGATTGTTCAATCCATAAACTGAAAGTACCATGCGGGTACATGCTCTTGACAATGTAAGGTCCAGACAAGTGAGAATGGAGTTTCCCTGAGAATAACCTCAATCTTGAATTGAACAGTAGAACTTGGTCTCCCACTTGTATGTCCTTTCTTTTCATATGACCATCGTGCTAAAGCTTCGTGCGTTCTTTGTAGATTTGTGCATTCTCATAAGTTGTCCTCTGAAGTTCATCCAGCTCCTGAAGTTGCAGAATATTGGCTTGGCCAGCTTTCTTCATGTCAAAATTTAGATGTTTGATTGCCCACCATGCTTTGTGTTTGAGTTCTACAGGAAGGTGGCATGACTTTCCATAGATCAATTGAAATGTTGTAGTTCTAAGAGGAGTCTTAAAAGCAGTTCGGTAGGCCCACAAGACGTCATTGATTTTCACTGACCAATCTTTTTGGTTGCGGCCTACTGTCTTTTCCAAGATAGCCTTGAGTTGACTGTTAGAAACCTCTACCTACCCACTTATCTGGGGATGGTAGGATGAGGCTACCTTGTGTGTTACACCATATTTCCTCAGTAATGCTTCAAATCTTCTTTCTAGAAAATGAGAACCTCCGTCAGATATCACAGTTCGTGGGACTCCGAAATGGGGAAAAATAATATCCTTGAACATTTTTATGACAAGTTTGGAATCTCTAGTGACAGACAGTATGGACTCTACCCATTTTGAGACGTAATCCACCACGACTAGGATGTAGGAAAATCCATGTGAAGATGGGAATGGACCCATGTAGTCCACACCCCAAACATCAAAAGTCTCGACTTCTTGCCACAGTTTAAGTGGCATCTAATCTATTTTCATAATGTTACCAGTTATCTGGCATTTGTCACATGATAGAACAAAGTTGCAGGAATCTTTGGATATGGTTGGCCAAAAGAAACCACATTGTAAAACATTCAAAGCAGTTTTCTTAGAACTCATATGGCCTCCAACTGGGCCTGAGTGACATTTCTCTAAGATGAGTTGGGCTTCTTCCTCAACGATACAATGTCTATAGAGACCATCAACACAAACCTTGAAGAGGTACGATTCATCCCAATGATACTGCTTCACATCATGCATGAATTTCTTCAGTGCATTTCTGGTGCATTCAGGGTGGATGACACCAGTGACGAGGTAGTTCACATAGTCCAAGTACCAAGGGGTAGCTTCTAAGACTTTCATGAGTTGGTCGTCTGGTAGAGAATCATTAATCGGGATCTTCTCGGTTTCCAGAGTATGGATATGACTGAGGTGGTCTGCCACAACATTCTCTGTACCTTTCTTATCTCTTATCTCCAAATCAAATTCTTGCAAGAGGAGAATCCATCTGATCAACCTGGGCTTTGCATCTTTCTTTGCTAGGAGGTAACAGATAGAGACATGATTTGTGTAGACAATGACTTTAGAACCAATGAGGTAGGATCTGAACTTGTCAAAGGCATACATGACTGCAAGGAGTTCCTTCTCAGTAGTTGCATAGTTCCTCTGAGCTTCGTCGAGGGTCTCTGATGCATAGTAGATCACATAATGTTTCTTCTCTATACATTGGCCTAAAACAGCACCCACAACGTAATCACAGGCATCACACATAATTTCAAATGGGTGATCCCAATCAGGAGCTCTGATGATCGGTGTTGTTGTAAGGGCATGCTTCATGTTGTTCAAACTCTTGACACATTCTTCGTCAAAATGGAAATCAACGTCCTTTAGTAACAAATTTGTCATCAGCTAGGTTATCTTGGAGAAATCCTTTATAAACTGTTTGTAAAAGCCTACATGACCAAGGAACGCACGGACCTCTCTTACATGTGTCAGGATAGAGAGTTTGGAAATCACTTCAATTTTTGCTTTGTCTACTTTGATCCCTCTACTGCTTACTCTATGGCCAAGGACAATGCCTTCCTTTACCATAAAGTGACACTTCTCCCAGTTTAACACAAGATGTGCTTCTTCACACCGTTTGAGGACAAGAGAGAGATGCTTCAGGCACGAGTCATAAGAATCTCCGGAAACAAAAAAGTCATCCATAAAAACTTCCATGATAGTTTTAGTGAGACCAGTGAATATAGCCGCCATGCAACGCTGGAAAGTTACAGGCACATTACAGAGACCAAATGACATCCTTCTAAAGGCATACATTCCAAACGGGCAAGTAAAAGTTGTTTTCTCTTGGTCATCTGGATGTATAGGATTTTGATAGAATCCATAGTAACCATCGAGATAGCAGAATTATTCTTAGTGAGCCAGCCGCTCTAAGACCTGATTAAGAAAAGGCATCAGGAAATGATCCTTGCGTATGGCCTTATTCATCTTCTTGTAATCAATACACATCCTCCACCCCATGACTGTTCAAGTGGGGATGAGTTCATTATCTTCATTCCGTATCATGGTAGTTCCACCCTTCTTAAGGACAACATGCACATGACTTACCCATGGAGAATCGGAGATCGGATAGATGATACCTGTTGTGAGTGACTTAATAACTTCAAGACGAACAACTTCTTTCATATTCGGATTAAGCTTCCTTTGGTGTTCAACAATCAGCTTATGGTCCTCCTCCATGGGGATTTTGTGCATGCACAACGCTTGACTGACCCCGGTGAGATCACTCATCTTGTATCCGATGGCTTTTCTTCTTTCCTTTAATTCCTTTAGGAGTTTATCTTCTTGTTCTGCCATTAAATCCGAATTTATGATGATTGGGTAGATCTTAAGGTCATCTAAAAATATGTACTTCAATCCCTCGGGTAGGGGTTTCATTTTTCATTTCAGGGGCTTCTAGTTTCTTGCACGGTTCTTCAGTAACATTCACAGCCTTAAGTTCCTCAAATTTGGCTTCAGGATCTTCTCCAGCAATGTCGGGGTAGAGAACACAATTTTTCACTTGTTTGTCAACTGAACTATCTGCATTTGGATTAGTCAGAGCCACTCCTAAAGGATCTTCTTCTTCATAATCCTCTTGCATGAGGAGTGACATATGCTCTATGCAATCAATTAAGTAGACTTCTTCTTGCATGCTTGGTCTTCGTATACTTTCAAAAACTTTGAACTCGAGAGTTTCTTTACCTAGTCTGAGCAGCAAGGTTCCTGCTTCAACATCTATTAGAGTTCTTGCAGTGGCAAGGAATGGGCGGCCAAAGATGAGAGGGTATCTGGCGTCTTCCTTTATGTCTATGATGACAAAGTCACACGGAACATAGGAATCTTTGCCTACCTTGAAAAGTACATCCTCAATAATTCCCAAGGGGAGAGTTACAGTGCTTTCTGCAAGCTGTATGGTCATGCCAGTCGGGAGAAGCTCAACAAATCCTAGCCTTTTGCAAAGGCTAAGTGGCATGATGGAGATACTAGCACCAAGATCTGTCAATCCCTTCTTACATGAAGAGTCACCGATATGGCAAGAGATCCCAAAAGATCCTGGATCTTTCTTCTTCTTTGGCATCTTGATCTGAATAAAATCTAAAGTGGTTGTTGCTAACTTGACTATCCCAAATTTTCCAGTTATATACTTTCTGGTGAGAAGTGACTTTAAATACTTTGTCCAAGCTGGTATCTCAGCCAGCGCATCTAGAAAGGGTATATCAACATGAAGTTTTTTCATAGCTTCCTTGAATTATTGAAACGAGTGTCAAGCTTGGTTTTCTTTAAACAAGCAGGGAAAGGGGGACAAGGCTTGTACACTGGCACATCTGGCTCTGGCGTTTCTATTTATGTAGTAGTAGATTTTTCAAAACTTTCCTTGTATGTCTTATCAGTAGTTACTGGCCCTTTTTGTTGAGACTCAAGTGTTGTAGAGTCTTGGACTACCACAAAGTCATCCTCGTCTGTAATAATGATAGGTGTTTTGACAGGAGGATCATAATACTCTTTTCCAGACATCATGATGACAACCTTCAGTTTCTCTAGGTGCTTAGGATTGTTCTCTGTTGGCCAGTAAAGGCTCCGGCAGGTGGCTTCATGCTGGCTGTAAGTTGAGCTAGTTGAGATTCAATAGCCTTCTGATGGGCTTGATGGTTAGCAATCATAGTCTGCTGTGACTGCAACATCTTCTCAATGGCTGACCGCTTGTCATTAGGAGAGACACGGTTGGCTTGTTGCCCTTGTTGTTGGTTCTGGTAAGGGATTTGGTTGCGATTCTGGAATTGAGAAATGTTCTGGTAATTGTTGTAGTTCCTGTTCGGGAAGTTACCTCTAAAGTTTCCTTGATTTCTGAGGTTTTGTTGTTGGTTGTACTGGAATTTCGGTGGAACTCATTGTTGATTGTTTGAGCCAAGTTGCTGGGAGTTTTTTGCTCCTGAAGGATTTCCATACTAAAAACCAGGATGGTTCCTATTCTAATTCAGATTGTAATATACTTGACCAGGGATGGTGTTGACAACATTAAGATTTTCCATTTGACCATTATCACCTTGGCCATAAACGTTGCTTAGAACAACATCATAGAGAACATTGCAGGCTAGCGTAGAATGATCAGTGCCTTTGCATGCTTTGCATAACAATGGAAGTTGACTTGGTCTGTTCTTGTTGTTGTGGGGGTGAGCATCTTCTTTCATAGGTAGCAAGAGATGATTCAAGATGGTCTTGTTTGTCAACTAAGAGCTTGAGGGATTCAGCGATAGACTTGTACTCAGGAATAGCTTCAACCATAGCTTACCTTCACCACTCCTTTTCCTACTGATCTACCCCAATTAGCTTGATTTTTAGCTCCAAGGGTGACAACCTTTCATGTGCTATCATAACTCTGACGCATGAAGTTTCCTCCAGATGAGGAGTCTAAGAACCGCTTGATGTCATCATCCACACCCCTATAGAAGATCTCAATGAGCTGATTCTTAGGAATTCCATGGCGTGGACACTTGCATAGAATCTATTTGTATCTTTCCCATTATTTAGCTACGGATTCTCCAGGGACCTGAGTGAATTGAATTATGTGTCCCCTAATTTTATAGGTGAGAGAAGGAGGATATAACTTCTCTAGGAAGACATTTTGAAGTTGTTCCTAGGTGGTGATGGGTTTTCATTGCAAGGAGTTGTACCAACTTATAGCTCTATCAGTAAGAGAATACTTGAAGAGATGGAGTCGGATGGCATCGTCAGATACTCCATTTTGCTTTGTCATAGCACATAGATCAATAAACCTCAGAAGATGTTCTTGACTATCTTCTCCTTGCTTACCATAGAATGGGCTGTTTTGAAGCAAGGTGATCCAATGTGCTTGGATCTCGAAGTTTGGAGCGTTGATGGGAGGAGGTTGCACTAGGTGATGAACGTCAGTAGCTTTAGGGATTGAGAACTCCCTAAGGTCCTTTTGTAGTTCTGCTGCTTGCGTTGCTGCTTGTGTTGCTTGGATTTCTTCTGGAACTGTAGCTCGGGCTTCTTGCATGAGCCTTTCTCTTTGTGCATTAAGGGCTTGAGCAACCCTTCGGGCTATTTCCTCCTTTTGAGCCATCCTCACTTGGTTCTCTCTGTTCTAATGACTAAAAGCTAGCAGAGAGTCTGGGACTGTCTGAACGACGCATACACTATACTTGGGGGTACCTAGTATGGAAACATCTTTTAGAAGTAAGATGTACGGAGTAGAGTTAAATTTAAGTAGATGATCGATTGTATCAAAAGAAAAAGCAAATCCTAGATTAGCCTCAAAAGAACTAAATTTGACTTGCTGATTCCATTGTCCCTGATGACGGTGCTAGAATTCGACGTAGAATATTATTGCACTAACAAATTCACTCGGGGGTTGAAATCCCTAAGTTTTAAACCAAAACCTTGTACAATAATACCACCCGCAAGCAGACGAGTCTTATTGCAGTATAGTTAAGGATCGAATCCCAAGGGACAACGTTTTTAAGAATCGTTGCTAGTCTAGTCCATCTCAAGTAAGACTAATATTTAGAACAAAGGTTGGTTTGAGGTTAATTATACTAAATGCAAGAAAGTAAAGAGAAGAATTAAATTTGAATCTAGATTAATGATGGGGATCATTGGGGTGGTCCCGGGTTTCACCACACTACATAGGCAAACACATCCAATCACAAGCATCCATGCAAGATCTAACTATCCAAATAGAGCTATTGTAAACCCTCCGTTAGGATGTTTAGCATCACCTTAGGCATCGGATTTCTTTTCACCATTCGGATGACATACTTACGGCTCTAAAGATACAGATGTCCAACTGAAGTTGTGGCCCTCTGTTAGGATGTTTAGGCACCCAGAAGCATCACCGTGGGCTAGATGGTTGGTTCCCTCATGGGTTACTCACTTACAACCTCAAGGAATCCCATTCAATTTCTCATCAAGGAGTCAACCGTGTTAATCAACATTCAAACCTACATATAGAAGTTCTCACAACATAGGAACGAATAAGATAAATGCAAGCAGGTGATCAATCTACAAGCACACATCGACGATAAACAACGATATGAAAAGTTAGATACATGCCATGGAATGTTTAATGAAAATACATATAAGCATGGGCAGTGGGGCTAGTCCCCGCAACCCAATGAAATGAAACTACTCGCTCATGATGCGAGGAACAAAAATAATAAGAGAGAGGGAAGATTCCGCCATGAGCACTATGTAGAAGATTGTCATAAATCAGTGAAGATATGGTCTTCTATGCCATGTCAGAGCAGATCTGGACGAGGAGCAAGGGTCACCGCAATAGACGAGGTAGGCCTTCTCTCTCCACCTTCCTTCTCTTCTCGTCGTTCTTGCTCACAGTAGGAGGAGAAATATTTAGATGCGTATGTGGTGTGGATGCACATAGATGGTGGTGTAGAGGAGTGATGGATCGGGATCCCTTTCCAGGGGTTGAGCCTCCGTTCAGGAAGCCTAGCGGCATCTAGGATCCCCTGCCCTGGGAGGTTGGTTTTGCAGCGTATTTATAAAGTTGGCTGGCGGATGGACTCTGGTCTTCACATTTTTGGGATTGGTCTGCTTTACACGGTTTGGAAATTGTTTACTCCTTCTCAGTTTGGGAAACCCAGAGGGTTCTCACAGTCTTGCGTCTTCACGATTTGCAAATCGATGGCTACCCTCACGTTCTTTAGAAACCGCAAGGGTTCTCACGGTCTTGGAGATCGATGGCTACCCTCACAATTTACAGTCCTAAGACCGATCACACTCCTCCTATTCTTGAGATCGTGAGCCATTCTTACAGTCTTGGAGACTAGCGGTTTCCTTTGCGGTTTGGAAACCGATCAGCTATCCTTCACGGTCCCTGAGATCGGTTGCCGGCTTCACAATTTGGAAATCGAGTAGCGCCCTCACAGTTTGGGAAACTGAGAGGGTTCTCACGGTCCTGCGTCTTCATGGTTTGTAAACTGATGGCTACCCTCACATTCTTTAGAAACCACAAGGGTTCTCACGATCTTGGAGATCGATGGCTACCCTCATGATTTTGGAAACCGGTAGCGTTCTCACGGTCCTGAAGACCGATTGGTGCCCTCGCGGTCTTGAAGACCGCTTGTGTCTTCACAGTCTCGGTGAGCGCAAGTACTTTGGAGTGGAGGAGATGTGAGGAGGACCGCGATGGATGTGAGGGGTCGGAGAAGGTGTATATCATTGTCGGTGATGGAGGAGGGTCACAATCGGTGATGGGAGGTGGTGATCATGGTTAGTGGTGAAGAGCAGGCTGCATGTGGATGCATGGTAACAGTTAGGGCAGTAGAAGACCACAGATAGGAAGCGGTAGTGCTGAAGATCGTGATCGGTGGAGAAAGGCACCGTGGTTGCGGTGTGAATGTTGAGGACCCCATGTTGCAGTTAGGAGAGATCACGACCAAGTGTTGGTGAAGTTGAAGAGAAGATCATTGTTTAGGGTTGTGAAGATTGTGATGTGGGAGAAGCTGATGATCACGGTCTGTGACTTGAGTAAAGGTGGGCTTGGATAAAAAGCAGCCCATGAGTAAAGGATGGGCCCTTCTCGATCTACACAAAAGAAAACACATAAATCCTAGTCAACAAGCCTTGATAACCCATGAATTTAGAATGTTTGCATATAATAGGGTTTAGGAGGCAAAAGTGAATGTATTAAGCAAAATTGGGTCAAATATGGCGACTGAAACTATGATGAATATGCATTCATCATTCTTCATGGTTGTCAAACTCATCAATGCAGACATCAACTACATGACCCTACGGGAAAAACTGTAAATGGTCTGGAATCCAAGTGGTAGGTTTAATATGTGTGAATTAGACAAGTGCCATTTTGTTATTCAGCTGTCATATAGAAGATATTTCAATATGGCACTCGCCGAAGGTCCATGGAGAGTGTTCAAATGTTGCTTGGTAGTGTGGGTTTGAAATCCAATCTTCATACCCTCTGATGAATTACCTGTAAACATTACCACATGGTTAAGGATACACAATGTGCCCCTACATTTTTATGTCCCATATTATTTGATTACATGGGCAAGGCACTCCGGAAGCTGATCAAGGTTGACTCCCACAGAGTGGGAAGATCTCACAGTAGATTTGTCTGGTTAGTTGTATAAGTGGATACAACTTGTGGCAGATTGGGCCATGAACAACACCAATGTCTGGAGCAGCCAATTGGTATTGATACAAACAAGTAAAGAGAGAAAAAGAACACAAAGGTAGAAAAGACACAACTATGCAAAACTAAACAGAAGTGTCAAGGAAATAGGAGATCACGAGAATAGTTTTGAATGTTTTCTGAATGAGGAGGAAGAAGGAGATCATGAGAAGGAAGGTGTGACCAATCCTCTTATCAAAATCTAGGTACCAATTATAAAGACTATGAAGGTTTGAAAGAAAAAGAAGAACACTAGAAATGCGGGAGGAGACAAGAACAACAAGAGAAGAGGAATACAGAAGGTGATGCCAAAAGAATCGCATATAGTCCCTAGATGTAGATTAAGTGATTGTATTTAAGGAAGAGGCTGAGGAAATATACATGGCTATATATGAGACACCATTGAAGGATACGATAAACAAGGAAACAAGATCAGTTAGGGAAAAGCTCCACAGACCCAAAAAGAGTGACACCACTACAATGACATGAAGGATGATCAAGGGGAGCAGTATGAAGATGAAAAAGAAGGGTAAAGTAGGGTCCATATTAGAGCAATGAAGAAGAAGTCCCAGGTGACAGGACAAAGAGAAAACACCTGAGGGGGAAGACCGCAACTAGCCACTAGGCAATAGGAAACAAAAAGTTGATGAAGGTCATGTGGATTAGATGTGCGCAAAGGTTTACTAAAGTTACAAATAATGTGTTGTCCCTTTAAGTATTTGAGGTACTTCCTGTGGCAAAGGACGATCTTCAAGAGGATTCAGATGATTTATGCAGTCTGTCGGGACACTGAAGCCCTAGTTCAACTCCATACAAAACAACTATTACATTCTCTCTATGAGAAATCGGTGGACCTATATTCCATCATCAGTCTAGGAGACATCATATGTAATGGTATGGATAATACCACGTTTCATTATGTTCATCTAGGATTTGCTTTTGTAACGATTGAGTTTTGATTAGTGAATACTTTTCCAAAAAAAATGTAGAATATATATCCTTTCTCGAATAATATTAAATTATTTATAAAATTTATTGGGAGAATGAGTAGAATTTGAATAAAATGATTTCATACCCTATATCTGATCCTAATTCTAAAAGTAGTGCAAATATGTGTTAAAGTGGTGATTAGTGGATATAAACCTAGTTTTTTATTAATCGATTTTTAATCATGTTAAGGATGTTTCCTTGAGATGTAAACATATAATATGGAATATAATGGTGATTTAAACCATTATGATGATAATTAGGGTTTCCAAAGTGGATAGCCATGCATATGAGGAATCAAGGTTAAAGGTCATAACTTATTGTGTTGTTAATGAGCATTATTGAATCTAACTGAGCATAATGAAAGGATATGTTGGATATAGTAATTAGGGTTTTGACCTAATTATTAATATGTAATGGAATTAGGGTTTGTACCCTTATCCCTCACCCACACCCAAACATGGCCCTAAATTCTTGATTAGGACTCAAGTAGAGTTTAATCTAATTAATATTATGGTACACTTTATGATTTACATACATGCAGACTAAATGTTGAATTGCTTGGATCTGTTGATTGGAATGATTGAATGTGTTGGTAAGGTATGCCCATATATCCAATCATGTTATGATTGACATGGCATATACCTTAAATGATTTGATAAATACTCATAAAGGCAAGCTTCTAGTTCATTCTATTTCACTCAGTTATGAGATAATGAGGAAACATTATGAATGTCTAAAGAATTCTATTACTCGATGACGTATGTATTTAAGTTACTACCCTTATGGATGAGATCATACGGTGTATAGTAGATATACATATTCTCATTATGTCCATGATCGGTTGTTATTGTGGAAGGTGATAGACAACAATAACACATAAGTTCAAACTGTGAGTTGGTTGACGACTAAATCTCATTAGTCATGATATGGCAATATCAAACCAAGCACATAGATACATGTTAGGGAACAATGTATTGGATAGACCCACCTTGAGTGTGACACATGGTTGTGATGGTCACATACATCTCTCATAGTGAAGGTGGTGATTGTGATTCTTAGACATGCAATCATTGCACTCATCACATGTTGTTAGGTATGCTTTGACATCATCAAACACAGTCCTGAAACATGGGTTCTTATAATGGTGATGATTAGGTGACTTTGACATATGGAGATAGAATGTGACTGATAGATATGGGATTTTTCACTCCTACTAGAATATGATATTTTGGCCACTTGATTAGAGAGACTGAGAAATGTGTATGCATGCACATGTAATCAATATATGATATTGAGGTCACAATATCTCAGACAATATGATCTTGGTTCAAGAAACATGGATTGAACGTTTAGAGGATGATCTTCCATGCCTTGAGTTCATCTTAGATATCAGTGACAAAGAAATTATACAATAACTGCAACACCTTACATAGATTGTAGGTTAAATTTGTTCTCCAACTTTCCATTCACTTGGGTAGCACTGATGTGTGACTAGGTATCACTCTCTTCTTGTGATGCCATAAGCTAATTATGGACATTCACTGCCAATGAGACATGTGACTTATAGGGTCACACACAAAGGAACTCATTTAGAAGAGGAGTTCGATCTTGAATGACATTTGGATTGATTACTGAAGTGTTTAGATACTCAATTCACACAAAAGATCAACTAATTGGCCGAATGGTGTGCCAAACGACCATCTCACTGAGTGAAACAACTGTTTGGGCATGACAGATGGGCATCCAAAATGTTGAGATGGTCATTTGGCTGTCAAGCTAATCAAAGTTTGAATTTTCTAAGTTGTGCCTTTGAACTGACTGACTCATCTCGACTCACTAGACAGGCATCTCGGTGAGTGAGACGGGTGTCTCGATTGGGTGAGATGGCTCGGTTGGGTCGAATGAAGGTTCGACGTGTTTCCTGAGTAGCTTCAATTGCGCAAACTTGGAGTGCAAGTAAATTATTATGTGATATTAATTGGAATCAAAATTGCTAAATTTGTGTCTAAATTGGGAAACTGCCAAATAGTCTTCTGGGTGTACCAGACAATCATTTGACATCTCACAGGTTATGAAAATTCAAGATCGTTGGTCCCTTCCACTACCACACAATCCCGTATAAACTGGAACCCTGACCATAACCTCCCCTATAAAAGGAGGGGTATTGAGGACTTTCCAAGACACAACATAGACAACTGAGAATCAGTTCCTATGACAACTATTGTCCTCTCTGGTTGTGATAACCAAGAGAGACCATGCAAGTCCTATTCGATAGGGAGGGATAGCCAATGGGAGAGAGCAACTGGTGATCATTGTTGGTGGGAGAGTAGGTTGGTGACTAGTACACATATGGGAGGGACAACTCCTTCCTGTCCATTCTTGGTGAGCAACATGAATTCTAGTTGGTCGTGTGGACTACTCTAGAGGAAGGAGTCCTTTGGCTACTGCTCAGAGAGCAAAGTCAACCTGCAGCCATGGCGAGACCACTAGAGTCGTTGTAGATGTTGCACAGACAACTGTTCATGGTGAAGACCAGGAGCTGCACAACCACCATCCAAGAGCAACTTGTGCGTAGTTGCAAAGAAGCGAGTTTTTTTGCTAGACTTTCTCCAGGACCAGGTATAACTCGCTAAAACCATCCTTCCTATTTCATAGTATTTGACATGATCTTAATTTTATGGGAATATAGATAGATAAAATTTTGTTTCTACTATTATACTTTGTGCCTATATTTTCCAACAGTGGGGTCAGAGCCACATCAATTTACTATGTTTTAGGATAATCGATATAATCGGATTTTTTATTTTATCATTTATTTATTGCATACGGTGTGAATATTTAAACTGCTCTCATATACATATCTGATCAAAGACCACATAATCCCGAACTTTTATATATATATATATAGTGTGTTCATTCAATACCCACGCGGGTAGCCTGGAATTTACTGCCCGTCAACTAGAAAGTAACTATTTTGCAAGAAAAGTAACTCTGTGAACAAAAAGGTAACTATGTTGATAAAAAATTAACTATACAACTAAAAAAGTAAATTCTAGAAAAAATACACATCATATATATATATATATATATATATATATATGCAAAAATTATATATATATACTGCAAAAATTATGTTATAAATACTACAAAAATTATGCATTTCAAATTAGTTTCATGTGCCGATTTTGTTGCCCTTGGATGAGTGACTTACAATCATCCAAATGGGCTCAAAGTTTGTATGTAGCCTAGTTATAGTATGACGGTAAAGATCAATAGTTTACATTTTGCAAAAAATAGTCTTAATATGCAAACACACTTGAGTGTATTTGTGCGATCTATACACTCAAGTGTATTCTAACCTGACTCTCTCTATATATATATATATATATATATATATATATATATATATATATATATATATATATATATATATATATATAATTTACACATGTCATCCTAAAAGCAGTTTTGATGGTGGATGTGTAGCAGGATTATGCCCCAAATCCTATATATGTGTGTCGTTGGATGGTTTGGTTGTTATTGTTTATCTCGGTATGTGTATCGAGCTTCTACCTCCTTCCCAATGTAAATTTAGTTCTTTCCTACCTTTGCTCCCCTCGAGTAACTTGAGGTTTCTCTTATTCCATGTAATAAAGTAGCAATAAGATAGTTTATTTTCTTATACCCATGTTGAAAATGTTCATTTCCGGTTGAGATGACTAGTTCATGAGATAAGCCGACTGCCTGGAGGACCATGGAGGACCAAACATAGAACTAGACGACTGCCTGGTGGGCCCAACTGAATGTTTGGAAGGAGTCCAAACATCGGTTGGATAGGAGGCCATACGACAATCCAAGTAGGCCCACCTGACTGTTTGGAAGGAGTCAAGACATTAGTTGGATAGGAGGACCAACCAACCATCCAAGAGGAGAGATGATCGGTTCAAGGGTTGAACTGATCTAACCAGGTTGGAAAACACAGGTCTACACCAACCCCAGGTTCATACATGTGATGTGATGATTGACCTAGGTAGTAGTAATTTCTTGTGGCTCCAAGTAATTACAAGTAGACATGGACATAACCATTGCTTCTTATTTTATATTGAATGTTTATGTTGTGGGATATAACATGTATATAGTATGCACTATATATGTGGTGATTGGATACAATATATGTATATATATAAAAACCCTCAATTAAACAAAAATACACATGAAAAACTTATTCGACCAAGCACATGTTACGCTAAAGCATGGTGCATCGTCTACCTCATGGAAGTGTGATGGTAGTAATGTAGGTTCCACTAAAAAGGGATGCATTATTATCGTATTGGATATTGGGTCAAGCTTAACTGGAGATTCTCATAGCATCTGGGCCCAGAAGCATGCAGGTGATTATGGAAAGGAGTTGCACATATCATCTATCCAAGAGTTCCATATGATGAAATTGTCATTGATTGCCTACCTTAATGGTCAATTATGGATGCTGGTGTAGGTCAGGTAATGATTGAATCATTTTGGATCTTGGCTCATTAGAAAATTGTTCACTACAATTTTCTGAATGGATACATGAGGGTTATTAATTTAAATAAAATAATGAGAACGCAACTAATTAAAGACCTAATTATTATTGCCCAAACTTTAATCAAATCAAAATTGAGTTTTAGACAAATTTGAAAATTATTTTATAGAATCAAATGGTAACAAACAACAGTCACTTTTCTCTGCAATCGGTCATTGATAAGGATAAACTTACTAGGAACAACTTCCATGACTGGTTCAGGATGTTGAGAATTGTTCTCACATAGGAGCGCAAGCTCTATGTCCTAGAAATACCAGAACCAAAGGAACCAACTCAAAATGCTCCAAGGTTTGATAAGAATGCTTATCAAAAGCATACTGAGGACGTCGTGGATGTCAAGTATCTGGTTTTATTCTCCATGAACCATGATTTGCAAAGGTAGCATGATAAAATGGGGGTGATTGAGATGGTCACACATCTCAAGAACATGTACCAAGATTAGGTAAGACATGAGAGATACGATGTCTCCAAGGCATTGCTCAAGTGCAACATGGCAGAAGGAGATCCAGTAGGTCCTCATGTACTCAAGCTTATTGGGTATATAGAGAACCTATCTAGATTGGGATTCCCCTTGGGCCAAGAGTTGGCCACTGATGTGATTTTACAGTCCCTTCCAGAGTCATATAGTCAGTTTTTCATGAACTACAACATGAATGACTTTGACAAGCCATTGACAGAGTTGTTGGGCATGTTAAGGATAGTTGAGATACAAATGAAGAAATACAAGACCAAGTTTGTGATGGTGATCAACAAGATAAAGGGAAAGTCTAAAGGAAAAGACAAAGCTAAGAAGAATTCTAAAGCTAAATAGAAGCCCAATTCTTCAGATCTCAAGGCAAAAGGTGGAGTGATGATATTATTCTATCACAAAAGAATTGTCTTTAATCACTTATTATTAGAATATAACAAATATTTAGCACACCATAGACTTTAAAAAACAATTGAAATATCAATTAGGCACATGTTCCTGTTAAATCAAAATTTTAATGATTTTTAAAAAAATATGAAATAATAGTTAGGGGCATATTCCTAGATAGATATTTAATGATTTTTTCCCAAATAGGCTTGACCATTCATAGTGTGGTCAAATCTAGTTAAATTACCATAAATATTATACTATAGTGTCTACTAAATCGGTTAATTAGTCACTCATACAATCAACAAACTAGATAAGATTAGTCTAAAAAGTTTTCCGACCAAATTTGACCACACAATAATGTCCAAATCAGATTAGACTGGGTTGTTTTGTCAAGTCTAATTCGCTCCAGTGGGCATGTTTTTTTAGGTCCATCCCTATAGAAATTGTTGTTCATTTCACTCCTTTGTATTGAAAACATAAGTACTAGGAATTTCATTTGAATTGTTGTATTCCTATTATATTTGGCTTAATAACTATATATGGAGACGATGGTTATAGAAAATACTCATTTTTTGTCTTTTTTGTCTCAAACAAATTCTCACCTTCAATTTTTGACCTAACTAGCATGCACTAAGTCGAACCTTTTCTTATTTTCAATATTTAATGATATTTTCAATTACAAAAGAATTGGCTTTAAGCACTTCTTATTACAATATAACATATATTTAGCATATGATAGAATAGAAAATAAATTAATGTTACCGACCATACAGACCAAGACGCCAGAGTCAATACACTATTTATTTAAAACGATAGTTGGAGCAGTAAAAGTGTAGAGGACAAACGTGAGCGAAAGACGTGTTGTGCGGTATAGTTTTCAGACCATGGGTTTGAGCGAGCATTGATATGTCTCACAGATAATGCGGCCCGACCACGAACAACAAACTTTATTTCTCCTGCCTTATTTAAGCAAAAAAAATCTCTACAGCTTCAGCTAGACTTGGGTGCATGATTCAAAGTTAGCTTTCACACCAAACAGCTTTTAGGGGCAGAAAGTTGTGTGTTAGGGTAGGCTTAAGGCTTTTTAGGTTTTTCTTGTTTCCCATCAGTCCATCCAAGTACGGGTCCGTTAGCGGGCGAGTGGTCCCTGCAGTCCAAGTCAGTTGGCTTTAGAGCAGTGATTTCACATCCTACGTACCACTGCCCCGGATCTTCCATGCCTAAAGATGGGTACTTTTAGAAAACAAGTGTATATATATATATATATATATATATATATATATATTCTTTTCATTTGGCACAACTCTCATGCTTTTATTCACTCTTGTAAGGCTATTCTCTCTTTTTGGGATTTTTGTTGGGTAAGGGAAAACAAGAGGAATTTTTGTTGTTGTTTGGGCAGCTTTTTCCTTCTGTATACGCGTCTCTTAGCTGTTGCAAGATTATTTTTCGCAATCTTTGGCATGGAAAGTCATAGTCTTTTGTCATTTGAGGCTACATTATCAGAAAGACATAACAAAACTTGCATCTCCTCGGACACATAGAAAACAAACCGGCAAGGATTCGTATCAGGTTTTTACTATATAGTGTCTTTGTACATAGATATGGAGACTAAATAAGCAAAAAACAATTATACGAGCATGCATATGTATAAGTACACGTGATATAAGAGAAGAACGAAAGAACAAGAAAGGTGGAGTTGAAGAAAAAAAAATGTATACCTCCCTCACTGGTACATGGTACCCCCCCCAAACTTACTCCACACTTTGTCCCAGAGTTGTGAAGTAGATAAGGTAGGGTAATGTTAACCCAGTGAGGGTTAGCTGGTGGGCGCGCCTGTGCCAGATAGAAGCTCCCACACATATTCTTCCTATTTGCTATGGTAGTCGATGTGGTGGAGTTGGTCAGACATCTCTTTATTTGATATCCATCCCAAGATGAAGATGCTGCAGTCAGTTGTACCAAAAGGCAAATGTGGGTTCAAAATTGCAAGATTCAATGAGATCAGTCATGCGCTTTTGCTGAGGAAGAGGTCCCAAAACTATTAGGCATCCCCTTGAACCAGGTGGACTTTTTAAGATACATCCATTGTGAACAAGAACAAAAGGACTGATCATCAATCTCAGTTTCTTTAAACTTTCATCATCTATTGAACTAGTCAGAGAAGTCTACTTATCTCTTCCAATACTTTTTCTTGATTTGATAGCCCCCCGGAGAGGTCCATTTCCTTATCATAGTCTATCTTCTGCGGTGGTTTATGACCATTTCCAAAAGAGAAAATCAGTAGAAGTCTTTCTCCAGTGGCTTCTAGATTGAATGCGGGTATTCTGGGTTCATCAGCCATGAAGCCACCTTCTTCATGGGGGGCGTCTTCTTTGGATATAGTATCCCCAAGTGTTTTCAAGAGCTCTCCGTCTACCATAGGTTGGTTATCATCGTCATAATCTGCACGATCTTTGCGTTTCCTTCTTGAGAGCTTTGCACTTGTTCTGGCTGCATCCTCTGAGAAAGAAAATGGAGTCGTTACTTCTTCCGTCCTTGCTCTCTTCTTGGTGGTCGAATGCCCAGCTGCCTTGGGATTCTAGCATTTCTGCCCGACCGTTGTTGCTTCAGCTAGGGACTCAGTGTCGATTCTTCTGTCATGTTTGTCAACTCGAAAGGTGGTTTGCTTTGTATGGGCCATATCTGTTATCATTAAACAAGTTCATCGATCATTTAGATGTTATGTAGGCAAGACTTAAAATTGATACCGGTGTTTAAAAGGAAAACTGGTCGCACGATGAAATTCGGCCCGATACAAAGTCTGGGTGCCGTCCATCAAAAGAACACCATAGGCTATACAAAACTAGACGATACAGAGAAAAGCTGCGTGTTAAACACGTTCCCCGACACGGGTGTGTCGGGCGATACAAACGTGTGAAACAAATTGCATGACTGGGACTTCCCCGATAGAAAAACGTGTCGCCCGATAACAAGAACAAGTGAGGCGGCACAAGGATGGGCGACACGGTTATCGCCCGATATGGCATTTTGGACAAACGCAAGCGAAAGACATGTTGCACGACACACATGTCGGGCGACACAAGTCGCCAACCCGATATGTTGTGCTTGATATGAAGCTCGTGTCAGGCAAACAGGCTGTCGGGCTATACCTTTACTATCTGAAGATCTTGTGTGACACGAGAGCAAAAGATAGTTGGACGAAACACGAGCAAAGGGAGTAATTACTGCATGATACGGGTAGCTAGAAGAGTAAATACAGTAGCCCGACATAGTAAAACCTCCGTACTATATATAGCAATCTCAACCGGGGGTAAAATGGGTAAATCCGGGACGTGCGTTGGCCGTTGAGACAAGCCATTCCCGAGACGAGAGGTCCCATCCATCTAATCAAGGGTAATTACTCATCTTGCCTGATACGGGTTCTCGCCGCCTGGGTGTGTCGTCCGACACGGCTTATGCGACGCCCGATATACCGTCGCCCGATACAAGCGCGTTCCGCGCGCCGGCTGAGCTGCGGCCCGATATGAAGATTTCAGGGCAAAAAGCTAGATGAAAAACTTAAAAACGGAGTGAAGGAAAAGGCGGTTGATGGGTAAAACATCATTGGCCTAAGGTTAAGCTCTCGGCCTCAGATAGTAGTACTCATCAAGGTCCATAAAATAGAGTGGTGGCCCTTAAAACAGAAGAGTCAGCGCGTGTGGTACATGCACTGACTCGGGCCTTATTACAGTCCAAATGTTCATAAAGTTTGTCTTGCAAGAAAGTAAATAACATCCTATTCAAGGAAAAGTAAAAGCTTGGGATACCTACCGAGGAGCGTTGTAGTTTACATCGCCAGCTCGACAGGTCTAGGTCCTTTACTTTTCGCCTTCAACAGTATCCATATCATGCAAGTTGATCTCTGCCCTCCTAACAAAAGCTTCGTCTTGATAGTAGCTTTTCACCCTATGCCCGTTCACTTGAAAAACCTTAGTCGGATCATCTTTATCATATAGCTCCATCATTCCAGATGGGTATATCTTTGATACGGTGAACGGTCTGGACCATCTCGTTTGTAACTTTCCTGGAAAAAGACAAATGGAGGATTTAAATAATAGAACTTTATCACCTTCACTTACGTCCTTCCTCCTCAGGTGGGCATCATGCCACACCTTCGTCCTTTGTTTATAGATCTTTGCGTTCTCATAAGCATGTATCCATAATTCTTCGAGTTCTTGCAACTGCAAATATCTCTTTTTTCCCGCCTTCTCTAGATCCATATTCAAGAATTTAATTGCCCAAAGGGCCTTGTGTTCCATCTCAAGGGGCAGATGGCAGGATTTTCTATAGATCAACTTATAGGGGGTGGTTCCAATGGGCGTTTTATAGGCAGTCCTATAGGCCCAAAGTGCGTCGTCAAGCTTCATTGACCAATCCTTCCTCGTCTAGTTGATAGTCTTTTCCAGAATCTGCTTGATTTGTCTATTCAAAACATCTACCTGCCCGGAAGTTTGTGGGTGGTAGGGTGTAGCGATCTTATGTTTAACTCCATACTTTTGTAGGAGCGCTTCAAACTATCTTTCTCCGAAATGCGACCCACCATCTCTTATTACAGAACGTGGTACACCAAAACGAGGGAAGATCGTCTTTTTGAACAATTTGATCACTGACTTGTCGTCGCACGTTTGAGTTGCGACAACTTCTACCCATTTTGATACATAATCTACTGCCACCAGAATGTACTGATAACCCCTTGATGGGGGAAACGGTCCCATGTAGTCAATCCCCCATACATCGAAGATCTCCACTTCAACCCAATTTTCCATTGGCATCTCGTTTCTTCATCCAATATTGCCCGTCAATTGGCATTCTTTACAAACCTTTATATATTGTGCAGCGTCTTTGAATAAAGATGGCCAGTAAAAACCTAATTGTAGTACTTTGGAAGCAGTCCTTTCGCTGCCTAGATGTCCTCCATAAGGGGAGGTGTGACACTCTTTCATAATGTTCAGGATCTCTTCTTCGGGAATGCATCTCCGGTACAAGTTATCAGCACATCTTTTGAAAAGGAGAGGATCGTCCCAATAGTAATTCTTCACATCCGCGAACAGCTTCTTCTTTTGGTTATAAGTTATGTCAGGGGGCAGTTCTCCACAGGCAAGATAGTTACAGATATCAGCGAACCAGGGTAAGCTCTCTTCCTTGGTTTCGATCATCATCAAAGCTTCGTCGGCATAATTGTCATTAATGCACAATTCCCTCTGTCCTTCTGCAACGATCCTTGATAAGTGGTCAGCGACCACATTTTCTGCACCCTTCTTGTCGACTATTTCATGGTCAAACTCTTGTAACAACAAGGCCCACCTCAACATCCTGGGCTTTGTATCTTTCTTCTGCATGAGGTATCTTATAGCCCCATGTTCTGTGTATACTTTGACCTTTGCCCCGATGAGGTACGATCTAAACTTATCAAAAGCGAAGACTATTGCGAGCATCTCTTTCTCTGTAGTTGTATAATTTACTAGAGCTTCATCCAACGTGCGACTAGCGTAGCAGATCACGTGATGCTTATTATCCTTTTTCTACCCCAGGACCGCTCCTACTGCATAGTCGTTGGCGTCGCACATAAGCTCGAAAGGTAAATACCAGTCTGGAGCTTGGAGGATAGGTGGTGAGACAAGAGCATTCTTTAAAGCCTGAAAAGCGATTAAACAATCATCAGATAAAACAAATTCAACATCCTTTACCAGCAGGTTGGACAACGGTTTTGAAATCTTTGAGAAGTCCTTTATGAATCTTCGGTAATAGCTGGCGTGCCCGAGGAAGCTTCTCACTCCCGTCACGGACTTTGGTGGAGGAAGCTTGGATATGGCTTCAACCTTTCTAACATCCACCTCGATGCCACGCCTTGAAACTTTATGTCCCAGTACGATGCCTTCTTCTACCATAAAATGGCACTTCTCCCAGTTTAAAACCAAACTCTTCTCCTTACATCGTTGCAGAACCAAAGAGAGGTTTTTTAGGCAGGTATTGAAGTCTTTTCCATAGATAGAAAAATCGTCCATGAAAACTTTCATGATATCTTCCAGAAAATCCAAAAACATTGATATCATGCAGCGTTGAAACATAGCGGGAGCGTTGCAGAGGCCGAAGGGCATCCTTCTGAAGGCATAGTGATGTAGAGGCAGGTAAAGGTTGTCTTCTCTTGGTCATATGGCAGGATGGGGACCTGATAAAATCCTGAAAAACCATCCAAGAAACAAAAAAGTCATGATGCGCTAATCTTTCAATAACTTGATGAATAAAAGGTAGCAGAAAATGATCTTTTTCAGTATCTTAGTTTAGCTTCCTATAGTCAATGCACATTCTCCATCCTATGATGGTCCTAACCACCACCTCATCACCTTTATCTCCCTTTACCACTGTTATACCACCCTTCTTGGGCACTATGTGGATCAGGCTTACCCAGTTACTGTCGTTGATCGGGTAAATGATCCCAACATCCCTCAACTTGATTACCTCTTTCTTGACGACTTCTTTTAGCATCTGATTCAACTTTCTCTGGGGTTGAGCTAGAGGTTTGGCAGATTCCTCCAGATTGATGTGATGCATACACAAAGCATGGTTAAGGCCTTTGATGTTTTCCACTGAGTATCCTATAGCACGCCTATGGAGTCTTAACTCCTCAAGAATTCGGTCCAACTGATCTTTTGTAAGATTGGTGTTTATGATGACGGGGTTCCTTTCCTCTTCATCTAGGAATTCATATCTCAACCCTTCTGGTAACGGCTTCAACTCAGGCTTGGCCTTGGGTGACCCTTCTTGTGATGCCTCCTCGAGAGAGGCAAACTTAACAGTTTCCACCACCTCATCCTTGTTGCTCAAGTCTTCATCAGACTGGTTAAGAAAGATGAGAAACTCCACAACTTCTAGACTTTCAAAGTCAGAATCTTGACTGCTTATCGCCCTCACGAGAGGGTCCACCGTCAGGATGTCTTCTTCTACTTCTTTGCAGAATTGGTTGTAGCTGTCCACAAAGCAAGCAGATTCTGACAGAGATGGTCCTCTCATCACATCCTTCACTCTGAAGTCTAAGTGGTCATTTCCGACTCTTAGAGTGATTATTCTGTCAGAAACATCGATCAACGCCCTTCCTGTAGCCAAGAAAGGGTGTCCAAAGATGATAGGACACCGGGGGTCCTCCACGGTATCAATGACAACTATATCACACGGAATGAAGAGATTTCCTACCCAGATTGGCACATCCTCCTCAACTCCAACAGGTGTCTTAAAGGTATGATCTGCTACTTCAATTTTCATATTGGTTCTATGACGCAATTTTTACTGTGCGTAGAAATGCAAGTGAACGCGTCGAGTAGTACAGGCCTTTGTGAGGCCCGAGTCGAACTCAGGGATACGTGCAATCGTCGGGGACTCCTACTAACTACTCGCGATCAGCTAAGCCGATTAACAAGTTGAGAGTTGTTGTTGAAATTAAAAGAAAATAAAAACAAAACAAAACAAACGATCGATTAAATGTTGATTTAATCAATTCAAAAGGGTAATCTTTAGGATTGCGGTTTCACCGCGAGTTTTCATTGTATTAGATTTTATACAATGCCTCAATTTTATCTCTCTATCTGGGTAGTGGCCTGAAAACAGAATTGCCCACTATCGTGGTGTAATTCACTACCTAAGTCTAGGTCGGTTCCACCGTCGTAGTAACCTATACCCTAAATTAGGTGCATTTATACCGATCTCTCAGTATCCACCATTAATTTTACACCACCTTGTTCAAGGGATTTTTCGATTAATGTGAATTCCGTCTCTTTTCGGTCGTTAATCCTTCTTTCAAAGTGATTAAGGGCATTACGTTATTATTATGGTGATCAAGCATAACAATATATTGAGAAAACGAAATCATACCACGGATTTAGGAGATAAAATATGAATTACTATTATAAAATTGTCATACAATGAATTCCTGGGCTACTCCCGGTCCTAAAGATGAAGGGGATTAGCCCCGCATGTTCATCTCAAGCAAGTACATGGTAGAGATAGGGGAAATCATATGAAAAATGTGAAATGAGAGGTGAAACCCCTGAACGGAGAAGAACCGGTTGATCCTCCGCATAGAACACGTGCTCTCCCACCTTCCGGTGGTGGAATCCATCTTCTTCGGTGTCCGGATCAACTGGTATGAGCTTCTGGCCTCCGTTCTCCTCTCTACTGCTCCTCGGTACTCTGTGCAATGGCTAATGAGCTCCCTCACGTCCGGGCGGCCGTCATTAGGTATATCTCCCTCATTAGGTCGCTAATTAACCACGGCCATCCGATTAAGATCATTCCAAAGCAAACACATATCTTACGGTGTCGATACCATCGACGCGAGTCGATGGTATCGACTCAGTATGGTAGCGGCAACCCTTCTTTCCTTTTGTCTGAGCGCCTGATGTAATCTCAATACCATCGATGCGGGTCGATGGTATCGACGAACCTGTAGCGAAGGTTTTGTCATTTTGCGTCGCCGTAGCCTCCGTGTGTCGATGGTATCGATTTGGTGTCGATACTATCGATTGCTTCCTCGCCAGCAACCTGATGGTAGCTCGATACCATCGACATCCCTATCGATAGTATTGACTCTTTGCTGATACTCGCGGCTGGCAACCTGTGGTCCGGTCAATGGTATCGACTTCCGTTGATGGTATCGACTTCCGTCGATGGTATCAATGGAAGCAGATACTTGTTTTCCCTGAAATTCAAACATGAAACCACATAAATTCACACAAATAATAATATTTTGACAATTAATGCTCAAAACGATGAAATAAAGTGGATTTGACATAAAATAGTAGCAAAGACCAAAGTGGATGAATTATGCAACATTAACCATAAAAATGACTAATAAAAGCATAAAACACATATCAAACAGGTCTATAAATGCGACTCAAAATCATCGCATCACAAAAACTTGACACGCGTAAACCGTGCGTGCAAACGCAAGTATACGTATCAATGTGATATAGGCCTTGTGAGGCCCGAGTCGAACTCAGGGAAACGTGAATTTTAGTAGACTACTACTAACTGGTTGCGATCAGCTAAACCGATTAAAAGAGTTGATTGGTTTGAAAAAGAAAATAAAATAAAGTGAAAACAAAGAGAGTGATGATTAAATGTTGGTTTAATCAAATGAGAATGGGATTCCTTAGGATTGCCGATTTCACCACGGGGTCTCGTTATACCGAATATCTTGCATAAATAACGTAGATTTTATCGAATCTTGGATAAAGAGCATGTAATCAAGATTGCCCGCTTTCACGGTACAATCCACTACCCAAATCTAAGCCAATTCTACTTTCGTAGCAATTTATATCTTAGATTAGGCACATTAACGATGACTCTGGGTATCTCTCCACTATCCGTACGTCGCCTAGTCTAAGGAACGCATAAGATGGTGTATAAAAGTGGGTTTTCTGACCTTTAATCCCCTTTCCAGAGTAATTATTAGTCTAATTCTTTACCTATGGTCATGAAGCATAAGTAAATCAAGCAATCTCCACAATTATATATCCAAGAAACGAGAATTCTATATCAATTCATGCAAAAATTCAATATAACGGTTCCTCGGGCTACTCCCGGGTCCTAAGGAACAACGGGGATTAGCCCCGCATGGTTGATAATGGAGAATACATAGGAGTAGAGAAGAAAAACGTGGGAAACATGGAGAAAACTCATATAACCCGTGATACGAAGGTGCTCCTGGAGATCCTCCTTGAGAAACGTGCGTTTTGCAGTCTTCCGACAGCAAAATCGCCCGTCGGAGGTGCCCGGATCGCTCGGTTGACGGCCTTCATCTCTTGTCTCCTCTCTCTCTCCCTCCTTCTTGGATGTTGTGCAATACAATATGAGATCCCCCTCGGCCATCCGTGCTCTTCTTAGGTCATAGGACCACTTTACGGCTCCAAAAAAACTCAACCATCGGATAAAAACGCTTCGTTTTAGTGCTAAAAATCGCCAGATCTCGACGCTGTCGATAGTATCGACCCAACATCGATGGTATCGACCATGATACAGTTTTTTCCTTCCAAAATCATGTTTTTGGGTTGCTTTCTGATAAAATGTCGATACTATCGACACCAGGGTCGATAGTATCGACTCTAGACAATACAAAAGTGCCTGAAAAAGTGCTGAAACATGTGTATAAGTCCGGGGATTATATAAAATCATATAAATATGATAAAAGAAGTATAATTTGATGCAAAAAGAGTTTAAAGGCCAACTATAGTGAATTATGCAAATATAATCAAGAAAATGACAAATACATGCATAAAACAGATATAAAATAAGCCTATAAAAGTGACTCAAAACCCATGCATCAAACTCCCCTAAGATTAAACCTTGCTCGTACTCGAGCAACAAAACTTTGGATCTGGTTGAGATAAGTCAGCAATAGGACATAAATACATGAAATGAATCTACATCATCCCCACTTTCTTTCCACAAACCGGCCCTCATTGACCACTGAACACTAACTGCCATCCAGGCGACCAAAGACCTATGTAAAAGATGTTCGTCCCCCAATCAGTAAAACACTATCAATTAAAGCAGTTAATATGATAAACTCATTTGGTCCATACTTGATGCATCTTGTGATCTCCTATCTACGTTGCTCATTTCCTAACTACCATCTAAATGGAAGCAGATCTCCTGATATTAATGATTGAGGAGAATATCATGGGTGGCCTACCGATTAGAGCAACGGGTGGATGGGATAGGTGGTTGTGGAAGAGATGGAAGCACATAATAGTCAATCATGCAATACAAAAATTAATGACCTATCATGATGCAAAATGCAAGTGAAAATGTCCTAATGCTATATTTTTGGTGGAATGATGCATGCACTATCATTCCATCTCAAGGTGAGATGGAATATCAAAAAAAACTACACCATGTGCTTATTATTATTAATTCTCCGGTGAGAACCTGTTCCTTTCTCACTCTCATTCCTACTTCTCAATTCTTTTTTTTCCTTCTCTTTTTTTTCAATTTTTTTCAATTTCTTTAATTTTTTTCAAACCCTTATTTTCATAGTTGACAATGAATTATTTGTCGGGCTCCACTTCTTGTTACATAACTTATACATTTGAAGCATTCAGAAGATATGGAACAAGTTCACCACCTTTAATGTTTCAGAAGACATAAGATGCATGATGTACAATATGCTCAAAAGATGCAAATGCAACTACATAATGATAGTTATGCAATTAAATGACACACACCTAAGGATAATGTGCATGTATAACTACTCTATCTTTTTTTTCATTTTCATGCAAAAAAATATGTGAAAATAGATATAATGCAAGACCTATCTACATGAGATGCAATCAAAAGTTAAAGACAGTAATGTGCTCCCATTTCTTATGGTGGAGTGAATGAAATCGCGGTGGATCAGATCAAAAGACTAATTGATAGAACCTTCTGAAAATATCATATGTCCCTCTCTAAAGACCTGTGTACAGGGTAACTGAAGGATTTCTCTCTTAAACTTTAGTCTAAGGTCACTTTAGCATTTGGTCGGTTCGGGCTCAAACATCCTTGCCAATCACTTTTCCTTGGACAATAAAGATGGTCATTCATGTCCCCATGTCCTGAAGTTGACTCACCCAAGCACTTCCTCATTTATGCAACTCAATTACTAACAAGAATAAGCTCAAAAAGCTCTCAAAATGCTCATTTTTTATGTGCACACAATCCAAGAGTAAAACTTGCAATTGAAACCATGCATTTATTGCTCCACAGATTACACTAGATAGATGTGGATCCTACAAAAGCAGTAAATATAGAAATAAAAACAACTAATATTTCAAAAATAAAAGCAACATGAATAAGTAAGTAAAAACTAAGATAAAGGGTTGTTCCAACACCCCCCCTAAGCTTGAATAAGACTATGGCCTCATAGTCAACATTCTCACTTAAGAGGTGGAACAACGGTACCATTCGCTTTGAAGTGTGGTGAAGAAGGATGGTTAGATGATCAAGTGGATCAAGTGATGCTTGCTATCTCCCTCCTTTTTGTGGCCCATTGTTGTGTCTTAGTGGTTATAAGACATGACTTGCTTCATCCATCTTTCCTCTGCAAAAAACGGTTCAAAAAAATCTCATTTCCATACCTTTTACGGCCTATTTTATGTAGCTGTCCTGCAGGTGTCGATACTATTGACCAAGGTCGATGGTATCGACCCAGACTCAGCAATTTTGCTAAATCGACGCATCTAAAAGACTGGGAACTCAAAAGTGTCAATACTATCGACCCTAGGGTCGATGGTATCGACTTTACTGGCACCAATTTTTCTGTAAATCTTCAGGAATCTCAATACTATCGACCCTAGGGTCGATGGTATCGACTTTTCTTCAGCGTTTACTTCTCCATGTTGGATAAATTGGACATTATGATAAATCCCTTTGTTTCGATGATGACAAACATTTCATTCTTATTATTCTAACGAGCTACTTGAGTGTGTAGGATTATGGTGGATGACAAAGCAACTAGGGAAATCACGAGCTTACATATTTACTTTTATGCAATGTAATCACTATTGTAAAAACTTGTACAGTTATATAATGTACAAGTACTTAGATTGCATGTAAATCAAGCGTTAGATCTTCCCTAGCTACACACCATAGTTAGACAAGTCATCCCTTCCAAAAGGATCACATTATGCACACTCATAAACACACTTAGTGGTTTAATTAAAAGATTGAAACAGAGTCAATCTCGGTCGACCACACTCCTCGACCGAGACACTCTCGGTCGACAAACTTCTCGACCGAGATTGACCAAAAGTAGCCGTTAGACACAGCAGTTGACAGTTGCAAATAAACGTTAATCCAGAGAGCCTGTCGGTCGACGAATCCTCGACCGACTGGGCATCTCGGTCGACGAGTCCTCGACCGAGATGGTCTCTGACAGCAACTGCAGAATTAATTAACTAGTCGTTGCTAATGCGCCTAACTTATTCCTAACGGCTAGTTAAGCACTAGGAACCCCCTAGAAGTTGTCTAGAACGTCCTTAAGCATACATAGGTCACTCCTATAAATAGGACATGCCTTAGGTCACCAAAGAATATCTAAGATATACTTGTGCTATACTTGAGCTTGAATACACACTTGCAATCTGTTTTAGAGCAATAGAGCAATTCCTACACTTGCCATTCATTCCTATTGCTCCCATTTCGTGCCCTATAGGCTAGTATCTCCTATCCACTACAATCACATTGTCATACACATTGGTTAGGAGATTTATACGCTTGATATAGGCAAATCAAGCCTTGTGCTTAAAAGGATAAGTTGTAATTTCTGTTTTCCTTCTTGTTCTTTGTTATCTTTTGTACTCTCCTTGCTACTCCTAGGGTTGGAGGCTGTGGATTGGAGAGGGTTGACTTCTCAGGTGGAGAAGGGGACTTCAAGCTACTTCAAGAAGGCTATCGCACGGGAAGCTACTTCAGAAGGCTGGTGCAACGGGTGTTGGTGCATCTACTTCAAGGGAAGGCTGCTTCAAGGTTGGGCGATTACTTCTAGGTGAAGGCTGCTTGAAGGGTTTGGGAAAAGAAATTGTATTTTATGTAAAGTCCTTGCGAGGTAATAAAATAGATTTCTTTTCAAATCCCGGTTGGGTAAGCAACCGGGTAGTGGACTGACTACCTTAGTATTTGCTAAGGCTAGGAACCACTCTAAACCCTTGTGTCTCCTTGTCCAATATTGTCTTTGTGGTTGCTTGAGTTTAAATTATTTTAAAATCTCTATAAAACTCTATTCACCCCCCCCTCTAGAGATTTTCAATTGGTATCAGAGCAGGCTTCAAGGAGCCCTAACAAGGTCTTGAAGAAAAGATGGGGGATGGAGTGCTCAACAACCTCAACATTGAAGGAACACTTGTTGCTAGGCCTCCACCGTTCGATGGAACAAACTACCAATATTGGAAGAGGAGGATGCAATTCTACTTCCAAGGAATCAACTGGGAGTTATGGAGAATGGTATCTACACCATACACACTTCCACAAGACGATTTCGCAGTATGGGATGCTAATACGGTAAAGATGGTTCAAATGAATGCAAAGGCAGTAAGCATTTTATATTGTTCCATTTCAGTAGGTGAATTTAATAGAGTATCAAACTGTGATACCGCATATGATATTTGGCATAGATTATCTATAACATATGAGGGTACTGTTCAAGTTAAGAATTCTAAAGTTAGTTTGCTTAAAACCAAGTTTGAACATTTTCGCATGGATCCAAACGAAACTATTAGTGAAATGTATTCAAAATTTTCTACTATTGTTAATGGTTTGAGTGCTTTAGGGAAACCTGTTCTTGAGGAAGATCAGGTATCAAAAGTACTTCGATCTCTTCCTCCAAAGTACAAACCAAAGGTGACAGCTATTGCAGAAGCAAACGACCTCACTTGTCTCAAAATGGAGCAGCTCATCGGAAACTTAGAAGCTCATGAGGCGGATCTAGAAGAGGAAGAAAGGAGAGAACATGAACGCCAACATGGGAAAAAGAAGGATATTGCATTCAAAGCATCAACCAAAGACACAAGTGAAGATGATAGTGAAGAGGAAACTCTTATTGTGAATGGTAAGCAATATAAAAGTTTTAAAACTAACAAAACTTCCAGTGCTTCTTCTTCCAGGTGCTTTGAATGTGGCAAGAAAGGACATATGAAAGGAGAATGTCCAAAACTCAAGAAAGGGAAGAAATCATCCTACAAAAAGAAAGAAAGAGCGTATAGAGCTGCATGGGATGATTCAAGTGACGATAGCGATAGTGGAAAAGAAGACGTAGAATGTTTCATTGCTACAACAAATGAAGATGAAGAAGAGGTAAGTCTTTATGATCTACCAAAAGAAGATATAATTGCTAGTCTTCAAAATACTCATGAGAAATATATTGAGTGCAAGAAGAAACTTAAAAAGGCAAATAAAGATTTAAATGCTAGAATTCTTGCTCTTGTATCTGAAAATGAAAATCTTAAAAAGGAAAATGAAGATTATGCTCTTAAGATTAAATCAGTAGAAGCAAATTGCAATCTTCTTTCCTTAGAAAAATCAAATTTGCAAACTCAGGTGAATGATCTCCAGAAACAACCTACTCTATGTTCACATTTAGATTATGATAAGGTTGTTAAAGAAAGAAATGCCCTATTATCCAATTTAGATCAAGCAAAGAAAGATATTGCTAGGTTGCAAAGAAATGTAAATGAGTTAGGAGGAAATAACCTACTTGACAATATTCTGAAAATTTCCTCTAGTTACAATGGAAGGAAAGGAGTAGGATACGATCCAAGAAGAAATAAAACCAAAAGAGCATCCAAGACTATATTTGTACCTAGGAACACAATTCCTAGAAATAGAAATGAAGTTCATGCTATTAGTTGCCATTATTGCATGTGTCTTGGACATTATTCATTTTCATGCCCTTTTAAGAAAAAGAAAGATGAGTTAGCTTGGATTCCTAAAACTTAGAAGCTTCAAATTAATTAGTTGAGATTTGACCTAAACTGACTTCTGATATCATAATGTCTTATCTCAACATCATCGAGCTATAATTTGCATAACCTCTTTTATTTGAAGTTGATTAAGATTTCTGAATATTTTCCAAAAACTTGGTCGGTCGAGTAGTTGTCGACCGAGTAAGTGTCGGTCGAGCAATTGTCGACCGAGCATGTCACTGTTTTTCAGAATGCTGTAAAATTGCTGAATTCTTTTGAAATTGTTCAAAATTGTTGTCTATTCATGATTAATGACTGTATAATAAAGTATCAATTATGGAAATCATCCTTGAAAGGTTATGAGAAATGAATTTGATCAAAAACCAAAATTATTCTTAGTTTAAAGAAAAATTTCTGTTCTATCATTCTATCATTACATAGGCAAGCAAAAGAATTTATTGGTGATATATCTCTTCGAAATGCTTGCAAAGAATACAATGTTTTTCAATTGATATCTTTAAAAGATTTGAAATATTCATTGTGCTTTCATTGAAACATGCATCACAAATTGATGTAAAATACTTAATTGGAAATCTGTAAATTTCGCCTCTTGGTTAAAACAAAATTTAGCCAAGGGGCGCTACGGTCGTAGTCAAGGGCGACCTAAAATAAGCTTTGACAAAATGCTTATTTGGACATCATATTATTGCACTTAATCTTAGTATACTTATGATAAAGGTCAAAATCAACATTTAAAATTATTTGTGACCTTAGAAGCATTAAATTGCCTAAATTATAAGATTAAGGGGGAGCGCATAAAAACGAATTTGATTGCCTGATACGACCTTAGTATTTTTACTCTTGGTTATGAAGAAATTTATAAAATTGATATATCTTGAACTTAAAGGAACTCTCTAAACAAATCAGGGCTTAACATCCCTTGCATTTGGTTGGAGACATTTTTATGTACTCTAAAGCTTAAAGGAATCTCATTTAATTTAGGGATAGATGAGAGATAAATATACATTTGTCATGAGCTTAAGGGAATCTCATATCATTTTCAGGGCTTAACATCCCTTGTAAAATGGGTGAGAAATCTATATACATATGCCATGAACCTAACATGATCTCATATCATTTCAAGGCTTAATATCCTTTGCAAATGATTGAGAAACAAATAGTGGATAAATTAGACACAAATCCATGTTTCTAAAAGGATATCTATTTAAGGGGGAGCAAAATATAAAATTAAAAGGGAAAAGAAAATAAAATATTCAAATTGGATATCTTTTTGAAATGACAAAGGGGGAGAAAGAATATAAAATCAAAAATATAAATATATATGAGTTTCATCCTGATTGCCAGCACTCACACCTGTAAAACAAGAATGGCTACAAAAGGTAATCTTCAGGTATGAAACTCACATGCTTTATATTTCCTTATTTCATATTTTAGGAAATGTTTGTCATCTTCAAAAAGGGGGAGATTGTTGGATAAATTGGACATTATGATAAATCCCTTTGTTTCGATGATGACAAACATTTCATTCTTATTATTCTAACGAGCTACTTGAGTGTGTAGGATTATGGTGGATGACAAAGCAACTAGGGAAATCACGAGCTTACATATTTACTTTTATGCAATGTAATCACTATTGTAAAAACTTGTACAGTTATATAATGTACAAGTACTTAGATTGCATGTAAATCAAGCGTTAGATCTTCCCTAGCTACACACCATAGTTAGACAAGTCATCCCTTCCAAAAGGATCACATTATGCACACTCATAAACACACTTAGTGGTTTAATTAAAAGATTGAAACAGAGTCAATCTCGGTCGACCACACTCCTCGACCGAGACACTCTCGGTCGACAAACTTCTCGACCGAGATTGACCAAAAGTAGCCGTTAGACACAGCAGTTGACAGTTGCAAATAAACGTTAATCCAGAGAGCCTGTCGGTCGACGAATCCTCGACCGACTGGGCATCTCGGTCGACGAGTCCTCGACCGAGATGGTCTCTGACAGCAACTGCAGAATTAATTAACTAGTCGTTGCTAATGCGCCTAACTTATTCCTAACGGCTAGTTAAGCACTAGGAACCCCCTAGAAGTTGTCTAGAACGTCCTTAAGCATACATAGGTCACTCCTATAAATAGGACATGCCTTAGGTCACCAAAGAATATCTAAGATATACTTGTGCTATACTTGAGCTTGAATACACACTTGCAATCTGTTTTAGAGCAATAGAGCAATTCCTACACTTGCCATTCATTCCTATTGCTCCCATTTCGTGCCCTATAGGCTAGTATCTCCTATCCACTACAATCACATTGTCATACACATTGGTTAGGAGATTTATACGCTTGATATAGGCAAATCAAGCCTTGTGCTTAAAAGGATAAGTTGTAATTTCTGTTTTCCTTCTTGTTCTTTGTTATCTTTTGTACTCTCCTTGCTACTCCTAGGGTTGGAGGCTGTGGATTGGAGAGGGTTGACTTCTCAGGTGGAGAAGGGGACTTCAAGCTACTTCAAGAAGGCTATCGCACGGGAAGCTACTTCAGAAGGCTGGTGCAACGGGTGTTGGTGCATCTACTTCAAGGGAAGGCTGCTTCAAGGTTGGGCGATTACTTCTAGGTGAAGGCTGCTTGAAGGGTTTGGGAAAAGAAATTGTATTTTATGTAAAGTCCTTGCGAGGTAATAAAATAGATTTCTTTTCAAATCCCGGTTGGGTAAGCAACCGGGTAGTGGACTGACTACCTTAGTATTTGCTAAGGCTAGGAACCACTCTAAACCCTTGTGTCTCCTTGTCCAATATTGTCTTTGTGGTTGCTTGAGTTTAAATTATTTTAAAATCTCTATAAAACTCTATTCACCCCCCCCCCTCTAGAGATTTTCACTCCAAAGTCGATACCATCGACATGGGTGTCAATAGTATCGACCTTAACATTCTGCACACTTCAAAACACGAGTTAGGGTACCATTTTTACAAAAATTATCAAAACCTAAGCAAAAACTAAGTACATAAACATAAAAGAACATAACCAAACATAAAAATGAATCGAAAGTTGGGTTCCCTCCCAACAAGCACCCTTGTTTAATGTCCTAGGCTTGACATAAAGATAGATTTAACTTGGGTTGTCAAGAGATGTCTCCAATGAGTCATGTGGTAATTTGAATTTAACTCTATCATCACCAATCCCAAGTGTCAAGTAACCTCGCCCAATGGCAGCAATTACATCAGTCGTAGGTTGGAATGGTCTTCCCAATAGCATCTCACCTCCTTCCAGTTCATGCATGTCCATGACCACAAAGTCAACAGGGAAGATGAATTTGTCGACCTTGACTAGAACATCCTCACATATACCTTGTGGCTTCACAATGGATCCATCCGCCAACTCAATTGTCATAGAAGTTTGTATTGGCTTCTTCAATCCCAACTTTTGAAAAGTGGCAAGTGGCATAAGATTAATGCTTGCCCCTGAGTCACACTGTTCTTGTGGAATATGCTTGTCGCCTATGGAACATGGGATGTAGAAACATCCTGGATCTTTCCTCTTCCTTGGTAGCCTTCCTTGGATTATAGAACTCACTTTTTCATCAACAACACAAATGTCAGTGTCTTTTATCCTCCTTTTCTTGGTGATTATGTCCTAACCTTGGTTATGATTCATAGGTTGATTTGTTTTGGTTTAATTTTTAGCGTAAAAAAGATATCATGATCGGTTTGTTCTTTGTGCAGGCTGAGGCAAAGTCGATACCATCGACACACTGGTCGATGGTATCGACCATGGAACAGGTTGACGACTGCAGATTTTGCACTGTGTCGATACTATCGACGGACTCGTCGATGGTATCGACATACCTACAAGCAGATCGCAAATACAAGGTCGATGGTATCGAGATGTTGGTCGATACCATCGAGATCTCTGGAGATTTACAGAAGAAATCGACTCAGGAAAGATGATACCATCGACGGGCGTGTCGATGGTATCGAAACATTCAAGTGAAAAAGGCGGCGGCCGGGCCTCACGAGGATTTTCCCTAATCAGAGAGTCGATACTATCGACTCGCGTCGATGGTATCGACCATCCACGTCACTGATCCGTGCGAACAAATCAACGACGATCGCGGCATCAAGACGGTCGATCCGGGTGCAGCGTCGATACCATCGACCCATGTCGATGGTATCGACACGTCAGCGATCCGGGTTTCAAGATCCAGCCATCGACGACCGTCGATACCAGCGAGGGGGCGGATAGCATCGATAAGTTTCGATACCATCGACTCGCGTCGATGGTATCGATGGGTCAACAGTGGCGCCGGCCACATCTATTTAAGGGGATAGATTGTGTCAGTTGACGTCACGCTTTCAGAGCAATCTCCTTCTCTTGTGTCGAGCGATCCCCTGAGCCGTCCAATCCCGACGACGAGCAGCACCGAGCGAAGGTCTTCATCGAGCGGAGATTCAACTCTCCAATCTTTACCGAGCTCTCTTTCTGATCCCCATTTCTCATCGCAAACATGGTGCATGTGGCCAGAGCTTCCTCCTCACACGTGACTCCGATGGACATCCCGGAATTCGTACCACCACCGCCATCGTCGATCGCACGTCCCCGACTTGTCCATCCTTCCTCGGAGGTCTGGAAGATCTACGAGGAGATCATGTGGAGGAAGATAGAGCCCACCCGGTATGTGGACCGGGAGATGATCTGAGATCTCGGATTTGAGGCCAACTTGGCCTACGTTCTGTAGGGGCAAGCCCGTCACACAGGGCGAAGGCCCGATGAGTTACAATTCCATGCTAATGGTCAGCCGTTATTCAATGACTGGACGACATACAAAGAGTTGGTGGCAGATTTCATGGCGTCGCTGGACGTTTGTGTCGTGCCCAACGACATAATAGCTACCGATCGTGAGTGGATTAAGGGCCGTGTGTCTTTTTAGCTGTACAACCATGACTACACCCTCACGCTCAAGCAGTTCAACAGGATCTTTAACTGGAACCATTCGCAGTACGACTACCGGTGGCCGGACAACCGCACCGATTACGACGCCATCTTCTCTGAGCTGGTGACGGTGCCGCAAGGGAAGTCGGTGAGCTACCACAATGCCGCGGTAGACGATTTCGAGCACCCTTTCATCCGGATCTTGCATCGGATGCTCAGTTCCACAGTTTTTTCTCGGGGTGATCTGGCCCTCAGCAAATTTCAGGGGTCGGACCTATTCTTTCTGTATAAACTCCTGAAGAAACAAGAATGCAATTGGGGTGCCTTCTTTCTGCAGCGAGTATTGGCAGTGAATAGGAGTACAAGGAAAGCCCTGATTCACTTTGGCGGGCTTATCACCAAGCTGGCCATCTACCTGGGGATAAATCTCGAGCAGCTGACTCCTCTCTCTACAAGAAGCAAGGTGAACTTGCAGCATATACCCCAAAAAACTTGACGCAATTTTTACTGTGCGTAGAAATGCAAGTGAACGCGTCGAGTAGTACAGGCCTTTGTGAGGCCCGAGTCGAACTCAGGGATACGTGCAATCGTCGGGGACTCCTACTAACTACTCGCGATCAGCTAAGCCGATTAACAAGTTGAGAGTTGTTGTTGAAATTAAAAGAAAATAAAAACAAAACAAAACAAACGATCGATTAAATGTTGATTTAATCAATTCAAAAGGGTAATCTTTAGGATTGCGGTTTCACCACGAGTTTTCATTGTATTAGATTTTATATAATGCCTCAATTTTATCTCTCTATCCGGGTAGTGGCCTGAAAACAGAATTGCCCACTGTCGTGGTGCAATTCACTACCTCAGTCTAGGTTGGTTCCACCATCGTAGTAACCTATACCCTAAATTAGGTGCATTATTACCGATCTCTCAATATCCACCATTAATTTTACACCACCTTGTTCAAGGGATTTTTCTATTAATGTGAATTCCGTCTCTTTTCAGCCGTTAATCCTTCTTTCAAAGTGATTAAGGGCATTAGGTTATTATTATGGTGATCAAGCATAACAATATATTGAGAAAACGAAATCATACCACGGATTTAGGAGATAAAATATGAATTAATATTATAAAATTGTCATACAATGATTTCCTGGGCTACTCTCGGTCCTAAAGACGAAGGGGATTAGCCCTGCATGTTCATCTCAAGCAAGTACATGGTAGAGACAGGGGAAATCATATGAAAAACGTGAAATGAGAGGTGAAACCCCTGAACGGAGAAGAACCAGTTGATCCTCCACGTAGAACATGTGCTCTCCCGCCTTCCGGTGGTGGAATCTGTCTTCTTCGGTGTCCGGATCAACTGGTATGAGCTCCTGGCCTCCGTTCTCCTCTCTACTTCTCCTCGGTACTCTGTGCAATGGCTAATGAGCTCCCTCACATCCGGGCGGCCGTCATTAGGTATATCTCCCTTATTAGGTCGCTAATTAACCACGGTCGTCCGATTAAGATCATTCCAAAGAAAACGCATATCTTACGGTGTCGATACCATCGACGTGAGTCGATGGTATCGACTCAGTATGATAGCGGCAACCCTTCTGTCCTTTCGTCTGAGCGCCTGATGTAATCTCGATACCATCGACGTGGGTCGATGGTATCGACGAACCTGTAGCGACGGTTTTGTCATTTTGCGTCGCTGTAGCCTCCGTGCGTCGATGGTATCGACTTGGTTTCGATACTATCGACTGCTTCCTCGCTAGCAACTTGATGGTAGCTCGATACCATCGACATCCCTGTCGATAGTATCGACTCTTTGCTGATACTCGCAGCTGGCAACCTGTGGTCCGGTCGATGGTATCGACTTCCATCGATTGTATCGACGGAAGCAGATACTTGTTTTCCCTGAAATTCAAACACGAAACCACATAAATTCACACAAATAATAATATTTTGACAATTAATGCTCAAAATGATGAAATAAAGGGGATTTGACATAAAATAGTAGCAAAGACCAAAGTGGATGAATTATGCAACATTAACCATAAAAATGACTAATAAAAGCATAAAACACATATCAAACATGTCTATAAATGCGACTCAAAATCATCGCATCAAACTCCCCTAAGCTTGAACGTTGCTCACCCTCGAGCAACTAATCCTTAGAATAGAATTGCTAATGTCAACTGAAGAACAACACACCACAACCAACATCCCATATGACTCCCACCGGACATTCACATACTGGCCCTCTCTAACCACGCAACGGTAATTACCCTGAAGGCGACATTAATCATCCATAAAAGAAATTGACCTCAAAACTGATGAACACTATCACATGAGGCAGTTAACATAATAAAACTCACCGGTTCAGACTTGGTGCATCTTGTGATCTCCTATACTACGTTGCTTGCCCTAACTACCATCTACATGGAAGCAGTTCTCCTGATATACCTTAGTGAGGAGAAATTCACGGTGGCCTACCAATCCGAGCAACGGGTGGATGAAGATGGGTGGTTCATGGAAGAAAGTGGAAGTATTATACAGTTTCAACATGCATAAAACAAAAATGTCCTAAATGATGCAAATGCACATGAAAAATGCCCTAATGCCTAAAATTGGGTGGAATGATGCATGTACTAACCATCCATCTCAAAACGAAATGGACATCTAATTAAGCTACATCATGTACTCAATTATCTTGAAATGCAGGTGATATTATGTTCCTTTCTCCTTCTTATTCTTGTTGCTTCTACATAACTCTTTTCTTCTTTTTTTCTTCATTATGCAGATTTTTCAGATTTTTCTCTTTTTTTTCAACCCTTGTATCCATAATTGATAATGAATATTTTATTGGGCTTATTTTTCTTCATACTCAGAAATTTGCACTATTTAGAAGGTATGGCACAATTTAATTCACCATTGGAGAAAAATTGAGATACATGATATACTTTATGCATGAAAATTATGAATGCAACTACATGGCATGCACCTAAGGGTAATGTGCATGTGTCACTATTTTTTTTTTATATGCAAAACATATGGAAATAAATTCAATGCAGGACCTATCTATATGCAATGTTGTCAAAGAAGTTAAAACTGTAAAGTACTTCCAATTCTTGTGGTGGATTGTGAAAAGTAAAGAGGTGGAAAGATCAAAAGACTAGATGACTGAACCTTAGAAAGATATTATGTGTCCCTCCTTACTGACTTGTGTAGTAGTTAAGAGTTTTCTCTCTCTTACATCCAATTAGAGTCTCATTACCATTTGGTCAGTTTAGGCTCAAACAACCATTTCCGTCCACTTTCATGAATAATTAGGAGTACAGTTGTGAAATTTTGTTTTAAAGTTGACAAAACCAATCATTTTCGTAGGATATGTGCCCAAGGTTAAACAAGACAAGCTTTCCAAACAACAAAAATTTTAAATTTCCCTTGATTTTCCCATGCACAATTAATGAGATGACACAAACTTTATGACATCCACGATTACACTAGATAGCATGTGGATCCTACAAAAACTAAAATTGCAAGAAACAAATAACAAGAACAAAAACAATAAAGTTAAAAACTAAAAACAATAAAATATAAAGTTGTTCCAACTACCCCCCTAAGCTTGAATTCGACTATGGCCCCATAGTCAAAAACAAACTTAAAGATTGGAACAGTGATACCGGATCACTCCTGAGGTGGTGGAGGTGGGTACTGCGGCGTCGTGGGGTCCCAAGACAGGTACTGCCCCTGGAATGTCGGATCATACTGGGGCATCGGCGGAGGTTGTGGATACCCCCCAAAATAATTCTAGCTCCAGTAATGATCAAAGAACGGCTGTTGTTGCACCTCCATCCTATGCAACCTATCATGTATGTTCTGCTGATTCTCGAAAAGAAGGCGCTCATTCTCAAAAATCGCCTGCTGATTGACAAAGAGCCGGTTGGTAGTATCTTGAATACCGGTATATGTGGTTGTGTGGCTATGTTGGGTCTGTTGGATGTCTTGCAGCATTGCGTACATGCCCTGCATAGAATAGGCATCCTCGCTTGGCTTTTCAGGGCGGTGGTGGTGGTGGTGTAGGCTGTGATGATGAAGATGCACCCGGATGCATCCGAGGACGCTTCCGTGGTGCCACTCGTGCCTGAAGAGGTGTAAATGCCTCCTCTTCCTCCTCAGCCTCGTCATCATTTCCGTCGTCACCGCCTTCTTCATCGGAGTCGGCGATGGCTATGATTGGCCACCGGAAGTGTTGTGCACCTTCGATGTTGAAAACGGGATCGGGAAGGGAACATTCTTGATATGCTTGATTGACGTGGCAGTGCGCAAACGCCACGCCATCTCGGAGAAGTAGCAGATTGGATGTACTAACCTTGGCTATGATTCGGTCCAACTGATCTTTTGTAAGATTGGTGTTTATGATGATGGGGTTCCTTTCCTCTTCATCTAGGAATTCATAGATTAATAATTACTCTGGAAAGGGGATGTACTAACCTTGGCTATGAATTCGGTCCAACTGATCTTTTGTAAGATTGGTGTTTATGATGACGGGGTTCCTTTCCTCTTCATCTAGGAATTCATATCTCAACCCTTCTGGTAACGGCTTCAACTCAGGCTTGGCCTTGGGTGACCCTTCTTGTGATGCCTCCTCGAGAGAGGCAAACTTAACAGTTTCCACCACCTCATCCTCGTTGCTCAAGTCTTCATCAGACTGGTTAAGAAAGATGAGAAACTCCACAACTTCTAGACTTTCAAAGTCAGAATCTTGACTGCTTATCGCCCTCATGAGAGGGTCCACCGTCAGGATGTCTTCTTCTACTTCTTTGCAGAACTAGTTGTAGTTGTCCACAAAGCAAGCAGATTCCGACAGAGATGGTCCTCTCATCGCATCCTTCACTATGAAGTCTAAGTGGTCGTTTCTGACTCTTAGAGTGATTATTCCGTCAGAAACATCGATCAATGTCCTTCATGTAGCCAAGAAAGGGCGTCCAAAGATGATAGGACAGTGGGGGTCCTCCACGGTATCAATGACAACTATATCACATGGAATGAAGAAATTTCCTACCCAGATTGGCACATCCTCCTCAACTCCAACAGACCTCTTAAAGGTATGATCTGCTACTTCAATTTTCATATTGGTTCTAACCATATCAGTCAAACCCAATCTCTGCGCGAAGCTTAGGGGCATAAGGCTGATACTAGCCCCTAAATCGACAAGACCTTTTCATTCGACGTTGTCTCCGATGGCGAAAGGAATTGTGAAAGCCCCAGGATCTTTCTTTTTGTTGGGCAAATTTGGTTTTACAAAAGCAGAGGATATACTTTCTAGATGCACAGTTTCAATTCTTCCTCCTCTTCTCTTCTTAGTAATCAGGTCTTTGAGAAACTTGGCATAAGTCGGCATCTCTTCTAAGGCATCCAAAAAGGGAACTTCGAGATGAAGTTTCTTGATGGATTCCATGAACTTCTCGTGGCACTTTTTCAGGTGTGCCTTTATTAGCTTGTATGGAAAAGGCAGCTTGGGAGCGTAAGGGCTTCTCCTACCCGATGACTCCTCAAAGGATCTCTGTTCAGGCTCTCTATCTTCAGCTGGTCGATTTTCATCTTCTGCGGGATTTGCACCCACAGTCCTCGATTCAGGTTCTGGTCCGGCTTCCCCATGACACTCCATTGTCCTTCCGAATCTCAGCACCGCCATTCTGGCAGATTCGATGTCGGAGAGTATCTTTCCCGAGGGGTTCTTCATCAATTCGGCCATCTCGGCCAACTGTTGATCGAGTTGGCATCGACGCGTCTGCATATCCGCCATCTGGAATTGCATTGAGTCCAAAACTCCCGAATTTGAAAGCGCACTCTGTGCTAGCTGGTTATTAACGGTATCTTGTCTTTTCACAAAATCAAGTAATTGTCCAACCAAGTCTGGTTGGGTTGGAACTTTGCCTTGGCCTTGCCTTCGACTTTGATACTTATGGTCTGGCCTCTTGAAATTTACAAAACAGACATTCTCAGTCTCCTCAGCCTCATATTTAGTTTCGCTCGATTCGTCAGGTCAGGTGTAGATACAGTTATCTACCCCGTGTCCACCCTCTCCACAGGTGACACACTTCATGACCTTTTCGATCTGCTTCTTTCCCTTTCTTCTTGATTCTTTCAGATGCTTTACATCAGTTGCTATCCTCTGGATCTGAGAGGTGATAGTCTCCAGAGCCTTGGATTCAAAAGAAGGTCCTTCACTAGCCTTCTTAGCTTGTCCCCTGTCTGATCTATCATAGTCAGTGCCGGCTTGCAACTCGGCCATGTTCTTGATGATCTTCTCGGACCTTCTTGGCTTCTTCCCCAGAAAGTCACTGCCTGCCGCTGCATTCAGTGAAACCCTTTCCTTAGGAGTTAGGCCATTGTAGCAGGTAGTTATCAGGAAACCTTTCTTATAGTTGTCATGAGGGCAGTCCCTCTGATATTCTTGGTATCGTTCCCAGGCACCATGGAGATTCTCGTTTGGCTTTTTCATGAAAGAAGTGATCATATGTCTGTTCTGGACAGTCTTCTCAGTAGGATAGAACTTGTTCACAAAGGCATCCGCTAGTGCACTCCATCCGTTCAGAGCTTGGTGGGGCAGCCCCAGGTACCATGATAGAGCCTTATCTTCCAAAGAAAAGATGAAACCCTTGCAATAGATTACCTCCTGGGGGACTCCCCGCATCTTGATGGTGTCACAGATATTTTTAAAAGCATCCAAATGGTGATAGGGATTGTCATTCTTCGAACTCCCTCTAAAGCTTTTGTTTTGAATCATGGAGATGACTGATGGGTTCAGCTCGAAATTGGCTGCATTGAATCTCGGGACGACAACAGGGCATCTGGAATTGTTAGCCTTAGTGGAGGCTAACTCCCTTAGGGTCTTTTCTTCTTCATCTGAATCGTCGTTGTCGCTGCCTCCCTGGTGTTGTTCTTGATTATTTTGATTCCTTTTGTGCCTTCGGTGATGACGACGTCTATCCCAGCGATGGTCATCCTCGAACTGCTCTGCTTCAGGTTCTTTAGGCTCATCATCGCCGTCATAGCGGTCGTTGTCTTCAGGCGGAGGCGAGTGGGGTCTAGCTCTCACTTGGCATTCACCTTCTGAAAGAGGTTGTTCAATGTGAGGCATCATGTTTGGTGATGTTGGTGCTCAGTTTGGCAGAGCGCCTTCCTTCAAGAGTAGCTGAATAGCATGTAAAAATCAAGTTAGAAAACTTGTTATTAATAATACGAATTACTCATTTCAAGTTAAAATATGAAAAAGGAAAAAGGAGTGTTGTCAAGCTCATTTCTAAGCTTGAGGCACTGGAGTGTAGTGAGTGGATTCGGGTTCATCAACAGTACCGTTTTGCCTTGTCCCCGGCAACGGCGCCAAAAAGTTGACCGACCTAAATCGCACGTCTGAAAAGTGGAGGTGGATTTGAAGTAGTCGGACTTTTAAATTTATAACCTGTAACCATCTAGGCCCCCACAACTTTGTTTACGGGGTTGAAGTAGATATACGGGGTCTAACACAGGGACAAGAGTGGCAGTGTTGGGAATGTGGAATCGACATGTTACACTCCGGTAAGGGCAAGGAGATGATAAGAATTCCCCAAGGGAACAACAGGCTAAGGTCGATAAAGCAAAAGGAATCTATCTCCAACTGGAGCTATGAGGAAAATTAGGTTTTAAGCATTTATCAATTTTTAGGGATTTTTGTGCAACGGAAACAGAGATATAACTCTATCGCTTTAGTAAGGAATGAAGGAGAAAGCTTTGGTAAAACAAGTGGCAGCAGAAACATCCTGTACCCCTCCTCTCGAAGTGGGTACCTCTAACCAAGCATCAACACCCCTCTCGAGGTTGTTGGACTTAAGTTAGAGTGGAAAGGTTACTAAAGCAACTCCGATCCTGGGCACTCTCGTACTGCAGTATCGGACCAAACACTAGAGCCACAACACCTCTCTCAAGGCTTTTGCAACGGGAAAACATGATTCGGTAGCTAATCGAAACGCGATCCAAGCATACAAGCTAGAGTTCAGATGTCAAACATAGCAATCATCCAACAAAAGGGACCAACATAAAGCAGCAGATAATTAAAACTCTTCTAATTCCATTGGCATAAAAGGATCTGATTACATTGCATAAGTAAAGAAAGTAAATGACTTAAATAAGTAAAGATAAATGCCGCCCTTCTTGATTTAGAAGGGCGACAGGCAGTAGCAGATTCTCCAGCCCGATACCGGGCGGGAGCCTTGCCCGAAACACCCTGTGTCGGGCGACACACCCTCTTGGGTGGCACGCTCATGATGGACAAGGTGGCACACTCATGACCATGTCAGGCGGCACCCTCTCGGGCGACATGCCATGACGGGCGATGTGTATCGGGCTAGGTATCGTGTTGGGCTAGAGTGTTGCTTCCAGTATCAGGTACTCCTATCGGGCATCGTTGTTGGCCGATATCGGCCTGCAGCGGTGCCCGGGGCCGACCCTAAGTGAACCATTCCCTCCCTCTTGGGATGGGAAAGTGCTCACCTAGTATCGCCCGATACACCCTGAGGCACGACACGCTAGCTCCAGATGCTTTACAAGTTGGCTTACGAGAAATTCCGACCTGTCCCATCAGAGTCATGTAGCTACTATTTATAGGCAGCAGTTGGGGGAAGTTTTTGGTGCTCCGGACGCCACGTGTTCTTCATCAGCTCTTTATTATCACGGATTCAGGGGTGCCCGATATGCTCATCGCCCGTCACAGGGATGCCAGGCTGGGAGCGTGTCGGTCAACGTGACGAGTGGCGCCAGCCGGTGGTGGCCTGTATCGCGCGACATGCTTCGGCAGTCATGGCGAGTTCGGCTCCCTGTCGGGTAAATGACGTATTGCTCGTCCGCTTTCTCTTGCGCGTCACCCTTGTATCACGTGGCAGTGTATCGTGTTGCCCCGTCGGGCAGTGAGCGTATCGGCTGGCTGGTTGGTGAGAAGGCTGTTGCAGGTGGAACACGTTCGAGGGCCGAGACGGGCCTTTTTGCTGATACATGAGTTAAAAATCAGGGAAAACTCTGCAAAAGATGATAATATTGAGTTAAAAGCGTAGCGTGGCCTGTTTATGCAAAAACATGACAAAAAGGAGAGGAAAACAGTTTAAAAGGGAAGTTTTGATAATGAAATAGGGGCCAAAAACATCACAAAATTTGGTGTTATCAATAGATCAAAAAATAAGATCATTTAACTATAATATAATCAATAAAGACATGTTCTAGTTTGAAAAATAGTTTGACATCAAGATATTTAGAATTAATATAAATTTATTATCCATAAAAATCATCATCGTGCTACACCTTTCATGTGAACTTATTTGATATGAAGTCGCAACTTTCTATATCGATATCATGTTGGTTGTACATTGGGCTGCTACATAGAATGATGTGTATGTGACCAAGCTCATCGGTAGAATATCAGATCTTGTTATTAGAGGCAACTTTTGAAAGGACTACATTGGACTATGTGAGGCAGCCTCCTATAAGCACCATTGCGTTTGAATAAGAAACATTGAAGCTTCAAACCTTCTCTTCTAGTGTTGGAAGCCTTCTTAGGAACCTTTTTGAGGTGTAACGGGGTTGACAAGAGTCTAGTTAGGTAGACACAAACCATATATTTATGTCTAATATCATGTTTTTATTTTTTATTATAATAGACTTATAAGTTGATTGACTTTATAGGTAGTCGATGTGATTTTTGGGTTGATAGGGCCAATAAGAATTCTATTGGGGTTACTACCCACACATTAGTTAGATTTGTATCTAAATTACAAAATGGAGTTCTTGACAGTCTAGTTGATTGTTTTATTTTTATTGGACATAGATCACTATGCTCACAATGAACTCAAAGGCATGTCAAACATTTGAATAAGTCGGCCAACTAGTTGGTCTGACTGTATAGAGTCAAATATAACCCTTCAAAACACTATAATGTGCATTCTAGTCTCTATTTTATTGTCACATCATGTATTCTCAAACTTACTCGTCTAATTTTCATGTTTATCACTCTTCATTAACTTAAATAGAGATTTACATGTCCATTTCCCTCTAATTATCAAAAGGAAAGTAATACTTTTAGCTTGAATCATCCATTCATGTAAAATACCAATAATCAACTCGGTATGTCACTTGTTTCAATTAGCATATTGTTATGCATACAAGAAGTATACAGTTAGGGTTTATTCAATACGATCATTCATGCACAAATTTTTTTTTTGCTTTCATCATGCAAACATATTCACTCACATATGTTCCACTACCAAGAAATTCAGGTCTTTGATCTATATACAAATGAGAGATCGTATTATAATCATGTAACTAAATTGGGTTAGGTATATAGCAAAAAATGGTTTTTTTACATCAAAGGTGACTAAGGAGGTTACTGAAGGGTCAAGTATTAGCAGGGAGTGTATATACAATGCTTAATGGTCTTCGTTTCTCCTATGAGTGTGACCTTGATTTGCAAAAAGAACTTAATTAGATGAGTCCATTTATTACTCGAGTACATGGATATAATTATAAAAGATCACATAGATCTAGCACATGTATTTTGTGTTAGGGGAACAATTGGGTGGAGACCTTGAGGAGTCGTGCAAGCAACAAGACATCCCCATACAATAAGACCTTGTATGCATCTTACCACACGTAATTGAATTTTCTACATCATTTTTTATTAAAATTTATTTCAAAGGAATAAGATAATTTTGAATATAAAATAACATAGAAAATATTTTTCTAAACAAGAAAAGTTTGGCTTCAAGATATTTTATGTTTCAAAAAAATAAGTGGAAAACTTTCTATGAAGTCATGGTAAATTTGAGGGTAATCATGTCTTGGTTTTGATTTTGTGTTAAAAAATTGTAGCCCATAATTATTAATTATTTTAAATTATAAGACTAATTTTTCTTTATGCATCATTGGAGAATATATGACACGCCTTCCACCACGGCATTTGAATTGGATTTTAGAGGCACTTGGATTACAAGTGTGCACATACCTACACAATATACTCTATTACGATCATCTCCATGATTTTAGATGCGAAATGAGACTCCAATGAGAATTGGTATGACAATTGTGTATTATCATATTGATAGGCCAGGTGGAAGAACCCAAGAATCATATATAGTTTCTAGCAATGGGTGTTGCGTGGTCAAGTTTGTTCTGACACAAACTATAGATTGAACTACACACAATACAATGATTTTTTTTTCATTTCTAGGGCTTGACCATTGATTGTGTGGTCAAACCTAGTTAAATTATCTATAAAATTAGTATTATATAGTGCCTACCACAAGCATATTTACATTTAGGTCATGTGTAGACACCAGTAGAGATCACACAAACCCACAATTATTGATCATTGATTGGATATGAGGGAGTGTAGAGATATCTCATTGAAGGGAACTATGGTTTAAAAAAAACTATTCTTTTGACCATCCAAATTAATGGTTGGGATTATTAACATTATTTCATTATTCAATTCATTGAATTCATACTTTTTTTATCTTTGTTATGTAATAATATATTGTACAATTAAATTTTGTATATATACCAGAACAAAAATGCAACTCCATATGATTATATTTATAGCAAGAAGTATATACATCTATTAATAAAAGTAGCACGCACACACACATATATATATAATGGTTGGGATTATTAACATTAGTTCATGACTCAATTTTTTGAATTTCCTTCTTTTTATCTTTATTATGTAATAATATATTGTACAATTAAATTTTGTGTATATACCAGAACAAAAATGCATCTCCAAATGATTATATTTATGGTAACAAGTATATACATCTATTAATAAAAAAGTAGCATGCACGCACGCACACATAAACATATATATATATATATGAGTCAGGCTAGTGTACACTCGAGTGTACCGGAGGCACCGTACACCTCAATCATTTTTAAAGATGAAGTAACTTTTTGAAAATTCTAAACCATTGATCTTCTGAAATATCTTAAGAACATACTATATAATAAATGTTAGCTCATTTGGATATTTATAGGTCGTGCATCTAAAGGAGGCTAGAATCATACATTTCAAATTAGTTTTGTGTGTTGATTTTGTTGTCCTTGGATGAGTGACTTACACTCATCCAAATGAGCTCAAATTTTGTATGTGGCCTATTATTATTGTAACCATGAAGATCAATGGATTGGATTTTGGAAAGACAATGTCTAGATAGGCAAACACCATTGAGGTGTACGGCGTAATCTGTACACTCGAGTGTATTCTAGCCTGACTCTCTCTCTCTCTCTCTCTCTCTCTCTCTCTCTCTATATATATATATATATATATATATATATATATATATATATATATATATATATATATGCCCCCTATTTTAGTTTTTTTTTTTGGAAACCTGTGAAGAAGACTCCCCCTGAGCAACAAACCCCGGTGGCTGCTCCATCTAAACTTCTTCTTGCAAGTCTCCATGGAGAAATGCATTCTTGACATCTAGTTAAAATACAACAACAAAAATGAGAACACAAATAGAATTGAGCCATACTACTAGTGAGAAGGTCTCAAAGTAGTCGATGTCGCAGTCAGTGTGTATCCCTTTGCAACCAGGTGGGCTTTCAGGCGTTCAATTGTGCCATCTGGTTGATATTTGATAGTGAAGATCCAACGAAAACTGACTGTAGGGAAGGTAGAAGTGCATTCCACAAGATCCCAAGTTTTGTGATCAGAGAGTGTCTGCATCTCATTTTCTAGATCTTGTCTCCATGCAGGAATAAGAAGAGCTTCTTTGGCTATTTTTGGAATGGTTACAACAGAGATAGAAGCAGTAAAGTAGGAAAAATTGGCAACTAGGTTAGAGGAGGAATATACATGACTAGTCAGAAGTTTAGTATAGGAGCGTACACCTTTTTGAAGACTAATATGCAAATGTAAGTCATAATTTAGCTCAGGTGTGGGTTGATCATCCACTGATGGAGCAATTGGTTGTGGAGGGGCCATGGAGGTATTAGTCTACTTGGGCCTTCTTTTGCAGACTTGTAGTGGTCTCTCTTCATATGTCGACTCATAAGGTGAATCAATATCCACAATATTAGGAAGTGGCATGGGTGCCAAAATGACACTAGATAAGGATGCCCCTTTATCAGAGTAGAAGGATAGATGCTCAAAGAAAACTACATCTGCACTTACGTACCATTATCTCTTAATAGGATCATAATAGTGATATATTAATGTCTGGGCCCATTGCCCTAGGCTCTAGTAGAGTTTCAGGAATGACGACTGGCCCCACAGACCACCACTAGTCTTAACTACGCACTTTGTCCTCACTCACGCGCATGCCAGGATCAACTTTCCGACAGGTCACCCATCCCAGTACTACTCCAAGTTGAGCATGCTTAACTATGGAGTTCTTTAGTGATGGGTTCCCGAAAAAGAAGGTGCACCTTGGTGATATGGGTAGTCCAATCATTCCTTTTAAGATCATGTTATTCGAGGCCTGAAATCATGGGATGTTACAATCTCTCCCACTTAGACTCTTGACGTCCTCGTCAAGGCTCAACTATATGACCTCATAATCATCCCCATTTCAGTGTTGACCCAAATGGCCCATGTACACCCAGCTCTCGATCATGGCTACCAACGCAAGGGAGGCTCCATCAACTTGGATAGCCCTTTCCAACATGCCTGGACACCACCAACGCATGGGCGGCTCCTTCAACTCAGATACCCCTTTCCAACATGCGTGGACCGCACGGCTCAAAGAATGGCATGCCACATGCCCATGTGGGCCCCACCTACTAGAGGGTAATTAACTCTGATATCATTTGTAATGCCTGGGCCCATTGCCCTAGGCTCTAGTAGAGTTTCAAGAATGACAACCGGCCCCACAGACCACCACTAGCCTTAACTGCGTGCTTTGTCCTCACTCACGCGCATGCCAGGATCAACTTCCTGACAGGTCACCCATCCCAGTAATACTCCAAGTTGAGCACGCTTAACTATGGAGTTCTTTAGTGATGGGTTCCCAAAAAAGGAGGTGCACCTTGGTTATATGGGTAGTCCAATAATTCCTTTTAAGATCATGTTATCTGAGGCCTGAAATCCTGGGACGTTACAGATATCCTTTCTGGGTTCGAGAATATCCCAAAAAATGCATTTGGTTGAACGAGTATCAAGTTTTGTTATATCAGGACAAAGGTTTTTGACAAAGCAGGTGCACCCAAAGATACGGGGTGGAATACAAAAGAGGTTTGCATCAGGAAAAAAAGATGTTATAAGGGATCTTATTTTGTAAAATAGAGGACGACATGTGATTAATAAGATAGCATGTTGTAGAAACAACCTCAGGCCAAAATCGGTGAGGAATGTGATAATGAAGGAGAATAGTGAGAGAAACTTGTTAGAGATGATGGTTTTTTCCATTCAAAAACTCCATTTTGTTGTGGAGTATAAGAGCACTTTGGTGGAGACTCCCTAGAGATGAATAAAAATGTATAACTAATTTTTGCATAAATTCAAGGACATTATCATTGTGAAAAACTCTAATGGGTTTGTTGAACTGAGTTTGGATTTTAGAATAACAAAAAGGTGCTAATGTTGTCTAAAATAGTTCCTTGATCTTTCAATAAAAATAACCAAGTAGCATGAGAATAGTCGTCAATGAACATCATAATATATTTAACTTCAAAATGACTAGTAACAGAACACATGCCCCATATATCCACATGAACAATGTCAAAAAGGCATTGAGAACCAATAACTTTCTTAGACAAAAATATAGATCGAGTTTGTTTGCCCAATTGACACAATTCACAAGAAAAGGTTTTAACAACTAAATAAAAAATAAATGATTCAGTTTTACAGTAGAGGGATGGCCAAGACGGTAGTGCCATTATAGTCTAATCACATATGTCAAAAGAAGAGCAATCACCAATATTGGTGCATCCAAGTAATATAGTTCATCTGGACCCTCATGGCCCGAAATAATCCCCGTGTTCATGCAAAGATCCTTTCAAACACAACCAGAAGGATCAAATCAAATTGAGCATTGAAGGCTATTCACAGTCTTACTGACATAAAGGAGATTAACATGAATTTTGGAATATATAAGATAAATTTCAGATGCATATGACGAGATAAAGGAACAGTACCAATAGCATGAGAAGTAGTCTGAGACCCATCAATAACTGTAACTGGAGGAAGCTGAGTAGATTTAGTAAGAGTAGAAAATAAATTAATGTTACCAGCCATATGGACTGAGGCACCAGAGTCAATGCACCATTTATTTTTACCGGCAATTGGAGCAACAAGAAGTGTATAGGATCCAACTTCAGACGTAGATAAGAGTTGAGACATGCACTCCTAGAAGAATTTCTCAAAATCGGAGCAAAGCCAAGAAGGCGAGGGTGTATCCAGTGGTTGCTTAGATGTAGAAGTGTCAGCAGAAGAATCAATAGAGACCTGATAAACCCAGGTGGGCTTACCGTGCTTGATCCAACATCGATCTTCATTATGATTGTCTCGTCCATAGTGATTGCAGAAGTGAGGACCAACAAATTTCCCATGACATGTTGCAGTAGAAGATGTGCAACTAGCAATAGTAGGATGGCAACCACCAATGCTACGACCAGAGCTATAATCAGCAGTGTGAACAGTAAGTGCAAGATGTTCAATATTAGGGGTAGATGTGATAGATGGTAAATGTTGAACACATTCAAGGATGTCCCGAAAGTAGGAAGAGGATCACTAGAAAGGATCTGGTCAATGACCCTAGAAAAAGAGGATGGAAGACCGTCAAGAAATTGGATGAGTTGTAGTTCAATGCGCTGTCTCTAGGCTTCCTTGATGTCAACTGATAATGGGTGATAAATCTTGAATTCATTCCATAGAATAGTTCATTCATTGTGGTAATCTTCAATAAGCGTGTCAGAGGAAAATTCCTTCTTAGCCATATTTTTGAATATCTCAAAGACTCTCTTTGGATTTTTCTGATGAGAGTAGATGTGAGACAGTTGATCCCACATTGCCTTAGCATCATGAAGGCAGAGAAATGACTGGATGATTTGTGGCTCGGTGCTATTTGTTGACTCAAGGTCTAAATTGACTAAACCCTAGTTTTGATGATGACTAAACCATTATTTGTGTCTAATGCTTCTACTTGAGTGATTTCATATTAGGTATAGAAACACTCTAAATGCCCTAACTTGTGCATATCAAATTGGATAAAAGACAAGTCAAAGTCAATATAAGTGCACATTTTTAGAATATGATGTAAATCTATTAGAATCATGTTGTAAATCACTTGTAATGATTGTATAACTTGTAATTAAGCTTAGAAAAAATTAGGAGCACTTAAATCAAATATTTAAGCACTTTAATGATATTTTCCAAAATTCATTGCAGGCACTTTCTCGGTCGAGTTACAATCTTTTTTGGTATGTATGCCCTGAGAGCCAATAATGGGATGATTGATGGGATACATTAAGATTGATTTGATAAACATCAAAGGCAAGCTTCCAATTCTTTCTGGTTCAGTCATATGAGATAGTGATAGAATAGATTGAATGTCTAGAGAATGACAGTACTCAATGACGTATGCTTTCAGGTTAAGGACCTGAACGATGAGATCATATGGATGCTTAGAGTTTGTACATTCTCATTATGTCCCTAGTCGGATGTCATTGTGGAAGGTAGATAGACAGCAATGACACACAAGACTAGATTTTGGTGTTGGTTGATGACAGAATCTCATTAGTCATGATATAGAGATATCAAACCAAACACATAGGTACTTGTTAGAGAACAAGTGTACCAGACAGACCCACCGTGAGTTTGACACATGGAACCATGACATGGTATTCACAGTCAGTACTCACAGTGATGGTGGTGAGTGTGATTCTTTGACCTAAAATCACTACATTCAACACATGTCGTTGGACACACTTTGACATCATCAAATGCAGTCATGAAACATGGGTTGTTATAAAGGTGATGATTGGGTGCTTTGACACATGGGGCTTTTGAGGTGGTGAGTGATAGATATGGGATTTGTCCCTCCCGAGGGAGTTTGATATCCAAGGCCACTTGATGAGTAGGATTGAAATAGGTGTGCGCACACATGTGTGAATCAGTATGTGATATTGATGTCATACATATCTCTTCCAATCTACTCTGAGATCAATAAAGTGAATGAACGTTGACAGGATGACTGTTCCATGCCTCGAGTTCATTAGGGATATCAGTGATAAAGGAATTATACATTCACTGTAACACCATTCACGGATTGTAGGATTGAAAGTTGTTCTCCAACTTTCTATTTCACTTGGGTAGCACTGATGTGTGACTAGGCACCGCTCTTTTCTTGTGAATTCATAAGTTTTATGGACTTTCACTGCCAACGTGAAAAGGACCTGCAGGGTCACACACATAGGATTCAACCTAGAAAAGGAGTTTTGTCCACAAACAATGTTTAGATTGATTACTAAAGGAGTTTAGTAGTTCAATTAAACACTCAATTAATTGATAGCTCAAAATCATAGTGTTCAAGGTATTGGACAGATTGATTAGAGTATTGAATTGATTGAAACTGCAATTGATTGTTTCTGCACAATCTGCACTCCCAACCGATCGTCTCATGTGATGAACCGGTCGGCTGAGCTTGGTGAACCGATCGGCTCATGTTGCGAGTCGATCGGCTCATGGTCAGGGTGAAACGATTGCTTCAAGTGTTGAAACGATCGGTTCAACTGATGCAACTGAGCAAGTTGGGAAAGTAAGATTGGTGAGAAATTTCCCTTTTATTTTTACTTGTCTGATACGATTAGAATTAGAAACAAAAGAAGGAAAGTCAATCGGGAACTGATCAGGACCACGAACCGATCGGCTCATGGGTCCCAACCGATCGGTTGAGGTGTCAACCGACCGGCTCAGATCCCCAACCGACCGTTTCAGTTGTGAAACGATCGGTTTAGGTTACGTAGTTGGTTGTTTTTGTGGAAATTCTCGAACCCTTCTACTCCTGCTTTAGTCCCATATTGCCCGGGATGGAGAACCCTGTCCCATGAACCTCCTATATATAGGGGTATTGGGGGCTTCTCATAGTACAACTCAGTGCAACCAGTTGCTCTGTGAAGTTGTCGTTCTCTCTGGTTTTGGTAACCGAGAGAGAGCCCGAGAATGTGCTACCCGATAAGGGAGGCACAACAAGGGAAAGACAACTGCAGAAAGTGACTGGTGGCAGGAGAGTGTGTCAGTAACTAGTACGCTGATAGGAGGGTGTGACTCCTTCCAATTCCTTGTGGGACAAGGAGATTGGAGTTCCAGGTGGTCCGTGTGGACTACTTCATAGGCGGGAGATTTCTGCCGCTCGGAGGACAACTGTCAATCCTGACAGTCCCGGTGAGACCATGAGTCGTCAGTCCCGGTGTGACCAGGAGCTGCACAGACACGGTCCAAGACCGGAGGTGAAGACCACGCAAGCAGCAAGGTATTGTCGTCGAGCAAGCCTCAGGACAAGGTATGATTCCACAAACCATCCTTTCCTATTGTATAGATGTTGACGCGTTTCCTTGTTCTGGGTTTGGGGAGGAGAAAATTTTTTGTTTCCGTTGCCTTCTCTGCCTCCCCTAAAACCCAACGGTGGTATCAGAGCCACGTCAACTGCTCTATACTTTAGGATTATCGATATGATCGATTTTGGTTTGTCGCCTTTATTTATTGCATATGATGCGAATGAAATTGGCTTTATACATGTCCAATCCTAAATCCACAAATCCCAATTTACATATATGATATGTATTATGAATGCACTCGATACGTATCACCCTTAAACGAGTTTTGTGGTGGATGTATAGCGTGGTTATGGCCAATAAACCCTATCTGTGTATGGTTGTATGTGGTTGCTTGCATCTCGGTCTGCGCACCGATCTTCCTTCTCCTATTCCTGATGTAACTCGAAATAATTCGAGATTTCTTTCCTACCTTTGCTCCCCCCGAATGTAACTTGGGGTTTCTCTTTTTACAATGTAAAATAGGATAGATTTTATTTCATGTTAAGTCAAAGAATGGAGGACATCCTGACGACAGCTAAGACGATCGTTTCAAGGCGTGAACCGATCAGTTGACGTATGAGACGATCGGTTCAAGGAGTGAGCCGATTGGTTGATGACTGGTTCGAGGAGAGAGACGAGCGGGTGGCGGCCATGATGAGATGCACGACGACCAGGTGAACCGATCGGTTGGAGGAGCCAACCAATCGGTTGGTGGCACCCAGTCGACCAGTCTGATGGCGAGCCGATCATTCATGTGATGAGTTGATCAAACCCAGAAAGGCAAAGCACATAGTTCATCTTGTACAGGTTGAATGTAATGTAGACCTAGATGACCGTGATTCCTCTTGGCTCAAGGAATCACATTAGGATGGCCATAATCATAGCTTTTATCGTTTTGCATGTTTTCTGTGGGATATAGCATGTATATGATATGTACTATGTATTGTGGTGATTGGATATGTATATGTATATAAAAACCAAATCCCTCATTAAACATTAAGTTTTAGATGCCTTTCAAATGCGAAACATGTGAAAAGCTTGATCGACCAAGTGTGGACACGCCCTAGCGTGGTGCACTGTATATCTCGTAGAAGCGTGAAGGATGAAAGTGTGGGTCTGCCCTAGCAGGGTGCATATTCATCGTGTTTGCTTTGGGTCGGACTTAACAAGGTGATCTAGATGGGATCTAGTACCTTGAGGCATGGAGATGATCATGTCAAGGAGTTGCATATGACATCTTATTAAGAGTTGCATATGATGCAATTGGTAAGAGTTGCCTACCTGAGAGATCTAAGTTGTGGGTGACAGCCCTAGCTGGTCCATGACTTAGAGGATTTCAGGATCTTGCCCACTAGAAGGTTGTACACTGCAATCTTCTGAATTGAAGGTGAGGGATATCAATTTGAACTAAAATAGTGGGAGCGATAATTAATTAAAGGCCTAATTTTTATCTTCAACTTTTCAAATCAATCAAATAAGTCAAAAGAGTTTTGGACTAAAATTGCATATATTTCCTTTTGTTAAAATAAATGGTTAATCAACAATAATCATTTTACTTGTGATCGGTCTTTGAGACCAACAAATTAAATGGAAATAATTCCACGACTGGTTAGGATGATGAGAAGTGTTCTCAATCAAAGAGCAAAATCTCTAAGTCCTAGTTATACCAGAACCAAATGAACGCGATCCCACCATATCAATGGTTGAAAGTATGCTTATGGAAGCATACCGAGGAAGACATTGATGAGGAATGCTTGATGTAGTGTTCTCTGAACTATGAGTTGCAGAGACAACATGAGACATATGATGTCTCCAAGACACTATCCTAGTATGTCATGACAAAAGGAGATCCAGTAAGGTATTCACACACTCAATTTGATTGGGTATGTGGAAAACCTGACAAATAAGGATTCCTTCTGAGCCAAGAGTTGGCTATTGGTATGATACTGCAAATGTTGCGAGAATCATACAATTCATGATAAGCTACAACATGAACAACTTTGACAAGCGTTGACAGAGTTGTTGGACATGTTGAGGATAGTAGAGGCAAAGATGAAGAAAGACAAACCATAATCTTTGATGTGATCAAAGAAAAGGTAAATCTTAAGGGCAAGGACAATGGCAAAGCAAAGAAGTGTTCTGATGTTAGCCAGCAATCCAAGCTGTCTTCAGCCTCAAGGCACATGGGGAAAGGGTGTATGAGGGAATTGCCCTCTATATCTGGAAGAATAAAAGAAGATGCAGGAGGGGATGGAGATCTCCACCTAAGGTATCATGAAATGAACCGCTTCTTTATCTGAGGTATATGATACCAAGATATGGATATGTCATATATGATATGCAAGATCCACAAAGAAGTGATGGCCTTTGTGAAAGGACTGAGAAAGAAGTACTCATTATTGGGGCAAGTGTTGCTGCCATAGATAGGAGTATCTTTCAGTTTATTTCAGCCTAAAAGGCACGAAATAGAGTTGAGAACTGCTATTTCAATTTTCCAATAGATAGAAACACTTTATTTTTGGCATATTGTATGACAATGATGGCACTAATAAAGTTGATGTTTCAACCTTAAAGATATGATCTTTGTGGCAATGCCTTGTTTATCTTGTGATACATGGTATGCATAAGATAAAATGATACCTAAAGTTATTGATAACTCAAACAATCAAATTACCATAACATAAGAAATTCATTTCTAGTTTCCATGTGATGGATAAATCTAGACTCTTTTGGTTAGACAACCAGTAAGAGACATGAATCTCCTATACATGATTAATCAATCTTCACTAATGGTAGTGGGAGAATGATTATCCAATTAGGTATAATACATGTGATGTATTTACATACCTATTGGAACAAATGCTAATACTTCAAATGGTATTTAGAAACATACCAATATGAATATCTTGAAGTGTTCAAGATTATCATAGATGAAGTGCAAATTTGGTAAAGTGTTAATTCTTGATGAGATCAATGAATGAAATACTTGGACCAAATGTTTGAGATCCTTATGAGTGATTATGATAGTGAACTCATGATTAAGGCATGGTGATGTCTAAATCAAGAAGGAATCATACTATAAGGAGTTAGAGAATGATTATCAAATAACTGAATTCTTCTTAATAAAAGAATACCCCTCACTAATAAAGGACATTAAGAATCACAAGGAGTTGTGAGTTCTTATATCCTTGACGAATACACCCCGTTTATCTATGTGATGAGTTGTTCATGTGATGAGTCAACTATCTAGATGAATATGAGGAACTGAATTTTGAGTTATGGTTTATGACCATTGCATCCTAAATGACATCCATTTGAACCATAAGGTGTGACCTTGATGGTAGCACTCATTGGATGAAATCCATAAGTGCAAATGAGTCTTAAGTGTTAAGACACATGGATAACATTTTGAGAAGGATGATGCTTGTTGATTGCAACTTGATGACTAAGACATTTGGCATATGGATACTAAAACTGCATTCCTATGAGGAATAAAACAAGGATGTGTACGTGACACAACCTATAAGGTTTATGAATCCACTAATGCAAATGAAGTCTATAAGTTACAATGGACTAATAAATGTGATTGATTGAGTACAAGCAACTCAGAATTGGATCTTTACTTTGATGATATAGTCAAAGGGTTTGACTGATATGTCAAAGATAAAGAAGGGATCTATGATTTAGTGGGAGCGTGTTCACATTCCACATGTTGATGTGAAATGGAAATTGTTCTAGAATGGAAATCCAAAAGTGGAAATTATCTTTAAAGAAGATAGAGATGTTTCCTATGTGATAGGAATAGAGATCTATAGAGATAGTTCTCAAAAACCTCTTGACCTGGAAAAGAGAGAGCATACATTGGCAATCTATACTGAAGGGTTCAGTATACACAGATTCAGTGGGAGAAAACTTGTCCATGTTACATGGAGTTAGTATCCCAAGGCCAAGTGTCCAATTCTTATGAAGAATGGGAACACTAAGAATAGATATGGATCTATCATGTATGTAATCATCCCATTATCTTGCATGTATGGACATGGCAAGAATAAAATGCATTCGTCATCTTGTATGTAGGACATGACAATATGATGTGCTCATCTTGATAACTTGTATGTGGGACATGATGAGTGGATGTCTGTCTACTTCCAGTAAGGGTTATTGGAAACCATAAGAACTTGATAAGTACTTGAGAAGTACTAGTTCTATGGAGATAAGGAAGAGTTCGATGTAAAGAGTTACATTGATGCGAACTTCCGAAAAGGACATAAAATTAATCGCAAAATATATATAGGATATATAAAAGTGAAAGTTTGTTGATAATTGGAAGTGTTCCAATAAAACCATTTAAAAGGAAATACTGAGTATCTATGTGTTAGAGAAAAACATTGGATACTATATGGATCTGGAAGTTCATGAGATGAACTTATAGATATTCCGCCCATTGATGGCAAGGATGATGACAAGTATGGAATCCTTGATCATGCAATGTGGCTAAAGGTTAGCAAAGGAATACTAGATTGCATATTACGGCGACTCCATCTCATACGTGTGACGTACAATGAAGAGATGTGAGACATGCAATTAATATTGACTTTGGAAAGGTGTTGCCATAACTCACTATGTTGGCACAAGAGCACAGTAACATGTGGGACATGTTTGAAGATCACTATGAATATGATTCAAGGGTGATTGGCTCGCAGTGCAAGTGTGAGTTTTTTGGTATGTATGCCCTGAGAGCCAGTCATGGGATGATTGATGGGATACATTAAGATTGATTTGATAAACATCAAAGGAAAGCTTCCAATTCTTTCTGGTTCAGTCATATGAGATAGTGATAGAACAGATTGAATGTCTAGAGAATGACAGTACTCAATGACATATGCTTTCAGGTTAAGGACCTGAACGATGAGATCATACGGATTCTAAGAGTTTGTACATTCTCATTATGTCCCTAGTCGGATGTCATTGTGGAAGGTAGATAGACAACAATGACACATAAGACTAGATTGTGGTGTTGGTTGATGACAGAATCTCACTAGTCATGATATAGAGATATCAAACCAAACACATAGGTACTTGTTAGAGAACAAGTATACCGGACAGACCCACCGTGAGTTTGACACATAGAACCATGACATGGTAGTCACAGTCAGTACTCACAGTGATGGTGGTGAGTGTGATTCTTTGACCTGAAATCACTACACTCAACACATGTCGTTGGGCACACTTTGACATCATCAAACGCAGTCTTGAAACATGGGTTGTTATAAAGGTGATGATTGGGTGGCTTTGACACATGGGGCTTTTAAGGGGTGAGTGATAGATATGGGACTTGTCCCTCCTGAGGGAGTTTGATATCCAAGGCCACTTGATGAGTAGGATTGAAATAGGCGTGCGCACGCATGTGTGAATCAGTATGTGATATTGATGTCATACATATCTCTTCCAATCTACTCTGAGATCAAGAAAGTGAATGAATGTTGACAGGATGACTGTTCCATGCCTCGAGTTCATTCGGGATATCAGTGACAAATGAATTATACATTCACTATAACACCATTCACGGATTGTAGGATTGAAAGTTGTTCTCCAACTTTCTATTTCACTTGGGTAGCATTGATGTGTGACTAGGCACCGCTCTTTGCTTGTGAAGTCATAAGTGTTATGGACTTTCACTACCAACGTGAAAAGGACATGCAGGGTCACACACATAGGATTCAACCTAGAAAAGGATTTTTGTCCAAAAACAATGTTTAGATTGATTATTAAAGGAGTTTAGTAGTTCAATTAAACACTCAATTAATTGATAGCTCAAAATCATAGTGTTCAAGGTGTTGAATAGATTGATTAGAGTATCAGATTGATTGAAACTGTAATTGACTGTTTCTGCACAATCTGCACTCCCAACCGATTGGCTCATGTGATGAATCGATCGGCTGAGCTTGGTGAACCGATCGGCTCAGGTTGCGAGTCGATCGACTCATGGTCAGGGTGAAATGATTGCTTCAAGTGTTGAAACAATCGGTTCAACTGATGAAACCGAGCAAGTTGGGAAAGTAAGATTGGTGAGAAATTTTCCTTTTGTTTTTACTTGTCCAATACGATTGGAATTAGAAACGAAAGAAGGAAAGTCAATCGGGAACTGATCAGGACCATGAACCGACCGATTCAGAAGTGAACTAATCTGCTCATGGGTCCCAACCGATCGGTTGAGGTGTCAACCGACCGGCTCAGATCCCCAACTGACCGTTTCAGTTGTGAAACGATCAATTCGGGTTACGCAGTTGGTTGTTTTTGTGGAAATTCTCGAACCCTTCTACTCCTGCTTTAGTCCCATATTGCTCGGGATGGAGAACCCTGTCCCATGACCCTCCTATATATATAGGGGTATTGGGGGCTTCTCATAGAAAAACTCAGTGCAACCAGTTGCTCTGTGAAGTTTTCGTTCTCTCTGGTTTTGGTAACCGAGAGAGAACCCGAGCAAGTGCTACCTGATAAGGGAGGCACAGCAAGGGAAAGACAACTGCAGAAAGTGACTGGTGGCAGGAGAGTGTGTTAGTGACTAGTACACTGAGAGGAGGGTGTGACTCCTTCCAATTCCTTGTGGGACAAGGAGATTGGAGTTCCAGGTGGTCCATGTGGACTACTTCAGAGGCGGGAGATTTCTGCCGCTCGGAGGACAGCTGTCAATCCTGACAATCCCAGTGAGACCATGAGTCGTCAGTCCCGATGCGACCAGGAGCTGCACAGACACCATCCAAGATTGGAGGTGAAGACCGTGCAAGCCGCAAGGTATTTTCGCCGAGCAAGCCTCGGGACAAGGTATGATTCCACAAACCATTCTTTCATATTGTATAGATGTTGACGCGTTTCCTTGTTCTGGGTTTGGGGAGGAGAAATTTTTTTGTTTCCACTGCCTTCTCTGCCTCCCCTAAAACCCAACAATCTTAACCGATCCTGTATGGATTTTGAGAATGTCATGGTTTGATCGAGTTTCCACTTCATAGAACTCGACTGATCCCTGCACTGGAACAAAACTGATTTAAGTGGTCGGTCGAGTTTCATCCAAGATAAATTTATCCAATTGGTCAAATTAGCTTTGTCGCATTTTCGTCGAGTTACCTTTATAGAAACTCGACCAATAGCATTGTACGGAAAAGTGCAGAAAAGTATTTCTAGCCATTGTGGAATTGCAGCAAGCAAAAATATATTCATTGCCAGCCACAAAATGGCTAGTTTTCATTCTTAAGTGTTCCCAAAGGCTTCTAGGCATCCCCAACTATAAATATGACCCTTTGGGCTTCATCCCATGGTTAGCCAAGCACTATGAAGGTCTCTATTCTATAGTTGAGTGATCCTACAACCTCGTCTCTCACTCTAAGCTTAATCACTTGATACATCCATTAGAGTGAGTAGGAGATTTGTAAGAGAATTTGTCCTACATGTATATCTTGTGAGGATATCACTTCCACCACCTCCCTATCTCTCATTTCAACCATGAAGATGAAGGTTCTCTCTCTTGGCTAAGAGAGGTGAAGAAGAACAAGGGAAGGAGTCCCTTGGTGAAGATCAAGGCTGAAGACTTGTAGAAAGAGTGGGTAAGCCCTTGGTGAAGATAGAAGACTCCTTGCTCTAGTGGGTAAGTCCTTGGTGGAAGTTTCTCTGAGTGAAGGTGAAGTCAAAGGATGAAGATCCAAGAATAGTGGGTAATTCCTAGAAGGCTAAAGACTGGGCAAGAGTGGGTAAGTCCTTGAGAAGGTTGAAGAATGGTCGCAAAGTGGGTAAGTCCTTGGTAAGGTTGAAGACTCTTTGTATTGGATAGGTAAGTCCTTTGGTGGGTCATGTATTGTAAGGCTTATGAATGAATATAAGAGTGCAATGGTTAAGAAATCCTAGAGGTTGACCTCTCTAGGTAGTGGACTGACATACTCCTAGCTTGGAGTGTGGAACCACTCTACATAGCTTGTCTCTTAGTTCTTGTTCAATCTCTCTCTCCCTTTCTATGCATGTTTTAGTTGCACTCAAATTTCCTATTTAGCAACCTTATCTTGTCATATAATTTGAAGGTCTAATGAATTTTGTTTAAGTGTATTTAGATCTATTCACCCCCCCTCTAGAGCACCTAATCACCCATCCTAGGATCCAACACTATTAACTATCCATGACATAACACCCAAGTCATATTTGATCCATTGTGCATAAGCTTTCTTAGATTTTCATCCGCAGCGACATTAGGGAGTGGTAGAGGATAAATGGTGAGATGAGAATAGTTTCCTTATGCTTTTTCATACAAGGTGAAGGAACCCGACCAGAGATGATAGTTAGAGCCATCAAGTTTCATTGTGATGGCACACAAAGAATGGGGAGGCTCAGTAGATTCCATGGTGAATAGGGAAGTAGTAGAGAAGAGCACAGATATGGAAGCCACAATCAGAATAATATCGAAATCAACAGATGCAAAGAACCATGTGGCGCGGCAGCAATGGGTAGGAGTGGATCTAATGCATCAAATAATAGATAACCCACTATGATGTAGAAAATCCAGAAGAACCCACAATGGGACAGTACGCAGAAGAAGTAGATCGGAATCATCTTATCACAGAACTCCTCACAAGGGAAGAAGAAGAAAAGATAAAAAAACCTATGCCAACATGGGGAGAGAGTTACTCCACCATGAGGCACAGGAAGGCAATGAATAGAGATCATTTAGAACTTTAATGTACCTTTGTTAAAAAGTTACTAGAGTCGTAGAGTACAAAGAAAGGGAAGGAGATGGAGATGGAGAGGAAGACTACATGATAGAAGAAGAGAAGGGGAGGGAATGTTGGAGGTGGCAGCAATGGTAGGTCGAAGAGAATGATGGGGAAACGATGCTAGGAGGAGTTGGGGAAGCAGGGCTAGGCGGCGATGGAAGGAGGGGTGGATATGTGGTGGGTAGAGGAGGTGAGGCAGATGGCTAGGAGGATGGGAGGGGTATGTGGCGGAAGGATTCCTGGAAAAGGGATGCGACAACAAAAGGTGAAGGAAACGGGGTGTGTCGACGATTGGCTAGGTGGAGGACAGAGAGGCAGTAGGTGAGAGAGGGGTTGGGTGGAGGATGGGGTGGCGGCGGGAGAGAGAGGGTATGGGGTTTGGTGATGGCAAGAGGAAGAAGAAGGTGGGGGCGTCTAGGTTGGGGATGGCATTAGGGTTAAGGTTAAGAAAGGTTAAGGGGGATCAGGTGGCTCTGATACCACATAAAATAATTAGAAGAATTGTATTGGATGAGTCAAAAGGTTTACAATGGGTTCTCTTTTGTAGGACAAGAGAATAACCTACCAATTAGAAGTGAGCAATATGGGATAAAACACAGGTAGAGTAAAACACAGAAATAACACATGAATATTATATCTCTATATAACTATTTAATATTAAATTGGATTTTTTAGGCACTTGGATTACAAGTATGCACATACATAGAATTATGCTCTTATGGTCATAAACATGATCTTAGATGCAAAAAGAGACTCCACTAAGTTTTGGTATGACATCTGTGTGTAATCATATTGATAGACTAGGTGGAAGAACCCAAACAATCAGGTATAGTTTCTAGTGGTGGTGTTGTGTGATCAAGTTTGTTCAACACTAAAACTATAGGTTGGACTACACATAGTGTTATGATTTTTTTCTTCCAACCAGGCTTGACCACTAATAGTATTTTCAAATATGGTTAAATTATCTATAAAATTAGAATTATATAGTTTCTAATATAAGAATTCTTACATGGAGGTCAAGTGTAGACACCGTTAGAGATCACACAACCCATAGTTATCCATCATTGATTAAATATGAGGGAGAGCAGACATGTCTCATTGAAGGGAACTAGGGTTCACCAACAAACTATTCTCTTAACCATTCAAATGAATGGTAGGGATTGTTAACATTAGTTCATGACTCAAATTATTGAATTTCCTTCTACTTTTTATATCTTTATTATGTAATAATAGGAAAATCAAAGGGAATAATAAGGAATTGATCTATTTATACAAATATTATAGGAACATAAAATGGCATCTCTAAGAATTCCTTCAATGATGATGTAGTGAATATGACTCGTGAATATTATTTTCAACCAATGAGAATATGATACATGTAGTTGAGATATATGTAGATAACATGAAAATGCACATCGAAGACTACAATTAGAAGATTCCTAAATCTCAAAGGTGGTTGAAGACAGTTGGTGAATAACCAAGTATTAGCATGGGTGTGCATATCCAATTTTTATTATTCTTGATTTCTCCTAAGAGTGTGACCTAGATATTCAAAAGAAAGCCCATTAATCTGAGTTGGATTACAATTCAAGGGGAAAAATAAGACCATCGGGTCAAATTGATATATTGTAGGTCAGTATTTGTGTAGATGGCATTAATGGTTGGAGTTTTTGATGAATCTCGCTAGCAATGGGAGGCCTCCCTTTAGTCTAGAGACCAAAAGCTTTACTATATGTGTTTTTTCATTTTATGTAAGTGATTTTTGTATATTATTTTTACATTGTAAATAGCTCAAACAAATAGGGTGACTTAACTATAATATAATCAATAAAGGCATGTTTTAGTCTAAAAAATAGTTTGACATCAAGATATTTATAATTAATATAAGTTTATTATCCATAAAATTCATCATCGTACTGCACCTTGCATGTGCACTAATTTGAGATCAAGCTGCAACTTTCTATGTTGATATCATGTTGCTTGTACACTGGGATTCTACATGGCATGATATGTATGTGACCAAGCTCACCGGTAGAATACCAGATCTCATTATTAAAGGCAACTATTGAAAGGACTACATTGGAATATATGAGGTAGCTTCCTATAAACACCATTGGTTCTGAACAAGAAACATTGAAGCTTCAAACCTTCTCTTCTAGTGTTGGAAGCCTTCTTAGGGACCTTTTTGAGGTATTATAGGGTTGAAAGGAGTCAAGTTAGGTATATATAAACCATCTATTTATGTCTAATATCACGTTTTATTTTTTTATTCTAATAGACTTATAAGTTGATTGACTTTCTAAGTAGTCGATGTGATTTCTGGGTCGATGGGGCTAATAAGAATTCTATTGGGGTTACTACCCACACATTAGTCAGATTTGTATCAGACTTACAAAATGGAATTGTTGACGGGCCAGTTGATTCTATTCTTTTTATTGGACATGGATCACTATGCTCACAATGACCTCAAAGGCATGTCAAACATTTGAATAAGTTTGCCAAGTTTTTGGCCTGACTCTATAGAGTCAAATATAACCCTTCAAAACACTACAATGTGCATTCTAATCTCTATTTTATTGTCAGATCATGTATTCTCAAACTTAATCATCTAATTTCCATGTTTATCACTCTTCATTAAGTTAAATAGAGATTTTCATGTCCATTCCCCTCTAATTATCAAAAGGAAAGTAATACTTTTAGCTTGCATCACCCATTCATGTAAAATACCAATAATCAACTTGGTATGTCACTTATTTCAATTAGCATATTGTTAAGCATACAAGAAGTATACAGTAAGGGTTTATTCAATACGATCATTCATTCACATTTTTTTAGCTTTCATCATGCAAACATATTCACTCATATATGTTCCACTACAAAGAAATTCAAGTCTTTGATCTATATACAAATGAGAGATCGTATTATAATCACATAACTAAACTGGGTTAGGTAAATAATAAAAAATGGTTGTTGTACATCAAAGGTGATTAAAAATCTTACTGAAGGGCCAAGTATTAGCAGGGAGTGTATATACAATGCTTAATGGTCTTGGTTTCTCATATGAGTGTGACCTCAATTTGCAAAAAGAACTTAATTAGATGAGTCCATTTATTACTCAAGGGACATGGACATGATTACGAAGGATCACATAGATATAGCACATGGATTTTGTGTTAGGGGAACCATTGGGTGGAGATCATGATGAATTGTGCATGCAACAAGACATTCTCCATTAACTTAGTGACCTAGAGATGTGTTGTATGCATCTTACCATTTCATATAACTGAATTTTCTACATCATTTTTTATTAAAATATATTTCAAATAAATAAGATAATTTGAATACAAGATAACATTTAAAATATTTTTCTAGACGAGAAAAGTAAGTTTGGCTTCAAGATATTTTGTGTTTCAAAAAAATCTAAATGGAAAAATTTCTATGTAGTCATGGTAAATTTGAGGGTAATCATGTCTTGTTTTTTATTTCATGTTCAAATTTGTAGCCCATAATTATTAATTATTTTAAATTATAACACCAAAATTTTCTTTATGCATCATTGGAGAATATATGTTACACCTCCCACCATGATATTTAAATTGGATTTTAGAGTCACTTGGATTACAAGTGCACACATACCTACAAGATATACTCTATTACGATCATCGACATGATCTTAGATGCAAAAGGAGACTCCATGGAGTTTTGGTATGACAAATGTGTATTATCATATTGATACGTCGAGTGGAAGAACCCAAGCAATCATATATAGTTTCTAGCAATGGGTGTTGTGTGGTCAAGTCTGTACTGCCACTAAAACTATAGATTGGACTACACACAATGCAATGGTTTTTTTTCCGTTCAACTAGGCTTGACTATTGATAGTGTGATCAAACCTGATTAAATTATCTATAGAATTAGTATTATATAGTGCCTACCACAAGCATACTTACATTTAGGTCAAGTGTAGACACCAGTAGAGATCACACAAACCCACAATTGTTGATCATTTATTGAATATGAGGGAGTGCAAAGATATCTCATTGAAGGGAACTATGGTTCCACAAAAAACTATTCTTTTAACCATATAAATTAATGGTTCGGATTATTAACATTAGTTAATGACTCAATTTATTTAATTTCCTTCTTTTTTTATCTTTGTTATGTAATAAATTATTGTACAATTTTATTTTGTATATATACCAGAACAAAAATGCATCTGAATATGATTATATTTATGGTAAGAAGTATGTGCATCTATTAAAACAAAGTAACACACACATTCACACACACACACACACACATATATATATAGTGAACATGGAATACACTCGAGTGTACCAGAGATGCTATACACCTCAATCACTTTCCATTGTGAAGAAATTATTTTAGAAATCTAAACCATTAATTTTCTTAAATATCTTATGAATATACTATATAATAAATTTTATCTCATTCGTACACTTATAGGTCATGCATCTAAAGGAGGCAAAAAACATACATTTCAAATTAGTTTTGTACGTCAATTTTGTTGTCCTTGGATGAGTGACTTACCCTCATCCAAATGGGCCCAAATTTTGTATGTGGCCTATTATTGTTGTAACCATGAAGATTGGATTAGATTTTACAAAATTAAAGTCTAGATATGCAAACACTATTGGGGTGTACGTCATGATTTGTACACTCGAGTGTATTTTAGCCTGAATCTACATATAGATAGAAGTCGGAATACACTTGAGTATACCGGAGACACTATACACCTCAATCATTTTCCACCATGAAGAATTTATTTTGGAAATCTAAATCATTGATCTTATTAAATATCTCATGAGCATACTATACAATAAATTTCAACTCATTCAGACACTTATAGGTCATGCATCTAAAGGAGGCAAAAATCATACATTTTAAGTCAATTTTGTGCGTTGGTTTTTTTCCTTGGATGGGTGACTTACACTCATACAAATGAGCTCAAATTTTTTTTTTATTATTATAATTATAACAATGATGATAAATGGACTAGATTTTGTAAATATATGGTCTACATAGGTTTGTTGATATGGTATATATGTGTGTGTATACATATACATACGTGTGTGTATATATATGTATATATATGTATATATATATATATATACATATGTAGGGTAGAGATCTAGTGAGAAACATTCTATGGTGAGAGCATGAGAGGCATTTGAATAACTATATATTTGTAGCTTATTTTCAATGTCCAACCTTATGGATGGGAAGAACATCATTACATTTTCCTTCACACAAACAATCATCATAATCAGATATCTTTTACATGTCCATATATACAATATGCACATTTTACATCCAATGGCCAGCCTAAAACTCAATATTGAGCATTGAAAAGTATTTGCTTATGGTTCGTGAAATACAAGTCCTATGATGATGAAATTTTATGGGAAGGTAACTAATAGGGTATATTTTTAACCAATACAGTTAGATTATGAAAAATTGATCATTGTGCAAAGTTTTTCAATTGCCTCTCATGCTCTCACCAACACATGTTTTTCACTGGATCATTGTCATACAAATGTGAGTGTGTGTGTGTGTGTGTGGCAAGTTCATATTCAGTTATGTGGTCAATCATACAATCAACAAACTAGATAAGTTCAGTCTAAAAAAAATTTAATCAAATTTGACCACATAATAATATCCAAATTAGATTAGACTGGGTTGTTTTGGTCAAGTCCAATTCGCTCTAGTGGACATTTTTGGGTTCAGATCCAACCTATAGTAATTGTAGTTCACTTCACTCTTTTGTATTGAAACAAAAGTGCTAGGAATTCCATTTGAATTGTGTGTTTCTAGTATATTGAAATAAAAGTACTTGGAATTTCATTTGAATGGTGTGTTTTAGATTGGTCTGAAAAATTTTCCAACCAAATTTGACCACGCAATAATGTCCAAATTAGATTAGACTGGATTGCTTGTTCAAGTCTGATTTGCTCTAGTGGACATGTTTTGTTTTAGATCCATCCCTATAGAAATTGTAGTTCACTTAACTCCTTTGTATTGAACAAATAAGTACTAGGAATTTCATTTGAATGGTGTATTCCTATTATATTCGGTTAAATAACAAGATATGGAGACAAAGGTTATAGCAAATACTTATCTTTTTTCTCTTCTTTGTGTCAAATAAATGTCCATCTTCAATTTTTGACCTAACCAAGCATGCGCTAAGTAGAACATTTTCTCATTCTCATCATTTAATTATATTTTTCAATCATGAAGGAATTGGCTTTAAGCACTTATTGTTACAATAAAATAGATATTAAGCACAAGATAAATTTTTAGAAACAATTGAAATAAGATTTATATGCATGTTCCTGTGGAGAACCCAATGCGAGTGTTTGGTAAGTCATAAAAGAGTTATATATATATGGCTTTTCATATAGGATTTTTGCTACCCATCAGTTAAAAAAGTAACTATATGGTTAGAAAAGTAACCCACTAGACAAAAAAGTGTCTGTGATGATAAAAAAGTAACTTTATGACTAAAAAAGTAAATTTGGGTAGAATACACAACAAATATATATATATATATGTATTTGTATTTTTGAATGTACTGTTACAAATGTAACTATCTATGCATAAAAAGTAACATATTGCAAGGTAAAGTAACCCTCTACATGCGCAAAGTAAGAAACTAGAAAAAAGTAACCAAAATAGGAGGCGAGTAGATACCCACGCGGGTATATATATATATATATATATATATATATATATATAGAGAGAGAGAGAGAGAGAGAGAGAGATAGTTAGGCTAGTGTGCACTCGAGTGTACCGGAGACACCGTACACCTCAGTCATTTTCAAAGATGTAGTAATCTTTTAAAAAAACTAAACCGTTGATATTCTTGAATATATTAAGAACATACTATATAATAAATTTCATCTCATTTGGGCACTTATAGGTCATGCATCTAAAGGAGACAAAAATCATACATTTCAAATTAGTTTCATGTGTCGATTTTGTTGTCCAAATGAGCTCAAATTTTGTATGTGGCCTATTGTTATTGTAACCATGAAGATCAATGGATTAAATTTTAGAAAAAATGTTGTCTAGATAGGCAAACACCATTGGAGTGTACAGTGTGATCTCTACACTCGAGTGTATTTGAGCCTGACTATGTGTGTGTATGTGTCTGTGTGTGTCGTTCATTTAATATCTGTGCGGGTAGCCTGGAGTTCGCTACTCGTTAGCCACAACTATAGGGTCAAAAAAAGTAACTCGCTGGACAAAAAAGTAACTATGATGATAAAAAATTAATCATACGACTAAAAAAGTAAATCTGGATAGAATACACAACAAATATATATAATCATATATTTGAATCTGTTATTGCAAATGTAACTATCTATGTATGAAAAGTAGCAGTTTGCAAGGTAAAGTAACCTTCTACATGTCAAAAGTAAGAAACTCCAAAAAAAAACTGAAATAGGGGGCATGTATTGAATATGGGCCCACATATATATATATATATATATATATATATATATATATATATATATATATATATATATATATATATATATATAAAATTAAATATTTATTTATTTATTTATACATATATATATATTTATATATATGTTTATATATAATTGTTTATTTATTTATTTATTTATTTATACATATATATACATATATGTTTATATATATATATATATTTATATTTATACATATATATTTATATATATGGGATTAAGAGAGAAAGATTTATCCCCCCCCTCTCCCATAACCCGTGGCAGAGGTCGGACGCCCGGGAGGGTGATAAATCAAGAGAGTCTTCTCCATGTGGTTTCGAACTCGGGTCCCTTCATTGGGGACCATCGAAATTTGTCAACCGGGCTATTCCCTTGTTGGCATATATATATATATATATATATATATATATATATATATATATATATATATATATATATATATATATATATATATATATATATATATATATATATACACATATATGTATATATATGTATATATATATATGTATATATATGTATATATATGTGTATATATATGGGTATATATTCACTGCCCGTGCGGATAGTTAAGTTTTGTTACCCGTGGATCTATTTTATAATAGAAATATGCTTAATTATAATGAGATAGATAAAATTATAATACAAAGACTCATTTTTGTAAATACAGTGTGAAGATTTTATAATCCCTCTGAATATAGTAAAAATGATATTTATGACAGTAGTTTATGCAGTATTACAAAATGAGTCTTTCTATTATATTTTTTATCATCTCATTATAATGTTACCTGCCTCATTACAAATATGTGTCTTCCTATTACAAAATACATGCGCATGTAACTATAGTTACCCGCATATGTAGTGAATATATATATATATATATATATATATATATATATATATATATATACGTACATATATGTATATGTATATATATATATATATCTGTGTGTGTGTGTGTATGTATGCACACACACACACATGACCAGTTTATATTTGGTTTCTCGGTCACTCATACAATCAACAAACTAGATAAGTTCAGTCTGAAATTTTTTTTAATCAATTCGACCACACAATAATGTCCAAATCAGATTAGACTAGGTTGTTTTGGTCAAGTCCAATTTGCTCTAGTGGACATGTTTTGTTTCATATCCAACCCTATAGAAATTGTAGTTGATTTAACTCCTTTGTATTGAACACATAGGTACTAGGCATTTCATTTGAATGGTGTATTCCTATAATATTCAGCTAAATAACTAGATATGGAGACAAAGGTTATAACAAATAGTTGTTTTTTTTTCTCTTCTTTGTATCAAATAGATATTATATACATACATACAAACATACATCATACAGCTGACAATGAGTGGCTCAAGTGGTAGTACGGTGTCTCCTCATGAAGGGACTTGGGTTCGAATCTCAGTTGTCGCCTTGATTTATCACCCTCAGTCGTGGATCTATTTTGTAATAGAAAGATGCTTAATTATAATGAAACAACCAAAATTATAATACAACGACTCATTTTTATAAATACAGCGTGAAGATTTTATTATCCTTCTGAATATAGTAAAAATGATATTTATGATAGCAGTTTACGTAGTATTACAAAATGAGTCTTTTTATTACATTTTTGATCATCTCATTACAATGTTAGTTGTCTCATTACAAATATGTATCTTCCTATTACAAAACATATGCACATATAACTAACCTTAGTTACCCCCACAGGTAGTGAATGAATATATATATATATATATATATATATATATACACTCACATGGCCAGTTCATATTCGGTTTCTTGGTCACTCATACAGTCAACAAACTAGATAAGTTCGGTCTGAAATTTTTTTTAATCAAATTCCCAAATCAGATTAGACTGGGATATTTTGGTCAAGTCCAATTCACTCTAGTGGACATGTTTTTTTTTCAGATCCAGCCCTATAGAAATTGTAGTTCATTTTACTCCTTTATATTAAACACATAAATACTATGCATTTCATTTGAATGGTGTATTCCTATAATATTTGGCTAAATAGCTAGATATGGAGACAAAGTTTATAGCAAATAGACATCTTTTTTCTCTTCTTTGTGTCAAATATATATTACATACATACATACATATATACATACACATATATATGGGGTCGGCAAGGGAATATCCCAGTTGGCGAATTCTGCTAATCCCCAATGAAGGGACCCGGGTTCGAAACTACATGGTGAAGCATCTCTTGATTTATCACTCTCCCGGGCGTCCGGCCTCTGCCATGAGTTATGGGAGAGGGGGAGAGAAATCTTTCTCTCTTAATCTCATACATATATATGGATATATGTTCACTGCCTATGCGGATAGTTAACTTTTGTTACCCGTAGATCTATTTTATTTTAGAAGGATGCTTAATTATAATGAGACAATCAAAATTATAATACAACGAAACATTTTTATAAATACAGTGTGAAGATTTTAGTATCCCTCTGAATACAATAAAAATGATATTTATGACAGCAGTTTACGCAGTATTACAAAATGAGTCTTTTTATTACATTTTTTATCATCTCATTACAATGTTAGTTGTCTCATTACAAATATGTGTCTTCCTATTACAAGACAGATGCACATGTAACTAACCTTAGTTACCCGTACAGGTACTGAATGTATATATATATATATATATATATATATATATATATCTGTGTGTGTGTGTATATATATATATATAATCAGGCTAGAATACACTCGAGTGTATCGATCGCATGAATACACTCAAGTGTGTTTGCGTATCAAGACTATTTGGGGTTTTGGATTCCATGAACAAATTTAATGTGCCATCTTCCATTGATCCTATAGTGGATGCTTTTTGATGACTGAAAATGATTTCAACTTTGCACTGGTCTAAACCCTAAAGTAGTAATATGTCCTCACAGAAGACCAGTGCTTTGGGTTTCACATAGGATACCTGATGGAATTGGATTGGGTATCAGATACCACACTACATAATTCTATAATTTTATTTCTTGGCGGCCTGGCTTGTTTATGTGCTTCTTGTGAGCGTTATATTAATGCATTTTTTGTTGTCTCCATGTAACAATTGCCTATATTTTTTAAAAGAAATTCCATTAGATTTCTTGGAAAATATGTTGCAACACCACTTAGATTTAAGTGTGCAAAACATTTATCTTCACCGTATACTATAACTAGGCTACATACAAATTTTGAGCCCATTTGGATTAGTGTAAGTCACTCATCCAAGGGAAACAAAATCGACGTGTGAAACTAATTTGTAATGCATAATTTTTGTGGTCTTTTTAACGTGACCTATAAATGTCCAAATGTTGCATATCAGCTATTCACAAGGTGTTTAAGAAGATCAATGGATTAGATTTTTGAAAGAAAAAAAATATTGCACCATGAAAAACTACTTGAGTGTATTCTTCTCTAAATACACTCGAGTGTATTCTAGTCTGACTCTCTATCTATATGTACACACACACACATGGCCAGTTCATATTCGGTTTCCAGGTCACTCATACAATCAACAAACTAGATAAGTTTGGTCTGAACATTTTTTTAATCAAATTCCCAAATCAGATTAGACTGGGTTGTTTTGGTCAAGTCCAATTCGCTCTAGGGGACATGTTTTGTTTCAGATCCAACCCTATAGAAATTGTAGTTCATTTCACTCCTTTGTATTGAACACATAGATACTAGGCATTTCATTTGATTGGTGTATTCCTATACGATTCGACTAAATAACTAGATACGAAGACAAAGGTTATAGCAAATAGTCATCTTTTTTCTCTTCTTTGTGTTAAATAGATATTATAAACATACATATATACATACAAACCGACAAGGGATTAGCCCAGTTGGCGAATTCCGCTGGTCCCCAATGAAAGGACCCGAGTTCGAAACCACATGGAGAAGCATCTCTTGATTTATCACCCTCCCAGACGTCCGGCCTTCGCTACGGGTTATGGGAGAGGGGGGGAGAAATCTTTCTCTCCTAATCCCATATATACATACATACATATATATATATATGGGTATATGTTCACTGCCCATGCAGATAGTTAACTTTTGTTACCCCTGGATCTATTTTATTTTAGAAAGATGCTTAATTATAATGATACAATCAAAATTATAATACAACGACTCATTTTTATAAATACAATGTGAAGATTTTAGTATCCCTCTTAATATAGTAAAAATGATATTTATGACAGCAGTTTACGCAGTATTACAAAATGAGTCTTTTTATTACATTTTTTATCATCTCATTACAATGTTAGCTGTCTCATTACAAATATGTGTCTTCCTATTACAAGACAGATGCACATGTAACTAACCTTAGTTACCCGCATAGGTAGTGAGTGTGTGTGTGTGTGTGTATATATAATCATGCTATAATACACTCGAGTGTACCGATCGCACGAATACACTCAAGTGTGTTTGTATATCAAGAATATTTTTTGCAAAATATAAACCATTGATCTTCACCATATACTATAATTAGGCTACATACAAATTTTGAGCCCATTTGGATGAGTGTAAGTCACTCAAAGTAAGAAAAGTAAGAAAAAAAAGTAACCAAAATAGGAGGCGGGTAGCTACCCATGCGGGTATATATATATATATATATATATAGAGAGAGAGAGAGAGAGAGAGAGAGAGTCAGGCTAGTGGACACTCGAGTATACCGGAGACACTGTACACCTCAGTCATTTTCAAAGATGTAGTAATCTTATTGAAAATTTTAAACCATTGATCTTCTTGAATATCTTAAGAAGATACAATATAATAAATTTCATCTCATTTGGGCACTTATAGGTCATGCATCTAAAGGAAACAAAAATCATACATTTCAAATTAGTTTTGTGTGTTGATTTTGTTGTCTTTAGATGAGTGACTCATACTCATTCGAATGAGCTCAAATTTTGTATGTGTCCTAGTGTTATTGTAACCATGAACATCAATGGATTAGATTTTAGAAAAATATGGTCTAGATAGGAAAACATCATTGGGGTGTATAGCGTGATATGTACACTCGAGTGTATTCGAGCCTGACTCTCTCTCCCTCTCTATGTATATATATATATATATATATATATATATATATATATATATATATATATATATATATATATATATATATATATATATATATATATATATATATATATATATATATATAGTCAGGCTAGAATACACTCGAGTGTACAGATCGAACGAATAAACTCAAGTGTGTTTGCATATCAAGACTATTTTTTGCAAAATTTAAACCATTAATCTTCATTTTCATACTATAACTAGGCTACATACAAATTTTGAGCCCATTTGGATGAGTGTAAGTCGCTCATCCAAGGGCAACAAAATCTACGCGCAAAACTAATTTGAAATGCATAATTTTTGCAGTCTTTATAACATGACCTATAAAAGTCAAAATGTGCTCAAATTTTGTGTATGAGTTATTCACAAGATGTTTAAAAAGATTAACAGATTATATTTTTTTAAATATTACTTCATGAAAAACTACTTGAGTGTATTCTGCTCCAAATACACTCGAGTGTATTCTAGCCTGACTCTCTCTCTCTCTCTCTCTCTCTCTCTCTCTCTCTCTATATATATATATATATATATATATATATATATATATATATATATATATATATATATATATATATATATATATATATACATATATATATATATATGTGTGTGTGTGTGTGCGTGTGTGTGTGTGTGTTTCATTTATTTAATACCTGTGCGGGTAGCCTGGAGTTCGCTATCCATCAGCCATAACTATACGGTCAAAAAAGTAACTCGCTGGATAAAAAAGTAACTATGATGATAAAAAAAGTAACCATACAACTAAAAAGTAAATCTGGACAGAATACACAACAAATATATATAATCATATTTTTGAATTTGTTATTGTAAATGTAACTATCTATGCATGAAAAGTAACAGTTTGCAAGGTAAAGTAACCTTCTACATGTCAAAAGTAAGAAAATCCAAAAAATAACCGAAATAGGGGGGATGTATTCAATATGGGCCCATATATATATATATATATATATATATATGGTTGTTCATTCGTTGCCCGGCGGGTAGCCAGAATTTTCACTACCCGCTGGAGTAACTCGGGTCAAAAGAGTAACTATATGGTATGCTAGAGTAACCCGCCTGAAGAGCAAGAGTAACTATATGGTATGCTGGAGTAACTCTGAGTGCAAAGAGTAACTGCGCAGAAAATATACAGTCAGAAATATATATGGACGGGTTTTTTGATTTTGGGGGGGCAAATGATATTGTTTTTTGATCAAATTTTTTGGAGAGAGAGACAAACCTATCCTCTACAGTTGCGAAAAAAAAATTAAAAAAAAAGTATCAGGAAGTGTGAAAAATATATATATGTGTGTGTGTGTGTGTTTGTATATATATACATATATACAGTCAGTAATATATATGGACGTGTTTTATGATTTTGGGGGGGCAAATGATATTATTTTTTGATCAAATTTTTTGGAGAGCTAGATAAAATGTTCCTCTACAATTGCGAAAAAAAAAAATTAAAAAAAAATAACAGGAAGTATGAAAAAAAATATCAGGAAGTGTTGTCGGGTAGCTACCCGTTAGTTACCCGCCGGGTATTAAAGATAAGCCATATATATATATATATATATATATATATATATATATATATATATATATATATATATATATGTATGTATGTATATATATATATGTATGTATATATATGTATATATGTATATATATGTATATATATATGTGTGTGTGTGTGTGTGTCATTTATTTAATACCCGTGCGGGTAGCCTGGAGTTCGCTACCCGTCAGCCATAACTATACGGTCAAAAAAGTAACTCGCTGGATAAAAAAGTAACTATGATGATAAAAAAGTAACCATACGACTAAAAAAGTAAATCTAGACAGAATACACAACAAATATATATAATCATATTTTTGAATTTGTTATTGTAAATGTAACTATCTATGCATAAAAACTAACAGTTTGCAAGGTAAAGTAACCTTCTACTTGTCAAAAGTAAGAAACTCCAAAAAAATAACTGAAATAGGGGGCATGTATTGAATATGGGCCCTATATATATATATATATATATATATATATATATATATATATATATATATATACATTTATATATATAGATATATATATATATGTTTACATTTATATTTATATATATTTATATATATATATATATATATGTTTACATATATATATTTATATATTTATATATACATTTATATATATACATATATATATTTATATATATGTTTATATATATGTATGGGTACATATTCACTGCCTGTGTGGATAATTAAATTTTGTTACCCGTGGATCTGCACTACTACAAAAAATAGTTTTTACAACAGTTCATTTTTCCATTTTACAATGGGTGTCAACTGTTATATTAGATCGTGTGGTCTTATGGGGGTTCTTTATACAACAGGTGTTGCGCATGTTGTAATATATGTATTTTATACAATAGTTAATACATGTTGTAGATCATTGAACACACCTGTTGTAATAGGGGTATTGTATATAACATGTTGAGACAAAAGAAAAATACATCTAGACACAAGGTTTCAAACTTGAGACCACTTGAAAGTAAGGCACATCTCAAACCGCTGAACCAGTTTCATTTTATGCAACACATATATTCTTTGTTGTACATATACAACAAATGACGTGCAAACCTATTGTGTGATTGTGGTCTATTACAATGGGTAACTATTACAATAGGTGAAAGTCTGTTGTGTAATTATAGTATACTACAATGGGTTATAGTATGTTGTGTAATGATGGTCTATTACAATGGATTAACATATGTGACTATTACAACGGGTAGAGCATTTTGTATAATTATGATCTTTTACAACATGTTAGAGTATGTTGTGTAATGATGGTCTATTACAACGGGTTAACATACATGACTATTACAACGGGTTAGAGCATGTTGTGTAATTATGATCTTTTACAACGGTTTAGAGTATGTTGTGTAATGATGATCTATTACAACAAGTTAGCATACATGACTATTACAACAGGTTAGAGCATGTTGTGTAATTATGGTGTTTTACAATGGGTTTGAGTATGTTGTGATATTACAGTCTATTACAACAATTTAGCATCTATTGTAGTATCACATATACTACAACGAGTTTGGCCCGTTGTATATAACTTGTGTTGTATAAAATATATAATTCACAACACACAAATAGACTTGTTGTAAAAGATATGCTAACTACAACACAACCAACATAACTGTTGCGTTTTTCCCGTTGTAAAAAGCATTTTCTATAGTAGTGCTGTTTTGTAATAGAAAGATGTTTAATTATAATGAGACAACTAAAATTATAATACAAAGACTCATTTTTGTAAATACAGTGTGAAGATTTGATTATCCCTTTGAATATAGTAAAAATGATATTTATGATAGAAGTTTATGTAGTATTACAAAATGAGACTTTCTATTATATTTTTTATCGTCTCATTATAATGTTACATGTCTGATTACGAATATGTGTCTTCCTATTACAAAACAGATGCACATATAACTATAGTTACCTGCACATGTAGTGAATATATATATATATATATATATATATATATATATATATATATATATATATATATATATATATATATAATATATATATATATACACACACACACGCACATGGCCAATTCATATTTGGTTTCCTGGTCACTCATACAATCGACAAACTAGATAAGTTCAGTCTGAAAAAAATTTAATCAATTCGACCACACAATAATGTTCAAATCAGATTAGAATGGGTTGTTTTGGTCAAGTCCAATTCGCTCTAGTGGACATGTTTTGTTTCAGATCTAACCCTATAGAAATCGTAGTTCATTTCACTCCTTTATATTGAACACATAGATACTAGGTATTTCATTTGAGTGGTGTATTCCTATAACATTCGGGTAAATAATTAGATATGGAGACAAAGGTTATAGCAAATAGTCATCTTTTTTCTCTTCTTTATTTCAAATAGATATTATATACATACATACATACATACATACATACATACATACATACAGCTGACAAGGAATAGCTCAAGTGGTCAAGCACAGTGTCTCCTCATGAAGGGACCCGGGTTTGAATCCCAGTTGCCGCCTTGATTTATCGCCCTCTCGGGCGTTTGGCCTCCGCTACAGGCATGGGAGAGGGGGAGAGAAATATTTCTCTCTTAATCCTATACATACATACATATATATGGGTATATATTCATTGTCAGTGCGGATAGTTAACTTTTGTTACCCGTTGACCTATTTTGTAATAGAAAGATGCTTAATTATAATGAGACAACCAAAATTATAATATAACGACTAATTTTTATAAATACAACGTGAAGATTTTATTATCCTTCTGAATACAGTAAATATGATATTTATAATAGCAGTTTACGCAGTATTACAAAATGAGTCTTTTTATTATATTTTTTATCATCTCGTTACAATGTTAGTTGTCTCATTACAAATATGTATCTTCCTATTACAAAACAGATGCACATGTAACTAACCTTAGTTACCCACACAGGTAGTGAATGAATATATATATATATATATATATATATATATATATATATATATATATATATATATATATATATTAGGCCCCATCTTTATTGCCTACGCGGGTAGCTGCCCGCGCGGGTAGCTACCCGCCCACCCTTCCGACCATTTTTTTCGAGAAAAAAAATCACAATTGTAGAGGACCATTTTGTCTATTCTCTAAAAAAATAGCCAAAAATAATATCATTTTCCCCTCCAAAATAAAAAAATCCATCCTTATATATATATCTGTTGTATATTTTGTACAGAGTTACTCTTTTATTCGTGTAGTTACTTTATGATCATCATAGTTACTTTTTTGATAACATAGTTACTTTTTTAGCCAGGAGAGTTACTTTTTTAGCTGTCGGGTAGTAAAAATCCAGGCTACCCGCGCGGGCAACGATTGAACACCCATATATATATATATATATATATATATATATATATATATATATATATATATATATATATATATATATATATATATATATATATATATATATATATATATATATATATATATATATATATATATAGATACATACAAATATATACATATATATACATATATACATACATATACATATACATATATGTATACATATATATATATATACATATATATATACATATAGATATACATACATATATATATATATATACATATATATACATATAGATATACATATATATATACATATACATATATATATATATATATATATATATATATATAGACACACACACTCACATGGCCAATTCATATTCGTTTCTTGGTCACTCATACAATCAACAAACTAGATAAGTTCGGTCTGGAAAAAAAAATTAATCAAATTCCCAAATCAGATTAGACTGGGTTATTTTGGTCAAGTCCAATTCGCTCTAGTGGACATGTTTTGTTTCAGATCCATCCCTATAGAAATTGTAGTACATTTTACTCCTTTGTATTGAACACATAAATACTATGCATTTCATTTGAATGGTGTATTCCTATAATATTCGGCTAAATAACTAGATATGGAGACAAAGGTTATAGCAAATAGTCATCTTTTTTCTCTTCTTTGTGTCAAATAGATGTTCATCTTCAATGTTTGACCTAACCAAGCATGCGCTAAGTCGAACCTTTTCTCATTCACATTATTTAAGATACTTTTCAATCACCAAAGAATTGGCTTCAAGCACTTATTGTTACAACAAAACAGATATTAAGCACACGATAGATTTTTCACAAGCAATTGAAATAACATTTAGACGCATGTTCCTGTGGCGAACCCAATGCGAGTGTTTGGTAAGTCATAAACAACCTCCAGTCCCCTCTGGTTGACGTAGCCAATGATGTTCTCGTTCAGATTGGAGTCTTTTTTTGCGCTGAATGCGAGGCAGGAAAACCCGTCGGAGTAATGCATAAAAACCCCATGGGCGCCAAGAACGATGGGTACTCCTGATATATGGAGGGTGATCTTGGGGAAGACAATCTGGGAGAGACCACGGAAGTTGTAACAAAGTCTACCTGGGTGTGCCAGGTTTTGATTATCTGGGATGGGCGTGTAGTTGAGCCGCAACATGGCTGCTGAAAATGTCGCCCGTAAGACGTTATATGCTGGTTGAGGGATGCTCGTGATAGTCGACCCAGAATCAATGATTGTTCCCTTGGGTGTTAAGAAGCTGGTGGCTGGAATCGGCAACATCTGTACTCCGACACTGATTCATGTGAGCTGGAGGTAATAGAAGTATGGCTTCTGAACAAGCAAAGGAACGTACACGTAAGATACGCCCATCCAAGAACCAAAGCTAAGGTGGCCGGAAGTAGCGTACGTTCCAGGTAAGCAATAAGAGAAGACACCTCGAAACAAACCTAGGGTTTGGGCAACAATGGACAAAGGGTCGCGAGCCAACCCAAGCATCCCTGAAGCAGTGCAGTAATTCCCAGACTGTTTCGTCCCACACCCGAACACGAACCCTGAGATTGAGGCACCTGGGACAAACGTTAGCACGTCCTTGCTCAGATCCCCGTTAGTGGAAGACTGGTCTCCGTAATTCACCTCGTAGTTGCACTTCCTCGAGAAGACGTCACAGCCGTTGATGTCTATGTTCTGTTGGTTGCACACTGGGTTTTCACAAGAGACAGCGTTGTATGTGATTGAGCTTGCCGGTACAAACATCGGATACCGTTGTGAGAGACAACTCCGGCAAGGACTGCATTGGACCCAGGTGAGGCTGCTTCCTGTGTCGAAGTCAAGCAGCTGCCTGGTGGCTGGTGTCCCTAGACCTATCTCCACGACGTAAATACCAGTGGGTCCGAACATGTAATCCTGCAGTTGTAGGTCTTTTCTTCTACTGCTGGAAGCGTTCTTGGAAACCTTCTTCCCCAGCGCTTGCATCCTCGACCTGTCATGCAATGACACTTCCTCGAAGCTGGGCCTTGTAAAGGTTTGATCTGGTTGTGCGCAAGGGCCGTATCGATGATACAATCCCAATGAAAAGTTACCTTCTCGTCCTGGCGTGCATCAGAAGGAGAAGATGCCAGATGGTGATAAAAAGAAGAAAGAAATGCATGCAATTTCAAAAACAATGACAATAATCTAGTACGCCACTGACCTTTGCTTCTCGAGCATTTTACAGATGGCGGTATAGTGCCGGTTAGGTTCAAAACGTAATGCCTTTTGTCATCTTCACATTGAACTAGACAATAAGAAGAAGACAACAGAATCGATGCCAACAAAACATATGAGGCAAATGTGGACATTTTAGCTGCCATATCTGATGAGCTTTGATGTATTTATTACCAAGTTACTAGCACTATATATAGGAGGTTCGTTTGATGCTAATGTATATGCAAAAAATGTACGTGACTACATCATTTCAATAAACATCGAGTATATCATTTCACATAAAAATGTAAACATGGTCGTACCACATTCTCATTGATGTTTATTAAGGTCAAATAATGTGTAGTATCCCACATTTCATTTTCTTTTTCATTGAGACTTTCATTGTTACATACGTTATTTATGCTTAATAGGATTCCATTTCATTTTAACTATAATATTTGGTGAGCTAGAATGTAAACATAAAGGGTATTTCTTTCATCTTTGTATGATATATGAAACCCTCTGGTGAAACATAAACAGCTTAAGGGCATATTCATTTAATGTTCTTACATGTTTGATGGATGCCCATTTTATTGGTCTTTTTGTAAGAATTCCCTTTCCTTACATTTCCTGTCAGATATTGGCATGAACCTTGTCCCAGACACTTCGTTAAACTAACTCATTTCGTAGTGTTGATTTCAAAATGTCTACCTACAATGTAATTTCCCCACCATAAGGTTTGTCCCTTATGATTTCAAACATCCTTTGCCTCAGAGGGTTCTAAGACCTTGAACACATTCTTCATAGGAATTAGCCATGAATCTGCCAAATCAAGCACCTCATTGTGGTCTTCTCCCCTAATGCCTTGGGGTTCATCTTAACTATTTAAATATGACATATTTATTGTGCCTAGACGAGGGTGCCTTGACACTACACCTAGACACTAGGATGTAATGAGTGTTTCTCACCTAAACTAAGAAATACAAGAATAATCATTATTATCATATACATCAGATGAGTCATGTACATCATTAGGAGTATAAATCTACATTATAAATTAGGTACCAGATCTATGTCAATTATCACCGGATTGTATATGCACTACTTCTCCCATATATAGTAATATATTTATTCATAAAAAATAAGAACTACGACCATATAAATATTGTACAAGGTTTTATCTTTTAGTGAGTCTTATTTGCATTTTCTTGAGTTTCATACTAATTTCTATGATTAGTTAGGGGGTTTTCTAGAAATTAAAATATTCATTTACCTTATTTTACTCTCGTGGATCCAATGGGGGATCCATTCAGGGTCATATTTGATTAGACCACCTCCACTCTCCTCATAGTGATGCCAGTTACATAAAAGGACATCATGCTGCCATGCATTGAGAAACAACCAGGGGGTGCTTCCATGGATCTTGCTCCAAAGAGGAAAAAAATTCCCTATAGGTGGAAATTCCCTACTCAAATGCCTCATGTGATGGACTTACTGATGAGTGCATACTCATCATGATTTTCAATTACCTTTTTGGAACAATTTAATATCTATTCCACATCTTTTCACCCTAATATGAATCATAATGCACAAAACTACTCAGTGATTCAATAATCAAGGTTTTAACTAAATATCTTTCATTTTATGCAGGTGTAGCAGGCAACTCCATGCAAACGGTCTCAAGACCGTTTGGATCCATGCGGTCTCAAGGCCGTTTGCTGAAATACAGAAAGAACAAGATGAAACCAGTTGCCCAAGAAGTCCACGCGGTCTCAAGACCGTTTGGTCTCATGCGGTCCCAAGACCGTTTGGTCCCATGCGGTCCCAAGACCGTTTGGTTCCATGCGGTCCCAAGACCGTTTGGTCCCATGCGGTCCCAAGACCGTTTGGTCCCATGCGGCATGGTCCCAAGACCGTTTGGTCCCATGCGGTCCCAAGACCGTTTGGTCCCATGCGGTCTCAAGACCGTTTGGTCCCATGCGGTCTCAAGACCGTTTGGTCCCATGCGGTCCCTAGACCGTTTGGTCCCATGCGGTCTCAAGACCGTTTGGTCCCATGCGGTCTCAAGACCGTTTGGTCCCATGCGGTCCCAAGGCCGTTTGGTCCCAAACGGTCCCAAGACCGTTTGGTCCCGCGTGGTCCCAAGACCGTTCGATGCAAGCGCAAGGATCGATTGAAGAACTAAAGCCGCGCGACCACGCCAAAGCCAGGACCGATCAAAGCAAGACTGTTTGGCGCTCAAACGACCTCCAAACCATTTGATGCCCAAACGGTCTCAAGACCGTTTGGTGCCCGAGCGGTCTCAAGACCGTTTGGTGCCCAAACGGTCCCAAGACCGTTTGGCGCCCAGACGGTCTCCAAACCGTTTGGAGAAGATATTTCCAGCAACTTATCCAAACCGTTTGGGATCAGATCTGAAACTATAAATAGACCCCCAGGGTCCCCATTTCGAGGATCGGTCTCGGACGCCGAAAGGCTGCCAGAGCACCACACCGATCAAGTTCCACTCCATCTACCGCTGGTGTTGCGTCCAAGGAGGCTAAGAAGAGGAAGAAGACGGCGCAAGGAGCGCATCTTCTTCACCGAGCTGCGTCCACCCTTTGCACCGAGCTCATGGCGGATCTATCTTTCTCTCCTATCCTTCTTGTGTCTCGTATCATGAGCGAGTAGTCCTCTTTCGCTGGGGTGCGGGGACTAGCCCCGCTGCCCACGCAAACCATGTTCTTTTGTTAAACTTTCCAAGGCAATGTATATAACTCTTCATTTTGTCATTTATCGTTAAGCTTGTAGGTTGGTTATGTGCGTGTTTTCATCTTTGTGCTCCCTATGTTGCGATAACTTCAATGCATGGGTTCCTATGTCGTGATAACTTCAAGGCATGGGTTGGAACGTTGCTTAGCATGCTTGACCCTTGACGATAACTTCCGATGGGTTCCTTGAGGTCGTAAGTGTATGATCCGCGAGGGGACGAGCCATCTAGCCTTCGGTGACGCTTCTGTGCGCCTAACGCCTGTATAGGGGGTTCACAACCTTAGTTGGATTTTGCATCATCTTGCTAAACATCGATGTTTGCTCGCATGTCACCTTCCTGCTTGTTTATCGGTTAACGCGGCTGACTCCCAAACTAGAAATAGGATGGGATTTCATCGAGGTCGTAAGTGTATGATCCGCGAGGGGACGAGCCATCTAGCCTTCGGTGACGCTTCTGTGCGCCTAACGCCCGTATGGGGGGTTCACAACCTCCGTGGATTTCTGTATCTTCAGAGCCGTAAGAGATGTGATCCGGATGGCGATGAGAAATCGGCTGCCTATGGTGATGCTTACGCGGACCTAACGCCCATATGGGGGGTTCTGCAGCAGCTCTATTTGGGGTGTTATATCGTGCCTGGTTTGTTTTCAAGAGAGTGTGTTTGTGTGCGTAGCGGTGGTCAAACCCGGTACCATCCCAGCGATTCCATATCATTGATCTAAACCCATCTTTTATTCCGCATTTACTTTCTTGCAATTAGTTTAATCAAACCAAAATCAACCAATTGTTCTAAATATTAGTTTTACTTGGGCTAGATCTAACTGACAAAGATTCTTAAAAACGTTGTCCTTTGGGTTCGATCCTCAACTATACTGCGATAAGATCCGTCCGCTTGCGGGTGGTATTGTTGCACTTGGTTTTGGTAAAAGCTCGGGGATATAAACCCTGAGTGAATTTGTTAGTGCATTCAAAAAGCCACATCAAATTCTGGCGCCGTTGCCGGGGACAACGGAATCAGTCAGTCAAATCTAGTTCTTTTAAGACTAATCTAGGATTTTGTTTTCTTTTTGAAACTATCGCTCATCTACTTGACCTTTATTCTACTTCAAGGATCTCACTTTCAAACCTTTTCAAATTTCAGGTGCTCTTTGACGATTAGTGCATGCACCGTTCGGATAGTCTCGGACTGACTACGAGCTTTGATCCCGAAATCGATAGAACCTTCCATCGTCAGATCCGAGAGAATCAAGCCAGAATGGCGCAAGAAGAAGAAGTAGCCCGAAGGGTGGCTCAAGCCATCAATGCGCAGAGAGAAAGGTTCATGCAAGAAGCTAGAGCTGCGGTTCAACAGGAGATCTTAGCAGCGCAAGCAGCAGCACAAGCAGCAGAACTTCAGAAAGACCTTAGAGAGTTCTCTATCCCAAAGGCCGCGAATGTCTATCATCCGGTGCAGCCTCCTCCCATCGAAGCTGCTAACTTTGAGATTAGGGCACATTGGATAACTCTGCTTCAAAACAACCCCTTGTACGGCAAACAAGCTGAAGACAGCCAAGGCCATCTTCTCAGATTCATTGACCTGTGTGCTATGACGAAGCAAAATGGAGTCTCTGATGATGCTATTCGACTCCGTCTTTTCAAGTACTCTCTGGCTGATAGGGCTATTAGTTGGTACAATTCACTACAGAGTGATGTACCCATCACCACTTGGGAACAGCTCCAAAACGCCTTTCTGGAAAAGTTCTACCCCCCGTCTCTTACATATGAAATCAGGGGACGAATCACAAATTTCACTCAAGTCCCAGGAGAAACTCTTTCCGAAGCTTGGGATAGGTACAAGGAGCTCCTACGCAAATGCCCACACCATGGAATTCCTAAGAACCAGCTGATAGAGATATTCTACAGGGGTGTGGAAGATGATGTTAAGATGTTCCTTGACTCCTCGTCTGGAGGGAACTTCATGCGGAAAAGTTACGACAGCGCATGGAGAGTAGTCACCCTGGGAGCAGAAAATCAAGCCAACTGGGGAAGATCTATTGGTAAAGGAGTCTTAAAGGTAGCTATGGCTGACGCTATCCCAGAATACAAATCTATAGCTGAAACTTTGAAAGTCTTAGTTGCAAAGCAAGATCACATAGAATCATCCCTTGCTGCGATTGGAAGAGGACATTCTCCAACTAGGCAACCAGAACAGGTCAAGTCCACTTCTTTGTTTTGTGAAGCGTGCAAAGGCACTGACCATTCCACACTATCATGCAATGTTCTCTATGATGTTGTTTTAAGCAATGCCTGTAGACAGGGAGATAATTGCCAGATGGAAAATCTTAATGCTATTAACACCAACCCTGGGCAGAACTATTACAATCCGAATCAAAATAGGAATCACCCAGGCTTCCAGTACGGAAATCCTTCAGGAGCTATGAACTCACATCAATTTGTTCCGAATAATCAACCAAGAGGCCCATCTGGGTATCAGTTTAACCAGCAACAGAACTTTAGGAATCAAGGAAACTTCAAGGGAAACTTTCAGAACAGAAACTATAATAATTATCAGAATAACTCTCAGTATCAAAGCTTGAACCAACAACAGGGTCAAACAGGATCCATACCTTCTGATGACAGGCTATCTACCATTGAAAAGTTATTGCAAACACAACAAATGATGATAGCCAATCAACAAGCCCAGCAGAAGGCTATTGAAACTCAACTAGCTCAACTTGCTGCAAGTATTAAGCCACAAGCTGGAGTCTTCGCCGGACAACCTGAGAACAATCCGAAACATCTGGAGCAGCTGAAGGTTATTGCCACAAGATCTGGGAAAAGTTATTTGGATCCCCCAACAAAGACAACTGTGGTTATTTCTGACGAGAGTGAACCTATGACAGACCAAAACTTGACAACACCGGAATTGCAATCAAAGGAAAGCAAGACTGATAAGGGAAGTTCTGAAAAAGTTGTCGATGAAGAAGTAGAGACACCTGAACTAGATATTCCTGTATATAAGCCTCGTGTTCCTTTCCCATCCCGACTGAGGGAAACCAAACTTGATACTAGATTCATCAAATTCAAAGAGGCTATGAAGAAGCTCCATGTTGATATACCATTCTTAGATGCTCTTAATGAGATACCAGCCTGGACCAAGTATCTAAAGTCGCTTCTCACCAAGAAGTACATCACTGAAGAATATGAAACTATAAAATTGGTTGCTACCACATCAGATATCATACTAAGCAAGATGCCAAAGAAACAAAAAGATCCAGGATCCTTCGGAATCTCATGCCACATCGGTGATTCATCATGCAAGAAAGGATTGGCAGATCTTCGCGCAAGTATTTCTATTATGCCGCTGAGTCTATGCAAGAGATTAGGGTTCGACGAATTGCTTCCAACTGCTATGACTATTCAACTTGCGGACAATTCAGTAAAAAGACCGTTAGGAATTCTCGAAGACATCCCGGTCAAGGTAGGCAAGGACGCATATGTCCCATGTGATTTTGTCATCATGGACATAAAAGAAGACACCAAATACCCTCTCATCTTCGGTCGCCCTTTCCTCGCCACTGCTAGAGCCCTTATCGATGTTGAAGCTGGAACATTACTGCTCAGGTTAGGTAAAGAAACTCTTGAGTTCAAGGTTTTTGAAAGCATGAGAAGACCAAGTATACAGGAGGAGGTCTATCTGATAGATTGTGTTGAGCAGATGTCACAGCTTACTCAAGAATATCACGAGTCATGCGATCCCTTGGAAACTTCTCTATACGACCTTTTTAATGATGAACCTATTGACCAACAAGATAAGGACTGCACCGAACCTCCCGACTCTACTAAAGGAAATCCTGAAGCTACCTATGAAGAATTAAAGGTTACCGAAACCCCAGAAGAAATCAGTGAAAAACCAGAACTTCCTGAAATGAAGCCCCTACCTGAAGGGCTGAAGTATATGCTTTTAGATGATCTCAAAGTTTGTCCTGTCATTATAAACTCTGGTTTAACGACCAAACAAGAAGAGCAACTTCTGGAAGTATTAAAGGATAGCAAGAAAGCCATAGGCTACAAAATGAGTGACCTCACAGGAGTCAGCCAAGCGTTGTGCATGCACAGAATCCCCATGATGGAAGACCATAAGCCAACGATCGAGCATCAACGAAAGTTGAACCCGAATATGAAGGAAGTGGTCCGTCGTGAGATCATCAAACTCCTTACAGCTGGAATAATATACCCGATATCGGACTCACCATGGGTGAGCCCAGTTCATGTTGTACCCAAGAAAGGAGGTACTACCGTTATAAGAAATGAAAACAATGAGCTCATCCCCACCCGAACAGTCACTGGGTGGCGGATGTGTATTGATTATAGAAAATTAAACAAGGCCACTCGGAAGGATCATTTTCCTATGCCCTTCCTCGATCAAGTTTTAGAAAGATTGGCCCATCAAGAATATTTCTGTTACCTGGACGGTTACTCTGGATTCTATCAGATCCCCATACATCCAGATGATCAAGAAAAAACTACTTTCACATGTCCCTTTGGGACATATGCTTTTAAAAGGATGCCTTTCGGTCTGTGTAATGCCCCTGCAACCTTTCAATGTTGCATGACTGCCATTTTTGCAGGGCTTACTGAAACAGTTATGGAGGTTTTCATGGACGATTTTTCTGTATATGGGGACTCCTTCGATTCCTGTCTTGAGCATCTCTCCATGGTCCTCAAACGTTGTGAAGAAGCACATCTGGTGCTAAATTGGGAGAAATGCCACTTTATGGTAAAGGAAGGCATTGTTTTGGGCCACAAGGTTAGCAACAAAGGAATTGAAGTTGATAAAGCCAAGGTAGAAGTCATCTCTAAACTGGATGTCCCCACAAATGTAAAAGAAGTTCGCGCATTCCTTGGTCACGCTGGATTCTATAGAAGGTTTATACGTGACTTTTCCAAGATAACGAAGCCGATGACTAATCTACTTTTAAAGGATGCTGATTTCAATTTCAATGAAGAATGCGTCAAAAGTTTTGATATGCTGAAGAAAGCCCTTACAACTACTCCCATCATTAGAGCTCCCGATTGGGACCACCCCTTTGAAATTATGTGTGATTCCAGTGATTACGCGGTGGGTGCTGTCTTAGGACAATGCATAGAGAAGAAACATTATGTGATCTATTATGCATCAAAGACCCTCGACGAAGCTCAAAGGAATTATGCTACTACTGAAAAGGAGCTTTTAGCAGTCATTTATGCTTTCGACAAATTCAGATCCTACCTTACTGGTTCGAAGGTAATCGTTTACACTGACCATGCTGCTATCCGTTATCTTATGACAAAGAAGGATGCTAAGCCAAGGCTGATCAGATGGATACTCCTTCTACAAGAATTTGACCTTGAAATAAGAGATAAAAAAGGGACGGAGAACGTCGTGGCAGATCACCTGAGTCGCATCCACACTCTGGATGCTGAAGGGATTCCGATAAACGACTCTCTACCAGATGATCAGCTTATGAGAGTCTCAGGATTCGAACCATGGTATTCAGACTTAGTAAACTACCTTGCCGCCGGAGTCATCCATCCTCAATACACCGGGAACGCTCTGAAGAAATTTATGCATGATGTGAAGCATTACTATTGGGATGAACCATATCTTTTCAAACTCTGTGCAGATGGATTGTATAGACGTTGTGTCGCCAAAGAAGAAGCCCATTCTATTTTGGAACAATGCCACTCAGGACCCGTGGGTGGGCATATGAGCTCTAAAAAGACTGCCTTAAAAGTTTTGCAATGTGGATTTTTCTGGCCAACTTTATCCAAGGACTGTTATGATTTTGTCATATCATGTGATAGGTGTCAAAGAGCTGGAAATATAACCAAGAGAGATGAAATGCCACTGAATCTATGGCAAGAAGTCGAGATATTTGACGTCTGGGGAGTGGACTATATGGGGCCATTCCCATCTTCTAATGGATTCTCTTACATCCTTGTGGCGGTGGACTACGTCTCCAAATGGGTTGAAGCTATACCAACCGTCACCTGTGATTCAAAACCAGTCATCAAACTATTCAAAGATATTATCTTCCCACGGTTCGGAGTGCCGAGAACCGTGATATCTGACGGAGGATCCCACTTCATTGAAAGAATCCTTGAAGCTCTTCTACGAAAATATGGCGTCTCACACAAGATAGCTTCACCTTATCATCCACAAACCAGTGGACAGGTAGAGGTCTCCAACCGACAACTTAAGGCTATCCTTGAGAAAACCGTTGGACGTAATCGAAAAGATTGGGCGACAAAAATCAATGACGCGCTATGGGCTTATCGCACTGCTTATAAGACTCCCCTTGGGACTACCCCTTTTCAATTGATATATGGAAAGAGTTACCACCTGCCAGTCGAACTTGAACATAAGGCATGGTGGGCAATTAAACAAATAAACTTCGATATGAAACAAGCGGGTCAAGCCAGAATTCTGCAACTCCATGAGCTGGATGAACTCAGAATGACAGCCTATGAGAATGCACGAATCTACAAAGAACGTACAAAACTCTGGCATGATGGACATCTGAAACAAAAAGACATACGAGTGGGAGACCAAGTCCTAGTTTTCAACTCCAGATTAAAATTGTTCCCAGGAAAACTCCGCTCACGTTGGTGCGGACCTTACATCGTCAAAAGCATCTCCCCCCATGGTGCTTTCTCTTTATGGAGCGACGGGTCTGGCGAATTTATAGCAAATGGTCACCGCTTGAAAAGATACTTCACACCAGCTAACAAAGGCACCGAAATAATGTTGGAATTCAACAATCCAAAGGACCCACCATAATTCCGAAGAACTCTGTCGAGCCATCGACATAAAACAAAGGCGCTTGTCGGGAGGCAACCCGACCAATAAATCTATTTTACTTTTCCTTTTCAAATTTTGTTCCTTATAGTTAAATTTTCCTTAAATAAAATTTGCCTTATGAGAGAGTTTTTCTTTCAGGACACGAGATCGGATTGGTGCTGATCAGAACGAATTCATTCTCGGCAGTCATACCTGGTGTTTCCTTTCCCCTCCATCTTGAATTTAGGGTTTGCTCGAGGACGAGCAAATCTCTAAGTTCGGGGTGGAGGGTGGGTGGTACGTATTCCACTTCCACATACACACCCCCTTTTCATATTCAATATGTCTCTATCATAAAAAAATTTCAAAATTTTGAACAGATACCTGATGAAATTTTGTCTTTTGTTGATAAAAATGTAACTAACTTTTTGCTATGCATCTTCTATCATAACATCCTCCTTATTCGAAGCAAATCCTCAAGAGGACTGACTTTTGAAACTTGCCTGAAATCATCCTGTGAAACTTATGATTCCTAACATCATAATTCTTTTTACATAATGATAAGTATCTGTCAAACGGATAGGGATCAAACACGTCGCACTTCCTAACTGACTAGCGGAACAATGGCTCAGAAACCCCACCGGATCCGCATCAAGTCATTATTTGAGCAGAGTATGACAAAGAGAATAACCCGGTTTTGAATTGTAAATCAAGTTGCATCCTGATCTGAACTCTCTTCTACACTTCTTCTATCATCTTCGTATCCCTCCATCCATAAATACCACCAAAATAGCCAAACTTGTGCCAAACCCTAAGTTCGGGGTGGCACGCCACTTTCCCCATATCCGCTTCTTCCATACCCCTTCCAATAAATAGGGGCGTACCACCAAAAATGCAATCTCGAGTCGAATAGAGGAGAGATCTGCAATAAAAAGATGCCAAAGTGCACACAAAATAAATGCAATCTCGAGTCGAATAGAGGAGAGATCTACAACAAAAGATGCCATAGCGCACACAAAAAAAATATATGAAATTGCAAAACAAATAAAAATCTCGAGTCGAATAGAGGAGAGATTTACTTCTTCTTTCCATACCACCTTTCACTCCTTTTTCTACCTAAGGGCACAATACATGCCCTACCATCCTGAACTACACCAGTGTCAGATCAAATGCATACTTGTCGATTCTACGGGTATCTCTGAACTCCTACAAAACTCTTCGACATGCTTGGTGTTGGAAAAGGCGGGGAGGAAGCGTTGTTGGGAAACGAACTCAGGAACGAAGCTATGGAAAGACGTGTTTCGTGGTCCCAGGAAGTTGAGGTACTCACTCATACTGAGAAAAAAGAAAACATTTATGATGTGAAGATGAAGAAATCACACGGATCGAAAGTATTCCATCAGGCAACAGTTTCAAATTTTATGTTACTCGAGGACGAGCAACGATTTAAGTTCGGGGTGTTTTGATGAGTGCATACTCATCATGATTTTCAATTACCTTTTTGGAACAATTTAATATCTATTCCACATCTTTTCACCCTAATATGAATCATAATGCACAAAACTACTTAGTGATTCAATAATCAAGGTTTTAACTAAATATCTTTCATTTTATGCAGGTGTAGCAGGCAACTCCATGCAAACGGTCTCAAGACCGTTTGGATCCATGCGGTCTCAAGGCCGTTTGCTGAAATACAGAAAGAACAAGACGAAACCAGTTGCCCAAGAAGTCCACGCGGTCTCAAGACCGTTTGGTCTCATGCGGTCCCAAGACCGTTTGGTCCCATGCGGTTTCAAGACCGTTTGGTCCCATGCGGTCCCAAGACCGTTTGGTCCCATGCGGTCCCAAGACCGTTTGGTCCCATGCGGTCCCAAGACCGTTTGGTCCCATGCGGTCCCAAGACCGTTTGGTCCCATGCGGTCCCAAGACCGTTTGGTCCCATGCGGTCTCAAGACCATTTGGTCCCATGCGGTCCCAAGACCGTTTGGTCCCATGCGGTCTCAAGACCATTTGGTCCCATGCGGTCTCAAGACCGTTTGGTCCCATGCGGTCCCAAGGCCATTTGGTCCCAAACGGTCCCAAGACCGTTTGGTCCCGCGCGGTCCCAAGACCGTTCGATGCAAGCGCAAGGATCGATTGAAGAACTAAAGCCGCGCGACCACGCCAAAGCCAGGACCGATCAAAGCAAGACCGTTTGGCGCTCAAACGACCTCCAAACCGTTTGATGCCCAAACGGTCTCAAGACCGTTTGGTGCCCGAGCGGTCTCAAGACCGTTTGGCGCCCAAACGGTCCCAAGACCGTTTGGCGCCCAGACGGTCTCCAAACCGTTTGGAGAAGATATTTCCAGCAACTTATCCAAACCGTTTGGGATCAGATCTGAAACTATAAATAGACCCCCAGGGTCCCCATTTCGAGGATCGGTCCCGGACGCCGAAAGGCTGCCAGAGCACCACACCGATCAAGTTCCACTCCATCTACCGCTGGTGTTGCGTCCAAGGAGGCTAAGAAGAGGAAGAAGACGGCACAAGGAGCGCATCTTCTTCACCGAGCTACATCCACCCTCTGCACCGAGCTCATGGTGGATCTATATTTCTCTCCTATCCTTCTTGTGTCTCGTATCATGAGCGAGTAGTCCTCTTTCGCTGGGGTGCGGGGACTAGCCCCGCTGCCCACGCAAACCATGTTCTTTTGTTAAACTTTCCAAGGCAATGTATATAACTCTTCATTTTGTCGTTTATCGTTAAGCTTGTAGGTTGGTTATGTGCGTGTTTTCATCTTTGTGCTCCCTGTGTTACGATAACTTCAATGCATGGGTTCATATGTCGCGATAACTTCAAGGCATGGGTTGGAACGTCGCTTAGCATGTTTGACCCTTGACGATAACTTCCGATGGGTTCCTTGAGGTCGTAAGTGTATGATCCGCGAGGGGACGAGCCATCTAGCCTTCGGTGACGCTTCTGTGCGCCTAACGCCTGTATAGGGGGTTCACAACCTTAGTTGGATTTTGCATCATCTTGCTAAACGTCGATGTTTGCTCGCATGTCACCTTCCTGCTTGTTTATCGGTTAACGCGGCTGACTCCCAAACTAGAAATAGGATGGGATTTCATCGAGGTCGTAAGTGTATGATCCGCGAGGGGACGAGCCATCTAGCCTTCGGTGACGCTTCTGTGCACCTAACGCCCGTATGGGGGGTTCACAACCTCCGTGGATTTCTGTATCTTCAGAGCCGTAAGACATGTGATCGGGATGGCGATGAGAAATCGGCTGCCTATGGTGATGCTTACGCGGACCTAACGCCCGTATGGGGGGTTCTGCAGCAGCTCTATTTGGGGTGTTATATCGTGCCTGGTTTGTTTTCAAGAGAGTGTGTTTGTGTGCGTAGCGGTGGTCAAACCCGGTACCATCCCAGCGATTCCATATCATTGATCTAAACCCATCTTTTATTCCGCATTTACTTTCTTGCAATTAGTTTAATCAAACCAAAATCAACCAATTGTTCTAAATATTAGTTTTACTTGGGCTAGATCTAACTGACAAAGATTCTTAAAAACGTTGTCCTTTGGGTTCGATCCTCAACTATACTGCGATAAGATCCGTCCGCTTGCGGGTGGTATTGTTGCACTTGGTTTTGGTAAAAGCTCGGGGATATAAACCCCGAGTGAATTTGTTAGTGCATTTAAAAAGCCACATCACTTACCTCACAATTATAGGTGTTGGCTAGTATGGCAACTTAGAAACCAACCAAATCTCCTCAGTGTCTCCTTAGGCAATGACATACTAGATCAGACAGATATGTGTCAAAGATCACTTACCAACCGCCATCACTTCTTTTTTCCACATATCATGTCTCTTCTCATGGAATCATGGTCCCTGATGACATCCAAACCTGGTTACACACTCACCCTTGCCCAATCTTGACACCAACCCCCCTAGTAGTTGTCGTTTTGAAATGTTGGTGGTTCCTAACATGAAGTTATGGTCAGACATATTACCTCTACATCTCTTTGTAAGCATCAAGGAACTTCTATGCATCTAGGTGGATGTGGATCCATGTTTAGGTAGGGGTGAAGATACCCAGAGAAGCCTACCCAACTCACTTTGTTATGTCAGTAAGGAAGAGGTATCTAACACACATGGCACTGTGCAAACTCCTACATTAAGGATCCACATCTTAGGGAGGTTCCCAACTTTGCTTTTTAATGCCAAACAAGAGGTCAAGAATAGTTGTGATTTGGATCTCTTCCTCTATAGAAAGTTACCCTTGAAATTAGGTATCACTATATAGGTCCTACTATTTTGGATCTGACACACAAGAACATGCGAGTTACAACAAACATAGCATTTGTTCGATGTGGATATAAGGGTCGTCTATAATCCTTCTGCTAGCTATAAGTAGAAAATGGTTTGGCAAATAGCAGACATAAAACCCTTCACTAGTTACATCAAACAAAATAATGGATGATTTATAAAATCTCATTAGTCACCTCACAACTTCTAAAAGTAATAAACCATTATGTATTATAAAATATATAGGGAACATAAATTTGATTTTTTTACAAGATATAGTACCCGAAACTCCTAAAAACACTTAACCTAATATCAAATAAAACTTAGTGGTCATAAGTTCATGATATAAAGTCAATACCTATATATACATCAAGATACACTAATCATTTTCATTCAACTTGTTAAGCGGATCAAGTATATAGAGTCTAAAATCATAGTTTTTGTGTCGTAAACATGTAGACCAATGAACCTATGTAGTTGCTCAATCATGTTTTCAATAATATTAGAAAAAAAGATTTCATAATCATCATATACCCCTTGTGTATTATTCTTGCATTAGACATCACTATGTAAATTTTGCACTTCAAAATATAACTTAGGATTGTAGTTTATGGTCATATGATTCCTTTTTATGCATCACATCACTTGATCTATGGTTTTGAAGCATATAAACACTCTTGATTAAACCTTTATTAGTTTTAAATAATACAAAAAGGTTTATTAATCTGTTAGGAACTCCTCACGTTATAAAACTATAGAAAGAAGATGTTGAAGTTTCAATTTACATTAGGATCCATATGTCACCCAAAGTTGAATTGGGTGCTCTATTGCATACAAAAATGAGGATTTATTCAACCTTGGTTGGAATTTAAGAGAAACCATACACATTTTAAATTGGATCATGGAGCAGACAAAGGGGGAAAATGGTTGTAGTTCACAATTAAGATATGTATGTAAGTAACAATCAGAGAGAAAAATATGAAAATTGGAAAATAAAATCTTGGACAGGCTATGCATTGGCCTAGTCCATGTGGTATAAGAAGTTGGTTCATACTACAAAACATCCTAATGCATGAAATATGCATACTATTAAATGGATGGTAAAGACTTTTCACTATATTGTTCATATGGATCAACTCCATCATGTTCACTTTTTAGACATTGATGGTAAAGGGAAAGAAGAATAAGATGAAGCACATGCATACAAACCAACAACAGTGTCCATATAACAAAGCTTGTGATCGAATATGAGAAAGAGAAGGAGTGAGTGAATACACAACTAAGGTAAGGGGTTAGGATGAAAAATGGAAGTGGCATATGAGATTAAATCATAACCCATTAGGGTTTGCACATCATATGTAGATACTCAAGTATATATCAAGTCTGCTACAATTCTTGCATTCATTGTTAGTAGCTTCGATGAAAATTTTAGAAAGTCAACATTTTCTTCTCAGATGATTAAGATGGGTTGGTAGTGGACATCTATTACACATGTGGCCAAAAATTCCCACAGGAAAAAGTATTAAACAAATGCTACATCCATGATTCATTAAGAATAGGGTTAGTTGGTTAATCCAATGCTAGTTAGAACTTCTGGCAAATGTTGGTTAATAGGTTAGACAAATGATGGAAAGTTGATGTAATGTAAGTTGGCCATTTGAGTATAACCTAGGTTAGTATTTATATTAAAACATTGGTTATTATGTTTGTCAAATGTTGGTTAGTAGTTTTTCCAAGTGTTGGCTATTAGGTTAGTTGAATGTTTATAAGTTGATGAACATATGTTGGTTATGTTGTTGATTGAATGCAAGTGTGATAAAATGGACATTGTTTTTTAGGTTAGTCACTTCTTGGTTTGTAGTTTTGTTGAACATTGGTTGTTAGGTTAGTCAAATTGATTCATACAAATGTTGTTTATTGTGTTATTTTAGTGTTGGCGAGTTGATTCGATGGATTTGTGTTATTAGGTTAGTCAAGGATTGGTGAGTTTGCCTAACGAAAGGTGGTGTATTTTCTTTATATAGATATTTATCTATATCAAAAATTATCCTCACAAATTACGTTACATAAATTTGGTGTGAGATCCTAAACCATAATTAGACCTTAGTTTGCATATTTATGCTCAATAGTGTGATTTTTCCATATTAGTGCAAAATTACATTTGTTGTGTTTAGTACCTCAAGTAATGACTATGTACCAATGATCGACTGGACATGATTCATGTAGAAAAAGCCTTAGATTGACTAAAATCAAGGTTTTTGTCTTTAAATTACCCTAAAATAGTCCTAATATTATTTTGACAATGATAAATAAATTTAAAGAAGTATAATTTACTTCTTATAAGTGAATTGTAGTTATTATTGAGCTCTAGAATGAAATTATAATCTATATCATTTTTGACATATTTATTTGGATGTCAAAATTCTCAAGCTATGTCAATTTATTGTTCTGAAGAAAAAAGGAGAACATCATTTATGGACCATGTTGTAAAATTCCCAAGTACCTCAAATGGTCATACAAGTGAAATAACACCTGAAACACTTCATAAAGCATCGTCCATATTTAAAATTCTTTACTGAAGCTAGATAGGTGATTTTGGGTGGATTTTTGACCTTAAGTTGTTCTAGCACAAGTTCTTCCACAAATACAATTTGAATATAGTAAATTCTTTTCTTGTCTTCTTTTTCTTCTAAGTTTAGTTTTATCCACTACTTTGGCTGAAATATTTCTAGACGTTGAGAAAAAACCCCAATCTCTCCATCCTCTCTATTTTCACATTATATCATCTAGGAAGGATCTCAATCTAGGGTTATTGTATTGATTCTCATTTATAGGGGAGGAAGTATTTTGCCTACTTATTACAAGAAGTGTGAATGACTTACCCTCATTGAAATATTTAAGTATTCTTTAAACTCAAATTTAGATATTGATGTTAATTTAGCCCTTCTTTTATGATTTGTTTGTTTTGTGGTAAAGGAGACTTTTATTTGGAAAGTTGGAATCCATGGTTACTTTATAGTAATATACTGATATCAAACATTGGTGTCAACACACTGTTTGGGGTTATTGGATCACTTTTCATGAAATTGTGAGTTTTGCCCTAACTTGGCGAGTTTTGGCCATTTAGGGTCTCATATCTTCATATTAGGAGATGAAAATGTCTACACTATCCTAAAATAAGTTATATGAAAGAACATGTCTACTAGTTAGTCTTATTAAGATCTATTAAAATGGAATCATTTACTTTGTTAGAAATCACTCATTTTAGGTTACTTTGGACAAGTTTTGGTGGAATGAACTCAAACAATATTTTTTTGGATGAAATGTAAACACATTATTTTATTTACAATATGATATCATTTTCACATTTTATTTGATTTTAATTCTCTCTTACTTTAAAATTGATCACAAACACAAAAAATGAGACATGATTGAGCTTTTTAGCCAAGTATGTGACCCTAATGGTATGAACTGGAGTTTGTCACATGTGATGACGAAAATTGTTTATTCTTACTATTTTGAATTATATTTAGTGATTATAATGTTTTGGATAATATATATGTTATTTACATGTATATCATTTACTATGCCATTCATTTAGTTAACTTTGAAGTTAGGAATCTACAACCAAAATGGTGAATTGCTAGTCAGTCTTACTTATCACCTCTTTAGAGTATATGAAGTTTTAAAAATGAATAATATGTATTAATAATCATGTTTAACCTTAATTATATTAGTTTTTGGATGCCCTAATCATTGGTTAATTTTCCCAGTGTCAGATTATGAGAAAGGGAAATGGGTTCTCTTGTAATAGTCTAGATGACATTAAGATGGTTCTTAGAATTGTTTAGTTGTGGATTTACATAGATGTTTGTGGAGATTCACTTGGTGGAGTGATCCAAAAATTTTGGTCTATAGTATGGGAGTATGGGATCCAATTTTGTGGTAAGACTTGTATCTCTATTGAGTTGTCCAGGTGCAGTGAGGGCGTGTGATGTTACATTTGATTCTTCTAATTATTCAAACATTAGAAAGAGTGATATATAATGCCACTAACCCTAGTTTCACCCTTATACATAATGTTTTTTAGGGTTTGGTTTTGAGTACCCAAAATGTGAGACCCAATTTAATTGGGTCACCGTGACATCATGTCCCTATAGTTTTTCCTCACACATACCAAGGTAGGATAATTTTAATGATACTGGTAAATCATAAGATCTTTTGTGGTGCACTATTTGGACTAGTTTCATTTTGTTGTTGTTTTGTGGGTGCAACCCAAGATAATTGTGTTAAAAGTGAAATATATCGACCGACCAATTATATATATGAATATTGTAGCTTCTTTACTTTTTGTAAACATCTTGGATTGTTGTTTTTATACTTGAGTTGTTAAAATTTAGTTTACTATTTCTATAACTATTATTATGCCTAAACTACCATGTCTATTCTAATTTGGATTAATCTTGATCAGTAATTGTTCAGTTTTAAAAATAACTACAATGTTACTTAATTTATATCTAAAGTAGCATGTCTATTGTGCTATTTCTATCTCTTCATGGGTGTTTTATCACTCACAGGACACCATTCTCACATGAGCATTTTCACATGTTTTTAGGTAATGAACAACAGTCGGCATACCCCAGACTTGAATCTTCACAATGATGTACTTAGCAGTAGATACAGACTCCCTAACATGAGTTGTGAGTGTCAGGTGTAGTATTAGTAGTAGTGGTATTAGTGTCGTTCTTTTTTACTCGGGTCTTGGAGATTTTTGGGTTTCTTGGAGTTTGATGTGGTAATTGTCGATGTTTTTAGATGACTCAAATTTCTTATGTTGTGCATGTTATTTTTAGTTGTAATGTGTGAGATTAAGAGAGGCATTCCCTCCCTCTCTCTCTTTCCTGTAATGGAGGTTGAATGTCTGGGAGGGTGGTAAACTAAGGAGGAAGTTGGGACTCAACGTGGGTCCCTTTGTTAGGGGACAACGTGCTTGACCACTTGAGCCACTCCATATTGGCATTTTTATTTGTACTATGAAGTACTTATTGTATGTGTTTCTTTATTAGGTCTAATATTGATGCATGCATATCATAATACTATATGTTTTCTTATAGGGTGATATACTTGTTTACTTTATGTTAATAGGTATTTTTAGTGTTGATTTTATTGTCAAGTGGGGTTATCTCTAAGTAAAAAATAAAATGTCATTTTCACAATAAGTAAAAAGATGTTGTTTATGTTTTTTTCTATGATCTTGACACCTAAAAAACTCTAGGGTTTGGGTTCCACACCGCAGTATCTCAAATATATGATCCCTCATTATACCGTGATTAGTCTCATAAGTTAGGATACCACCTATCATGTGACTCTCTAATATTACTTGGATGGGGCCAACTGTGACAATATTTAGCAAAAATCACCCCATGCCAATGTGCTATCAATAACCAATGTTGTTATCAAAATCGGGTTGAATGGGTACCACTGGAACTTCCTAACACTAGTCACTCCAAGAAGAATAGTTATTGGAAACCTCATCAAAAGCATCATGTAATTCCACCTATCACAATAACCAACATCAAATATATCATGGAAAAGGATAATGTTGAGGCATAGGTACATCATGTGGGTAGTCGTTGCAAAAATAGAAAATATGATTTGATCCCACATGAGAATTATATATTTTAAGAAATATGAAGAATCTTTTTATAAGTTTAAGAAGTGTAAAGATAAATTTTATAAATTTGCAGAATACTTATATAATCACCTTCATCGTGGCTAAAGTTGGGGTAAGAAGTCATATACATGATGTCACAAATGTTAGTTAGAATCTGGTATTCCTTTGCAACACATACTCTTATTTTTCTCATGAGAGTTAGGGCATTATGAAGAAAATAAATGGTAACCTAGTGCAATGGTATTGAAAATTATGTGTTAAGAAAAGGAAAACCCAATCCATTAGTATGGGAAGCATGGTGTAGATTATGGGGAAAAATTCTCATGAAGGAGACTCACAAAAACATGCAGTGTATGGAAAAGTTTTTTGACTCTATCTTGAGTGTGCTAAAGTTCCTCTAAAGTGGGAGCATGATCTATGAATCTACCTCGAGCGAGCTCAAGTTGTTTACTTCAAATGATTTAGATGTTTCTATCCTTCAAAGAATAGACTGATGCAAGTTTACAAGAGGTTCATGCTATGCAAACTTACACAATCTTGATATGAATAAAATGGTTATGTAAAACTCATTAACTTGTCTTGAGAGGGTTTCACACAAGGAAAAAGAATTATCTTTCTTTATCATTTAGAACTGATTACTTAAATGGATCCCTCTCCACCATTTTTTCTTCCTCCAATGTAATTGGATTGTGTTTTGTTTTAGCATCATGATCATCATTGGGGATTTGAAACTGCTTGTTTGTTTGTTGTCCAACAAATGTGAAGATGTTGGAGATGATCCATTTACCATAAGGCTGAATGGAGACGATGAGAACTGTAGAATAATTACAGTACTCACTATTTGTTTTAATTGTGAATGGTATAGTAAAGAAATAAAAATGCCATGTGAATTTGGCAGCATCCAAAAATAGTATTTATTTGTCACTCATGAATTAATGTTGGTAGGTACTGGAGAAGCACATAAAATGAGGAGAGGTAGGAGTGGGCTTTGTACTTACATTGTATAGACATTAGATAGGCATCATGTGTATCTACTCATGGAAATAATTATTGGTAGGTTACAAGAATAATGGATCTTACATAGAACAGTTATTTACAAAAATGTTGAATATCAATTTAAAGGGTGTGTGGAGTATTGGTTCATATTCTACTTGTGTGAGCAAGTGGGTTATTTGGTTAGTTCAATATTGGTGAGCTTATCTAACGCTCTCTAGTCATTCTATAATTGGAATGCTAGTTGGTAGTTCTATAAATGTTGGTTATTAGGTTAGCCAAATATTGGTGATCTAATCAAGAACATACAATGATTAACTTTTTATCAAAATATGGTGATTCAATCTAATGGGCGTTGGTTATTAGGTCAATAACTTGCTTGTTTATAGTTCTCTTGAATGTGGATTATTAGGCTAGCTGAATGTTGATGAGTTTCTCCAACAAATGTTGGTTATTTTATTAGTCACGTGTTGGTCAGAGGATGGTTACTAGACCATTCAAATGGTGTTGAGTTGATCTAAATGGACATTAGTAATTTTGTTAGTTGAATGTTGGCAAGTCAAATAAACAAATGTTGATTGTTAGGTTAGTCAGATGTTGATCAATTGATTCAAATAGACATTGGTTATTTTGTTATTCATGTGATGGTTTGTTGATTCACCAAGCACTAATATTAGGTCTATTAAATGCTAGTGAGTTGATCTAGAAGAATATTCAGTAATTTCATTATTCAAATGATGGTGAGTTGATTCAAAAAATGTGGGTTCTTAGGCTTGTCAAATGTTGGTGAGTTGATCCAACAGAAGAAACGTTTTTTTGACTCTGCAACCAGTGTCCTTAAGGTTCTTCCTGTTTAGAAAAAGGATATACAAAACTCACCTTCTTTCACCTTGAACACTTACACAGTCTTAATAAAGATGAAATGTACATGTACAACTCACTAATCTGGATCTGTAGGGTTCCATTCTAGTAGAAAAAAACACCATTTCTGGCTCAATTAGACCTATTCTTTCAAAGGGATTCCTCTCCACCTATGTTTATTCCAACTTAGCTTCCTTCTTATTAGAGTAGAGAATCAGGTTTGGTTGTTCTTAAGCCATTGTGAAGATGTTGGAGAGGAGATGTAGAGGAGAGGATGAAAGAAGAGTAAATCAATGTTGTAGGAGGACAATCAATAGGTGAGAAGAGAAGGAGAATTAGGGTAAGTATATTGAAAATACTACTAAGCACATATCTACCATTAGGATTTAAGCATTAGTCATGTACAATATGCGTTGATGGAATGATGGTTTGTCACACACGTCAGATCATGTTAGCATAGAAGAATGTCTTCTTCTTTTTTGGTATGCCAGGCTAAAAATTGGTTATCTAAAATACCCATCGCCATGAAAGGGGGGCTTCCATGTTTCCATATATCCATTGGACATCCCACGTCATATTTAGGATGTCATGAGGATATACCCCCCAGGACCAAATGTGAGCCCCAACAATGCAAGGGTATGTCACTTTTGTAACCCATTCTCTAATCAAGATGTGAAAATGAGAAACTAGGTGTGTGAAGTCATGGTCCACATTAAAAGTACAAAGAGAGTGAATCTTATTTTATTTTGTAATTGAACCACTAGTCCAATATAGTCTAGTACAACTATGCCTTTGTTCAATTTTACTGTGGACTTCCATACCATACTATCACTAGTTTCTTTGGTCTGATTGGTCTTACCGGCCTATCCATTTGGTTTTAAAAACATTAGTGGTAGACCTTAATGATTTTTGAAATTACATTTTATTCTTCAAAACAAGATGAATACTAACTCAAAATGACATTTCAAAGGTGATTTTTGCACCTAGTCACTAGGTAATATGTGACTTATATTGCAGAAAGGTTTTAGGCACTACCAATGTCTATGAATGTGTAGTTATGTCTTCTCAAGAAGTATTACAAGTAGAAAATGTATATAAACAATAATATCATAAAAGGTTAGCATAAACATGAAAATAAAACAAAAAGTTGTTGGGATATTTCAATGTAAGGAACCATATATATGAAACATTGTGTATTCACAAGACAACGAAGAAACTAGAATAGGAATCAAAATATTGAAATGAAAATATTATTATATCCATCTAAAAAGGTGATGTTCAGAGCTGCACAAACTATAGAGGTATCAAGTTGATGAGTCACACAATGAAGCTTTGGGAGAGAATTATTGAGTAGAGGCTAAGATCTATAACGTACATATCAAACAACCAATTTGATTTCATGCATGGAAGATCAACAATAGATGTTATCTTCCTAATAAGGAGGCTTATGGAGAAGTATAGAGAAAGAAAATGACATGTTCATATGGTTTATATGGATTTTGAAAAGTCTTATGATCGTGTACCTAGGGAAGTGTTGTGGATGGTTTTTAACAAAAGGGTGAGTCAAACCAATACATTTACTTGATTATAGACATGTATGATATATCTACTACAAGTATGAAGAATCGTAGAGGAGAGACACTAAATTTTCTTATCACGTTTGGGGTACACCAAGGATCCACACACAACCCATATCTATTCATTCTCGTTATAGATGAGTTGAAAAAGAATGTTCAAGATGATATTATTTGGTGTATGTTATTTGCTGATGATATTGTATTGATTGATCAAACTAAAGATGGATTGAATAATAAAGTTTAACTCTGGAGAAAGGCATTGGAGTCAAAAGTATTGATTATTAGTAAGAGAAAATTTAAGTATATGCATTGCAAATTCAGCCAATCTCACAGTGTGAATGGTGCATCCAAGTTGGACGGAGTAGACATACCAAAATGTGATAAATTTTGTTACTTAGGTTCTATTATTCACATAGATGGGTATGTCTAAAATGACATTTTTCACAGGATCACTACAGGAACTATGTGATTGAAAGATCCCTCTTAGATTAAAAAGCAAGTTTTATAAAACTTCTATACGGCCATCCATGCTCTATGGGAGTGAATGTTGGGCTGTGAAGAAACAAGGTCTCTACAAGATGAATGTGGCTGAAATGTGTGTATTGAGATGGATGTGTGGGAAGACAAGAAAAGATGGCTTGAGAAATGACTTTATCAGGAATAAAGTGGGGGTGGCGAGTAGTGAGGACAAGTTGCACGAGGTCTGACTCAAATGGTATGAACATGTGCAGCGCAGACTGACTAATGCGCCTATACAATGTAATTCTATTTAGTCCAGCACAATTAATAGAAGAAGAGGAAGGCCTAATTTAACATGGGAAGGGCTTATAAAGAGAGATTTTGAATCTCTACATCTTGACCAGAATGTGACCCATGATATAGCGGAATGGAAACAAAGGATCCATGTAGCTGACCCCAACATAGATGGAACTGAGGCTTAGATGATGATGACGACGACGACGACGATGATGATGATGACGATGACGATGACGATGACGATGACGATGACGATGACGATGACGATGACGATGACGATGACGATGACGATGACGATGACGATGACGATGACGATGACGATGACGATGACGATGACGATGACGATGACGATGACGATGACGATGACGATGACGATGACGATGACGATGACGATGACGATGACGATGACGATGACGATGACGATGACGATGACGATGACGATGACGATGACGATGACGATGACGATGACGATGACGATGACGATGACGATGACGATGACGATGACGATGACGATGACGATGACGATGACGATGACGATGACGATGACGATGACGATGACGATGACGATGACGATGACGATGGCGATGGCGATGGCGATGACGATGACGATGACGATGACGATGATGATGATGATGATGATGATGATGATGATGATGATGATGATGATGATGATGATGATGATGATGATGATGATGATGATGATGATGATGATGATGATGATGATGATGATGATGATGATGATGATGATGATGATGATGATGATGATGATGATGATGATGATGATGATCTTACATAAATGATATATGTGATTCCTTTGGATCATGAAAGTCTATCTAGATCTCTGAGATTCTTCTTTTTTGTTATAGTTGTTTATATGGATGCCCTGGGATTCCACATGTGTTCGGGTGTCACATACTTATAATAATGAGGAGTTTCTATACTTTGATCAAGATTCTCCTTAGTAACCTAGACATTTTAAAGTGATTGGTAGCTTCATCTAGCTTCACACATTAATCTATTAGTTTTGTCAATTAGACTTTTTTTTAAATCGACAACTATCAACTTTAATAGATAATGCCTTATAATAATCCCATAAATGTTGTGCTACTAATAAATTGTAAGTAGTTTTGAGCATGACACCCTTACAAGTTTTCACATGACAGAGGAAGCATTACCCGTGTTTTCTATAACATGGGGTACATGGATAAGGATGTCACAAATATGATAAACATTGCAAAAAAAATAAACATTTGCCATGCATAATTCGAAATCATTCATACATAGTTCATTGGATATGAAAATTACAACTAATTTTCTTTAAGTCTGAGGTCTAACTAAGCCAATCATGGGCAACATAAAAATAAGCATAAAATAAAGCTTGCTAATTATTGGATCATCTAGGTAGATAGCACCCCAACAGGTTGAACTTTAGGTCTTCCAGTCCTTGAAGTGTCCTTCTCTACTACTCCTCACTTGCTCCAAAACCTAGGGACATTTTGTCCCCAACCATGCAAAGGAAAACATTCACACTAGTAAATGATACCGACACACTATAAATAAGTAAAGAAACATGCTTAACACTAAGAAAAATCTGCCCTCATTTCACTTAAAATTAATGAACGTTTTCTTAACATAAAGAACTGAATAAGAAATATATGCATCTCTATATAATTTCCACATGATGCTAGGAAAGCCCATGATTTTTAGGAAACCCATAATGACCTCTTAGGGTTCATAGTTGCAAGAGCATATAAGACTTAAAACATTTTTCATTACTTAACATGAACCTTAGTCTTTATCTTAACAATAACATAAACATAATATGGGATATTTAACATAATGATATTTCTCCCTCTTGAAACATAATCATATTTCTCCCTCTTAATCATGATGGGATTTTTCCTCTTAATAATGAACATGAACTCTTTCATCATTTTCTTGCATGCTTACAAGCATAATGGTAGTGAATGTAATAATTATAAACTCTATGATATAGCAATCAGCAACCATGAATAACACAAAGCATCAATCACTACAAAAACAAGATGTTTTGGCTACAATTATTTCAGTTACAATTACTTTATGTGTAATGAAAAAAAAAATTGGTTACAAAAATATAAATGTAAGTTTAATATGTGTAGTCAGTCCCATAGATTAGACATGACTATAGTTTTCTCTCCCTCTCATATGTAAGTAAATTAATGTAGCTAAAATCATTGTTTAATTGACTATATAGTATACTCTCTAATTCAATTGGATCGAAAAACTCCCTCCAATCCCTTTTCTAATTCAATTTGGAAAAAAAAAACTCCCTTCAATCCCCGCACGACCATGCTCATACACCCACGTTCCCCGATCAATTCCTCCATCTTCCCCCAATTTCTCCAGGCAACCGCAGGAAATCTTTGATCTTTTCATCATCACCCTGCAACCTCAGAGCGAAAAGGTTTGCACTCTCCATCGTGTCTCCTCTTATTGTCAAGATCTTCTTCTCTTTTTGTCCCCATCTTCTCCGGCTACCTTCCCTCTGTTTGCCACATCGTGTGCATCTCTGAGCGGATTCCCCAATTAATGCTTAGGTGTTGCGGCCTGAAGATCTCCATGTGGCACTTCTATGCCAAAAATATCCCTGTGGTACGATCGTGCAAACAATATACCTGTGGTTCCAAGTCATATAGATCTCCATGCCACGCATCAGGATATCCTTTTCTGTGGCTCCGCTCTGTCAGAAATCTTCTCTCATCTAGAAATCTTCTCCCTCTTCTAGTCCACGATGATCTCCCATCAAAACTGAACTCCAGGCACCATCAGTCCTTCTCTTCCATCGTTACCAGGTTATTTTTCTATCCTACGTGGTGGACTCAATAATGGGTTAGTGTCAACTCACCCAATATTTGCACATTTATTTAATTTGTTACTATTAAAAATTCTTAATTTTATGTAATATTTTTTTTGAATTTTTACTATTTTGTCATCTTCTATTTATTTTATCTGTACTCGGGTCACCTGTAGAGGATGGGGATATTGTAAAGGAACTAAGACAAGAATTTCAGTTGTAACAATCGTGTAGGACCTTACAGATTTACTTATGGCACTCATGTATGTGAGGCATGAGAAGGGGATGTTTTCCAATTTTGATACACATGTTGTTAAATTTGAAGTTCATTATGATCTTTATCCTAAAGAGCACTACATTCTCTCTTCTAGTTTACAATACTAGCGAATTGGTTACAACTTAGATGTTGTGTATACTATTCATTAGCTTGTTTCAGTGGTTTAATCCATACCTATGTTCATTCACCTTTGCATTAACACATTTGATTTGTGACATCTGATTTTTTCATGTTGTTATCTCTAAGGAACTACAAGTCATACATTTTCTATAATATATATTTGTGCTAGAAACCTGGTCCTTGATGTTATAAATAAGCCAAGAAGTTAGCTCATAATTCGCGCGCATTATCTCTCTCAACTTTTTTTTTTCTTATGTTTAGGGTTAATGGGGTGATAGGGTCTATGTACTAATCCCTCCTTTCTGCAACTAGGCCCTAGTAGGAATATGAGAAATTCCTTTTGAGTCTCTCCTTTATTTGAGTGACTCCTGCAATGTATAACTTCATTCTGCTCCTTGTATCAATTTAGATCTTCCAGTTCATAAATTCAGATCTTCCAGTTCATAAATTCTCTATTCACTTACAAGATCTCCCACCCTAGGATCAATCCTTGTCCCTCGTAATCCCAAAAGGTTCATATATAGTCTTGTCCTTCTAATCCATCCATTTTTTTCATAACTTCCCATTTTCCTTTTTTCTAAGAACACAAAATTTTTCCCATCAAATCTGCCCCAGCTGTAGAATAACCTCTATCAATTAGATCCAACTGAAGTCAAGCTTCTGTTACCCCAGATAATATTTTTTATGGATGATGTTAGGAAGAAGACATAGATATCCTTTCACTACTTCTTACATGAGCATACTCCTAGAGTGAATCTCTATTAAACTAGACCAACTTCAAGACCCACATAACATCATGCAGTATAGTTATCACATAAGTGGGAAAAGTTTTAAGAACTGCTTTTAAGACTTCCTTTTATATAGTTAGCATTTGGTTTTCAACTAATTTAACTCTTAATGTACTGATTAGTCATCGGCATAGGCTATTACTAATGACTTTGAAAGTTGCTTAGAGATTTAGATCTAATGAGGCTTTGTAAAGGTAATAGTGCCTTTCTCTACGACATTAACGCTTGATATACTTCTAGATGTAATATGTCTGATCATTTTCCTCCAACAACATTTTAGCATCCATCCCATCCCAACTAGAATTTGATGTGAATTGTACAAAAATAAATAACAAGCAGAGGCCAGATATAGAAGGGAGATGGCAGATCGACCTATCTGTATACATGGTACCAGTTCATAGTGTCAGAATTCACAAACAGAGGAGATATATATGGATTTTCTTATTACCAAGTTAATCTTGCTCAAGTACCAAGCATAGGAATAAATTATTGGATTTGCCTTCCATGATTTAGGTGTGTTACCTCCAGTGGTTGTGGCAGCAATGGATGCAAAAATGTAGAACCATAAAAACACACCCTCCTTAATCCATGTTCTTCCACCTTCTAAAAGTGCATGCGACTACAAAAGGCAGGAAGTTGTTGAAATCTATGACCACCGCCCACAAATAAATTCAAAAGTAGGTTTACTTAAAGTCTTACACATAATTTTAGTAGGATGCACACACACCACAACCTTGTGTCTTTGACTTGGTCTTCACAACAAATGGTACAGTTGTGGTGTGCATTTAGTTCCTATTTGACCTGTAGCAAGGAACCCTCCAGTGCTACAGGCACACGTGACACAAGATTTCTTAGGTAGCTATAACAGAGTTCCATTTGCTGCAACTCACTATTGACACTACATTCAGGCCATGTAGTTGCAAGTTGATGTTATAGGTAGAAAAGAGTTGAATAGGCAACATACTCTTTGACAAGTAGAAAGGTTCACCTTGGAAGTAGACTATATCATGACTGGATGCATATCAACCAAGAGGATAGAGTATCTGCATATATGGTATGGAAATCCAAAGTGTCCAAGATGTTTAAGACCAGTGCATGGAAAATAGGTCACCAAAAATTACTTACTACTCGTTATACTCAAAGATAAGGGGCTTATACTCATATTTTTGTCATCTAAAAACAATTGAGAAGATATTTGGATTACATTCGGCATTTAGATGATGCAAGGTGGCAGTTTTGAAGTTGTATTGGTTGCATTCATTTGATTATTTAATGATTAGAAAGTTTCTCATATCAACTTTTTAGTTTAATTATGTACTTATCGATTATAAATTACTTAAACAACCCAACGTCTTATGCACCAATTTGATTGCATTTCCCTTTTTGCACTTGAGACCAAAAACATTCCATTTCACCAATTAACTAAAGATACTATGTGATGTTTGTTCCAAATTTAATATTTTTGTTGATCTTGAATGACAACATTTCGCTTCAACCTATTAAATGAAGTTAATGCCTGAAAATTTGTGTCAGATTCTTTATTGTTGTTCCTTTATTTGGTTGTTCATTATTCTAGCCACTATAGCCATTTGGGGATTGGGCAACGATGTTTGGTCCTCTTACAACTATTTTATCCATTTATAGTCTAAGACCAATATTATGCCCAAAAATATTATTTCAGACATTGTATGGCTACTATGGAATCATTTCATACATTAGTTATATGATGTTACATGATATAGTAGTTTGGTTTTATTGTTCCTATATCTTCTTTTAGAAGCACATGCTTCTTTATGCATGTTTGTTATGCATCCCATGGTTCTTCCATTTGGTAATTGTGCTAGTTTAACTCTCATGTATCTTGTTACATGTATGCTAATAGAACATGTGCATTATTATATGTACACTTAAAATTATGAACTATGAAATCTTACGTACTAAGAATTTACATGTACATTTTAAATTTTCTACTTTCTACGGTGACCCATGATAACCATGTTCTCATGGTCTTGGCTACTGTTACCCCTTTAAATCTTCCTAAAAGGTGAAGAATATATTTTTCTTCAACAACTTTTAGAGCCGTTCTGCATCCCCTACATACTTATCTAGCATTATGTTCAAGATCATTTTAAAGTTATATTTTCTACTTATTTACAAATCCATATATTTATATTTAGGAGTCTTATCTGTGAAGTTCAATTTTCTTAATAGGAACTAAACAAATATTCCAGATGTATCTCCTTTTTAAGAAAGAGACATTTATTTAATAATTTTGATTGTTAAGTTTTATGTTGGAAAGATAGGAACTGCAAAGTTCATGAGAATTTGTTAACTCTTTATCTTTTGCCTTGCTTTATTTTTGCTTTGTGAAATTCCTGGTTGTCTTGTGGATTCTTACTTTTCAGACAAGCTGCAATGTTCTATAATTGATGAGTTGAGGGCAATACCACTGACAATGTCTCCTTTTTTGTTCTAACAATGATCATTCACTAGGTGAATTCCTCATGCACTGCTTCCATGCCAACTACCTCCTATAGAAGAATGATAAGGATTGGATAGTAATTCAGTTGCACTTCATATTTAGGAGACCTTGATCCTTCCAGTGAGAATTAGAGGGCTTATGCTGATGGAAAATAGACACATATCAACGTTAGAAAAGTATGGGAAAGTGCACAAGTTCAAAAACAACTCTCAGCTATAAGGATGACTCCAATGATTATGACAATTCTAATCCAGACTTCAAGCTATGCAAAGTTCTCTACCTTGTTGTAATATTTCAATAGGATCTTACCTCCAAACTTTAAGCCTTCAACTTAGCAAGAACCTCCCCAGCTTACAATTTCCAAATGGTACATTAGATCTCGTCCTAAAGTTGTATGGTGTCTGCATCATTCTGACCCCACTGTCTAATCCTCTTACCTCCTCCCTTTTCTATATGATTACCTTGTAGTATCCAATAAAGGCAGAAAAAGAACAGATCCATATTCATTAAAACACATAAAGCTTTTCAACTAGGTACCTCTCCCTGTACGAATCAGGTTAGATCTAAAAATATTTTGAGCCCGGGGATCTACGTGCAGTGGTGCTATATCTTTGGGATGAATAAATTGATGTTAGAATCCATTTGATTTCCCTTTGTTATCATTGTTATCTTTGGGCCATTACTTGCTTAAGTCAGAATGAAATTTATCTTCTCCATCCACTTACTTCGATAGAACATAGGTATTTGCAATAAGTTTTCCAATTTGTTATGTGTAATTTACAAAGTGTCTTTGGTTTTAGATTTATCATCAAAGCCTGCCACTTGCGCTTGTGCTATTTCTGATGCTTGAGGAAAAAGCTTTCTTGTATGTAACTCTTGATAACCATACTTGTTTTATATTGTCTTACTTAATAGTATTTCATCTTTTAGTTTCTAATGTGTTCTTTCCTTTTGTTTAGCACATATTCTTCTACATCATGGATGTTAGTGTGTCTATAATGATAAGATGTTCTCTAGACACAAAGGGTTATTACTAAGAGGGCCTAACATTGTATACAAAAGCAGAAGCGAGCCTAAGTGGATGTAGGAATATTGCTTTATTACTTGCTTCAGGCTCATTTTGGTGATGAGACTAAATGTACCTCGTAAGTTTGAAATTAACATGTCATATACCTATACATAATCACCTTGATTAGTATGCATGGGGCCAAAGATTGCTTTGAAAACAAAATCCTATATAATATACCTTTTACCTACTTAGTAAGTTGTTGTCTTTTTTTTAGATTCATGCTCTGTCTATTTTGTATTTACACTCACTATATGTATGTTAACTAACATACTAATCTGATGTTCTTATGCCCCACATGATTTCTTTGTAGCAATCATGGCTTAGTTATAATAGTCTAGCAAAAATGGGATAAGAAATAAGACCTATTATTCATATTTCATTGGATAATAATGTTGACATTTGAGATCCCAGATCATTGGCAGCAATGGGATCAAACATATATGACATGATTTAGCTCCTACTAACATATTTTGATTGGTTATCAGATGATTAATGCCTTGCTCAAGTTCCAACTAATAGATTTTGATTGGTTGTCAGATCATTAAGCTCCCATCACATCACACTAATGGACAACATATTTATTTAGAAATTCCCAATAGGTTTTATTGAGTAGAGAAAAGCATTATTTCACTAATTGGCATATGGAAAAATTCTAGGAAAGAGTCACAATATGGTAAGGATATTCATACTCTAATCAAATTATATCATCTATGTTATAGGAACTATAATAATATGGTTTTCAACTCCTGATAATGTGAACAATGCCCGACTCTATATGATTCAAACAAGAAGTCCAAAACAAGGGAAAATGTCCTTGCATACTACCACTATCAGGCTAGCTCTGAGTTGTTGCCTCAGTTACATGAATCATCAATGTCTTCAAGAATGCAACTACCATTTCTTAGATGTTTCTATATAGTGAGTGAGCCCATACCATTCACTGTCATCTACTAAAATCATTTTGTAGATTACTTAATGGTGTTTACTGCTGCTCTGAAGTACTAGGATTTGTGGATTGTTGAATGCAGTTAAACAAGACAAGTACAATACTCATTTGAAGAACAACACCAACAACAAGTTTTAGAACAATAGATTTGGTTGACTGGCTTGTGACAATATGCACAAAATACTTGGGACACAACACAAACATTCTCAGGAGATCAAAAAGTTTCAATAGAAGTAGAGCACAAATCAGTCATTAGATAAGTATGCTTTTTTCTTGAACGTTCATCTATTTGTCTTGTTGACTTGTCTTGTTAACTTCTTATTACTGAATTCTTAATTACCACAGAGGGTAGATAAAGAAATGTTTGCTTGGAAGTTTATAAGGGTTCTTCTTGGGTGCAAGTTCTTTGATGTTGTCATTCATTTATGGCTTTATGCACTATGCATAAAAGTATAGTCTGGTTGTTGAGTCCAAATTAAATTTATATTGTGCACCTTCCCCTCTAATTGTAGGTTAGGTTATTTGATGTCAAGAATGATTGTAGAGAAGACCTTCGTATCACATCATCCTAGACAAAATAACCCATTGTATAACATTGATTGAAGTATCATAAACTGGTATTCATGTACATGTGAAAGGTAAACTATGAATAATTTCATTGGTTTGTTTCAATACACATCATTTTCTCAAAATTAGTGTCATACTCTCTTACTTTCACCCACATAACAAAAATTATGTTACTGCAGGTTAAGTTATAGCTGGCTTCCATATCTCTTGTACAGGAACAACTACCACAGCAAAAGGAAGAGAGGACAAAGGAATTATCCAATATATAGTCTCAGATTCACAAAATATGTGTTGAGATATATGGAAACCTCAAGCTTGGGGACCGAGTGGAACTACCAGTTGTTGATGAGAATGAAATGTCTTTCAAGAATATCCATGAATATCCATATCAACTACATGAGCTTCCTATGGCCAATCAGAAGCAGAGCACGGAGAAGTTCTCTATTTTCAATCAAGAAGAGCAAAACCTTAGCAATATTTCTCTTCTTATAAGTTTATCAATGTTATCATATTTGTTGACAATACAAGTGGCAGAATTAATACAAAAGAAAAATCAAGATAGAATAAGATGCACATGATCATGTGGCATATAGAGTCTACAGTTGATAGAAGTAGTCAGAAAAAGATATTGTATACATGTAACTTTTTTCCATGCATATTGTAAAACAGGGGCCATGTTAATGTCCTCCTCATGTGTACTCATTGTTCAAATATAAATAAAAGTATCATTGTTGACATTGTAAGAACAACTCGATCTTGATTAACATTCATATTTTTTCTTTTTGAAAACCCCTCTATATTGCCAAGCGACTGACTGGATACATAATGTCTCTTACTACATATGTATGTGTAGTACACGATGTCTTTCACTACACACTAGATATAATTACATGTGTAGTAAGTGCTAGTTTTTTCTATACATGAACTACATATACAAATTGTAACCAATGTCATCTCTCCCTACATATCATAGCTACAAATTGAATTGTAGTCATATATTTAGCTACAATGGAAACTACATTTTTATGTGTAAGGACATTTTTTACCTACAGTTAGGGCTACATATGAATTTGTAGCCAGAGGAATAACTAACTACAACATTGAAAAATGTATCCTAAACAATTAGCTACACGGTTAATAGCTTCATATTCTAAATGTAAGGATAAATGTAGCCAAATCTTTTAGCTACAAATTTTGGGGTTTTCTTTACAATTTTTTTGTAGTTAAAGACCATATTTTTTGTAGTGAATTGAAACAGCTTAGACTTTTGTGATATATAGTCATGTTCTTATATATAATTAAATAGAAAAATCATCCAAAATTTGAGTACAAAGTAGCATGGTGATTTTTCTTAGAGAAATACACCTAAGTCAAACTCTCCTTGACTTTATCATACTCTAAGCACATGTAACATTGGCTAATCATAAGATGTATACATTAGTTCATTGTCGTTAAACCCTTAGTTTTAGTATTCAAATATGTGAAAAGCTTACATTTGAAAAACCATGGTCTAAAATCTTTAAAATTGACTTCCTCATGAAAAATCCTTTCCAACAAGAATTTTCTCACATTTTTTAGGTCATATGAAATTTATGCTGATTTTACAAATTTGACTAGCCAGAGCAAATTTGAATTAAGGTTATTAAAATAACAAGCACACAGACTGAAGAACCAAGGTGTGTGTTACAAATAAATAATATATGTGGGAGCAATGAAGTTATTTTGTTCAAATGTACTTGAGTGGCTGATAAAACAAAATGTGCAGCAAATTTGCATAATACCATTGTGTAATAAATTAACTAATTCAGCCAGTAAGAACATATGGGTAAATCTAGCCTTGTCTTGCTTCTTTCTTGCTCCTTGTTCGGTGAGATTCATCAGATATCCAAAGTTTCAATCCATGTTGTGGTCTATGGATGATTCAGGGAAATAGAGGTTGCCAAAGGCTTCCTCACATCAAGAAAAAGCCAAAGGTCCTTTGATGAAATCAGGAGGTGCACACGCACAAGAAATACTCTGGAAATGGTCGAGGAGAAATCAAAAAACAAAAGTGAAGGTATATCATGATTCGTCGAGTCTAAGAAAAATAAGTTCATGCCTTGAATCATAACTTGTGGATATTTGAACTTGTTGACATTACTGAATTTCTTGGTTGTTGTGTGTCAAGGATCCATTATTACCCCAATCCCAATCTCACTACAAAATAAACATTGTTAAAGGGAATAGGGTGTCTGTCTCTAAGTGGCTTGAAAATCTCACACAACATATGTAATAATTGAATATACTCCCTTTTATTGAAATGATTCATAAGGTTTTATTGAGGGGGGTCCAAAGGCCAACTTAAAAGAGATATACAAGAGAAAACTAGCTTACAGACTATACCACTTATTTAAATTAGAAAGCTCTCTTGTGAAGATGTTATGGTCGAACTTCTTCATTGTATCATTAGGATAGCACAATTAGGTTTGAAAATAAGATCTTTTTAATTCACATGTTGTCCTATAATCATAAAATAAACATTTAGAAATTGTAAAACAATGGTAAGCTAGAGGTTAAACCAACATAGTTGATTTTACAAAATGCAAAATGTGCATGGTGGGGGCCTATGTAAAAAGTAAGAAATTTAATGTTAAAAAACATGCCAATGAAAACTTAGTGTTTTAAAACAAATGCTTCCCTTATGATTAGGTGGCCTAAGATTTTAACAAATACATGTAGCACAATACAAGTTTCCAAAGTTATATCCACTTCTACATGAAGTGTGATATGAGAGTCAAATTATAATATCCACTTCCACATGAAGTGTGATACATGTGTTTTCAAAATATATAGCCACTTCTAGATGAAGTGTCGATCTAACACTGATGATCGGCCTTCTCCATGATTGAATCCCAGGCTTTTGTTGGCCTCTGATGGTTGAGCAGACTTAGCCCACCAATGATCGATGGGGTTCCTCCATGTTCCATGGATGGGAACCCTGCTCTCTTTGACCAACAACTCTATGACATGACCTCTAATGATCGATTCGACAACAAGAAATGATAGTCGTACATACTTTTCAAAATGATGATCGGACAAACCCTACCTCATATCGCTAACTACACTCAACCTATGATGAAACTTCTGGATGAGTCAACAGATGCCCCTAACACTGATGGGATCAATCAATGGTAGTGAGACTCTTCATCTTGATCTGGTCATTGTCCCTTCATATACATGGTAGGCAACACTTGATATATATATATATATATATATATATATATATATATATATATATATATATATGTGTGTGTGTGTGTGTGTGTGTGTGTGTGTATCTCTGTGTGTATAATCAAAATGGAAGACAAATTAGTGGGGAATAATACATCAAATATTATGATATCCAAAAAGTGCACACAAAGAAGAATAGATATCAAATAATATAATATACACAACTAGTCAAGTCAAATAAGAGTAAGCACACCTTTTGATTCAGTAGTAGAGATATAAAGGGTTTTTGTAGTCGACTTTCATGGACCCTCGTTAAATAAGATAAGGGTCAAACATGGGATTTTAATGATATAGGTCACAACGACCAATCATTTATCTTTTTTATATCCTTATATCGAATCTAGGTGGGTTTCTCATCCTTGATCCATATAACAAGATTTCAAGACTATTGTCATGTTCAACATAATATATTTGTTCCCAAATTTCAAATATGATCCCCAACTGAGGTCTACAGCAAAATCCCTAAATCATTTTCAAGGGTTAACATTTTTAGTATCAATACTTTCAAGATCAAGATTGAGTTTTGATTTCCACATGATTATCCAATATGAATTATTAGGATTTGAAAGGGAAAATCATAAGATTTGAACTCTTTTTGTACTAATAACCACAAGAAAAGGATTAGATGATCATGATCAAATTATATACATTTTCATCAACAAAGGAAACCATGGTGGTTTAGAATTGGTCTACATTTTCCAATAGTCATCATGGTATCGTATAAATCATGACCATATCTAGGATTCTTGAGTCATAAAACAAGATCATGTCATTAATTAAAGATTGATAATCAATGATATCACTATTTAGGAATGAAGCATAAGGTTCACATCATCAATAAAACTTTAAGCTCAAGTTATCATTAATATTATAAGAGTCGTTAGAGTTTGTAATATTATCATATCGATGGTCTTGGATAAATATTTTGCAAAATATTTAAATCAAACCATTTTCAAAGGTTAAAAGAGTGTCAAATGATTTACTAGAATAATAGGAATCACATGTAGGATTTGTAATACTCTTATTGGATTTTTTTTGGGACTTTTCTAATCAAGATAGGATACTTATATGCATTATTTGAAACTAGGGATCATTAATATGAATTTTGGAAGATTTGAGAAACTTCTTTAATTTCAATAGAGAGCAGTTTACCTTAAAATTAGAGAAAATAAGGGGGCTCTAGATCATGGATCGTGGTTGATTGCAGGAGGATTAGGAAATCAGGATATGTTGCCTCCACTAGCTGACACAAAGGACAATAGGATTTCTCTCCCTGATATCTTGTTGTTAGATCTTGTCTTAAGTTAAGGTCTATTCAATATCAACAATAGTTGCCCATCTCCACCAGCTCAGTCTCGTGCACATAAGAGATAGAGGCAGTGATGAAACTACCACAGTAGGAGGAAGAAAATGGAGAGCCAGAGCATGGGGGACCTAAATGATAGGCCAGTTACCTTCTTTAAGATCTGCCAATCTCAATTGTGGGTTCAAATCGTGACATGGGGATACCTATTCAAGGTTGCCTTTTGGTAGTGCCACCACATGGTAGGGAAGAAGAATACATGATTTTGTGGGATTGAGGGTTGTTTTAAGAGAAAAAGTGTGAGGGATGAGTTGAATGAGGTGAGGCAAGGTTTATGAAGGGGTTTCATAGGTTTTGGGCTAGGTTTAGGTTTGGGAAGTGTGATGATCATGCAAAATATTAGCAAGGTGAAACTTGGAATTCAAGGTAAGGTTGGGGATCAAATTGCATATTATCTAGGATGGAAAAGTGAGATGAAGAAGATGAAAAGGAAAGTAGGGGGAAGAGAGAGACATGAGGGCATGAAGGGTGTGAGAAATCTAAAGTTAACTATTCACCACTCCCCAACTCCATTATGTGGCAGGAAATTACCCATCACCTATGAATCATGATCCAATAAGTGAGAGGTTAAGGGATATGGCCATGTCCCCAAAGTGGCTCGGTGTGGGGAACCATTAGCTTTAAGGGAAAACTAACTGATTAGAGGGTTTGAGTTAAAAAAAAAAAGAAATTATAACAGCTTCTTAAGGTTATAACTTCGAAATTTTAGAAAATTATAGGATTTTCCAATTAGGATAAATTTGGACTAGGGCTAGTTAATAAGGTCATGAACATGTGGAAAAAGTTTGAGGATTTTTGTTGTCATTCAAAGCTCTTTTTCCTTTTTTTCTATTCTTATAAAATTTGTACAAGATGAAACAAGTAGTAGTCATAGTGACTACCTATCTACCAAGAAAAAAGACCAACTATGAATTTATACAAGAGGCATGTATGTCCAAGAAAATAAAAGGTGTAATACATACAAAATTCTAAATGGGAGAAAGAAAACTAGAGTGTCCATATATGAATATTTAAAGTAAGAATAGAAAATTGAACCAACACTTGAAAATAGGGAAGATCTTGAAAAACTCATCCAAAAGATCAGCTCAAGCACCATCACAACCATTGAACATCATCACTCAAACATATTGTGGCATCCCCATATTTTCTAAAACTTAATATGATTTGTGATGTATAAATTGAAACATACATGGAAAATAACATCAGTAAGATAACTCCAAGATGAGAATACAAGTAAGTATGGGAATATCCTGATGAACTAAGCTAAACCCTAAAATGGATATAAAGGGGTTAAGTAATGGATAATCTGATGATAGTATATGATCTTGTCTTGATCAAGGTTTAACCAAGGATATAGTTGACATCAGGAATGTGGTTTATAATATCTCTTTGGAAGGTACGCCATTACCTCTTACTTGGCTTATTATACAATATTCTTGCATTATATGTGTAGTAAACACTTGGCATATGATATTGGATGAAATTATTGTTCTTGTATGATATGTTTTTTGATATTTTTCATAATTATATGGCTATGAACACATGAAACATAAGATATATGATTCACCATATGATAGCACTAAACTCTTTGGTAGTACAGTGCATTGAAGTGATCTAACTCTTTGGTAGGGGATCACATTGTATACATGATCTAACTCTTTGACAGGATATCATAAGGCCTAAAAGCATTTATCCCTTTGGTGGTAGATGTATGAGATATATGATGGAAATATGCTTAAAATATGTGTTCTCTTTTGTTAATAAATATCTTTGTGCAAGTATACGCTTTTTCTTATATTTTCTTATTACTGCCAAGTTCTAGTTTTATCTTATTACCAAACTTAGTAATGAGAGGTATATAAAAAGATATGTAGGTGTACTCAGTACAATATTCTTGAATATTGTGCTGACGTGTACCACATGTAATCCTTTGTTTAGGTTGTGGACATATGCTCTTGAAGATCCAGGATAGTTGAGAGTTGTGTGGTGAGCTGATGTACAGGTGGACCTGTTGTCTGAAGATCATGTTGTTTAGTGGTACTACATGTATAAGTATAATCTTGTTGTTCAATGTGTCATATCAAATGTTGTAATAATTCATTTTATAATTATATGTTGAATGGTGAACATGTGTTGTATGGTTTTATTATTGTTCATGTGCATGTGCTACTATTGTTTCCTTCTGACTTCGTCAGATTTTCTTCTTCTTAGCCTAGTGTGGGGTGTTTAAATTGGGATTCTCACTGAGGTGAGGGTTTCAATTTGGACGTCACATCAGATTAAGTTTTAGAAAATCTAGGGACGTCACAGGTGGTATCAGAGCATGAACAATAGCAAAGCCTGGAATTTGCTCATTATGCAACTCAAATTAATGAAAACCTTGAACTTGAACATCTTTAGGGTAAGATTAGTCATATTTTAGAGACTAGATCTGACCTAGCCTCTAGGTTAGCACCTAGATGCCTGAGAACTACGTCTAGACTACTGCTTGTTGTATAGTAGGTCCTTAGATGTCGTTCTTTCCTTATAGTGCAACGGTATGGGACATTGCATTATTTGGAAATGATGTGCATCACGGGAAGAAAAACCTTTGGCATATGATGCATCTATGTTTTGGGTATCTATACCAGTCTACACCATATTCTCACCATTTTCATTAGGTGACATGCCACTAGACTCTCTACTATGTGTGGAACACTCGTTTTGTGGATTTGGTTTTTTATTCCAATCGGATTGAACCTTAATAGTTTTCTCTGACGCTTGTTTTATCAGAGAAAAGCTATATAAGATTTTATTACATATGTAAGTATTATAAAAATGTGTCCGTACACATGTACGAGTAGGAGGTGATCATGCAACCTAAGTGAAAGTGAATGACATCAGTCTAGAAGAGAGAGTAGTTCTAGATTAGATGTATAGAGCCTTGTTAGAATATGAGATAGATGGAATAGAAGAAATAACATTTGATGATGATGTAAGTCTTATATAGATGATATAAGATGAATTGTGATGATATATTTTTGTCTTTGAGGACCTAAGTTCAGATTTAAGGATTTGAGATAAGTTTAATGATGCACGTACATAGGCTTTACAAGATAAGATAAGATAAGATAAGTTAAGATATGTTATATAAGACAAGGATGTGAATCAGTAAGAGCCTCAAGATCTTTTACAAAGGAGGACCTCTAGTGTTAGGACCAATTTGGGGTTAGCTCTAGAGAGAGTGAGACCCACAGGGAGAAGTTCAGAGAACCTAAACTCCAAGATATGAGAATTATGAGATATGTGATATGATATGTCCTAAACTAGACTAATCCTGAGTGGTTGAGATGAGTTTCTTTATGCATGATTTATGTAGTCTTCTTGAACCCTAGATGTCCTTAGGAGGACCAAACCCTAGATAGAGAGAGAGAGGCTAGTTATACATGTATATGTGAACATGAATATGAGAACCTACCATCTGGGTGGGGGAGATGGAATCCCAAGACCTTGGAGGAGGTTTCAATGTTAGTATGATGTGACGCCTCATGCTCAGGTTAGTGGTTCCCCATGTAGGACTCTAGTGGTGTATATATAGAGATTTTTGGGTAAGCTTGTCTTATGGGTAAAGACATATGAAGAGAATGTCATACCATGTGTTGGTTTGTGCTTATATGGCTAGATCTAGTAAAGAAATCACTAGTACCCATGAGGTAATCTGAGAACCCTAGACTAAGAGAGGAAAAATAAAGTATATGCATATGAGATACTCATAGAGTTGAGTTAACTCATAGAGACTGAGCATGGCACTACCCTCACGATATGGGCCAGGAGAACCTCATTGGACTAGATGAAGTCTTGATATATGTTTAACAAGACACTCACATAAGTTGGTTTAGTACAACCATGATATAACATAGATAAGAATGTAATCTAATCTGGAGATCTGACATATGGACATGATATGAAGGAAGTTTAGAAATGGTTTAATAGATATCAATGTATAGATGGTTAACCATATACATGAATAATGATGATAATATGAATAGTTGGCTAATCTCATGACGAATCTCTAATAGAGTTTACAACCTGATATGAGAAAGTACAATGAGATGACACTAGTGATACATGTTACATGAATCATAATGACGTAATATGGTTGGTGAGTCTAGTGATGAATTCATTAACAAACTTGTAACTCAATATTAAAATGAAATGAGGTCATTTTAATGATATATGCCAAACAGTGATAATGTTAGTGATTAATAAATATGTTGAGTATATTCTGGAAATTTTGCACAACATAGTGATGATGGCACCTTGTTATGATCTATATGGATAAAATAGAGTTAATTATAATAACTCTTCCTAAAATTAGGGCATAATATTAGGACTTGATGTTTGGATAAAATGAGGATGTAAATCCTAAAATGTGAAAAATGTCATCTATAATCTATTATTTTGGGTCTTATGCTTGGGTGAATGAGGATGTCAATCCAAAAATGTGGAATATGATATAACATGAGGTTCTGAACCCTTTTGAAGGGGGTTTTGCCCTAGATATGGATGAAGTTCCTTGAAGTAAGAGGATGGATTTATTTTGAGGATGAAATTTCTTTTAAGATGTATATGATGTGATGGACTGGATTTTTTTTGCCTTAATTTCGAGGATGAAATTTCTTTTAAGGTGTGTAGGATGTGATAGACTGAACTTTTGGAGTTCCTAATTACTTATTGACAAATTGTTAATCCTAAGTAGAGTTTTGATCATATGGATGCGCTCTAATTAGTTTGGCAAAAGTTGAAAGTCATTGAGGTTAGTGTCATTATTAATGCCCCTAAGTATGTGCCATTTTGGATCAAGTGGTGGATTGGTCATATAGTGGTAATTTGGCACCAACATTTAGTATAGTGTGGCATGAGTTATGGTAAAGCTATGTTTGAAGTCTCACTAATCTATGATGTTCCTAGTAAAAGGTATAGATGATAGAATGTTGATTAAATGATTAATGATTGAGGAATGTAATGAACAAGTGTATACCCGTTATCCTAAGTTGTTGGCGTGTGCCTTTTCACACCTTGGAGAAGTGGGCAGGTGACGTTGTTGTTTTCCTTATGGACAGTGCAACCCATGCACAACCATCACTTTGTAGATCGGTGGCATGGAGGTTTTATGGCCCTTGGATGGCCTTCTTGGGAGAAGTTACCTCCTACCCAAGTTCAAACCAACATCGTGCGGTTCAACATGGTTGGTATCAAGCCACCACGATCACCATTGTGATCATGAGCAGAGATGTGTGACTGGTTTTAGGGGAACCAGCCCATTTTGCTTAGGTTGTTGATAGGTGTAGTTCAAGCACTCGTATAGGTGTAGTTCAAGCACTCGTATAAGGTGATAGGAACCACCTTATTATCTGAATTGTCCATAAGGCCCTTGGCCACTAGTTGTTACCATTTACTGTAAGGTCGTTGGCCAGTAGTTACTTTAGTTTATTTCCTTTTGCTATAATACTATTTTGCGAGTAACAACCTCTCACCTGCATTGTGGGCGTGACAGTCATAGCTGGTGTCGGGTACATTCGTCTATTAATAGGAAGGGACGTACTACTTTCTAGGCGTCGAGTATTCTATTTCAGTCTTTGTTGGTTTGAATTCCCCTTTCTGTGCATTGGGACCCGCCTTAGAGCGGGAGGATATCATCCCCATAGGTAGGAGAAGGCTTCCTCCTCGCTCTTTAGCCGTTGGTAGTGCCTCTGCGCCTACCAAAGTGGTATCAGAGCATGGACCTTCTGCCAAAAATTTTCACCAAACCACATCTACTTCCTCGAGTGTGCCGCCACCACCATCTGCTCCTTATCTTCACACCACTGGTGAATCAAGTAGCATGGAGAACAATGGAGAGATGCATCACATTAGAGATACGATAGATCGCCATGAGAAGGGTATTGAAAACCTCTCACAGAAGCTTGATGTGGTTCTTCAAGCCATGTCCAAGCTCAACATAGACGAAGCACAACGCCGTAAAGGGAAGGAGGTGGCCATTGGAGATCATCATCAGGAAAAGGGAGGAGACGGTAGACCATGGAAGAATGATCGCTTCAAGCTACATTTCCCTAAATACAACGACGAGGAAGCACCTGAGCGATGGCTTAAGAAATGTGAATATTAGTTCCGTTACGCAAACATCACAGCAGATAGTGAGAAACTTCAAATCGTATCGCTGCATTTGGACGGGGAGGCTCTGGATTGGTATACTTCATATGAGAGTTCAGATCTAAATGAGGCTTACTTAGATTTCTCATGGGAGCTGTTCAAAGACGACATCGTCGAGCGCTTCGGAGCCATGGATGCTCGACTTCCTTAGGTTTGACTCTGCAAACTTTGCCAAACGGGGTCGATCAAGGAATATTAGTGTGAATTCGAGAATCTGGCCTCACTCACGATCGGGTTTCGTGAATCTATACTCTCTGAGATCTTCTTCTCAGGCTTGAAGGAGGAGATCCAACGGGAAATGTTGCTTCGTGGCATCTCTGAATCATCTTCGAGATTCGATCTAGCACGGCGAGCACGCATCATCGAGGAACAGCAACAAACTTGGCATCGTCCTCAACGGCAGAATTTGAACAGTCCCAGAGCAGACGTCAAACCAGAGGTCCTGGCATTGCCGCCGCCGGCAAACAAGTCTCAGCCGAACATACAAAAACTCACTCATGCCGAGATGAGTGAACGGAGGGCGAAGAATTTGTGCTATTACTGTCCTTAGAAGTATGTTCGAGGACATAAATGCAAACAACCTACACTGTTCCTCATAGATGACGAAGACGACGACGATATAGAAGAGAAGGAGAATACAACTGAAGTTGAGGAAGACACGGATGGAACGGACGAATTGTTGACCATATATGCCTTCGCCATGGACGGATATGGCTTCTCAGACACCATACGAATATGGGCGTTTTTGGGACCACGACGTGTACTGGTATTACTTGATTCTGGTAGTAATCGTAACTTCATTGATCCACATGTATTGGATATGTCTCTCCATGCTCACGTCGTTGCAGTAGTTGGTCGTGTAGCAGTAGCTGGTGGGGGTTCGGTGTCTTATTCGAAATAGGTAATGGACCTACCATTGCTGATTCAAGGGAGAAAGGAGTCTAACGGAGCATATATAATGCTAGTAGGTAGCTATGATGTCGTTTTGGGAGTAGAATGGTTGAAGAGTCATGGACCTTCTACTTGGGATTTTTGCAATCATTCTGTTTATTTTCCAGCAGGATCACCCCCTTTTCAGTTGCAAGGAATTAAGCCATCCGCACCTGAACTTTCTCAGTCTGATGATATTTTTTCATCCATCCACAAGGCGAGACAGCTATTCCTAATTTCATCAGAACCTCCTACAGTCAGCAAGCCAGCATCACCAGCTATAGCCAGGCTAATTCACCAATTTCTTGAAATTTTCACTGAGCCATCCCACCTTCCACCACCTCGTCTTCAGGACCACCGCATCACTCTCTATGACAATTCAAAGCATGTATCCACTCCACCTTATCATTACCCTCATTTTCAAAAGACTGAAATTGAGAAACAGGTTGCAGATCTCCTTCGTCAAGGCTACATTCAGAGAAGTATTAGTCCTTTCTCCTCCCCATCATTACTTGTGAAGAAATCGGATGGAAGTTGGCATTTATGTGTGGATTATCGTGCTTTGAACAAACAGACTGTTAAATACAAATTCCCTATATCTGTGATTGATGAGCTGTTAGACAAATTATATGGGGCTTCCATATTTAGCAAGTTGGATCTTCGTGTAGGGTATCATCAAATTCGTGTTGCTTCAAAAGATACTAAGAAAACTGCATTTCAAACTCATGAAGGCCATTATGAATTCAGAGTCATGCCATTTGGCTTATGTAACGCACCTTCAACATTCCAAGCTCTTATGAATGATGTCTTTCGACCCTTCTTGAGGAAGTTTTTACTTGTTTTCTTTGATGATATTCAGGTATACAGTAAATCTTCTCAGGAACATCTTGTCCACTTGGAGATGACTTTTAACACACTCAGGGATGCAAATCTACATGTGAAGATGAGCAAGTGTTCTTTTGGAGTGTCAGAAGTGATCTACTTGGGACACATCATATCGGGAGAGGGTGTCTGAGCAGACCCAACCAAGCTGCAGGCAATTCAAAATTGGCCTACTCCAAAATGAGTGAAAGATCTCAGGGGTTTCCTTGGGCTTGCTAATTATTACAAAAAAATTATAGCTGGGTATGCTACTCGAGATGGACCTTTACAACTTCTTTTGCGCAAAGATGCTTTTCGTTGGGATGTTTTAGCTGCTTCTACGTTCGCAGATTTGAAAGCTGCTTTGAGTCAACCTCCACTTCTCTATTTGCCAGATTTTCAAGAACCCTTTATTGTTGAGTGTGATGCTTCATGTACTGGTTTGGGAGGAGTTCTTATGCAACAAGGCCATCCTATCTCCTCTTTCAGTCATTCTTTGGCTCCCATATAGCTGACATTGTCTACCTATGAAAAGGAGTTACTGGCATTGGTGATAGCAATAGCAAAATGGCGACAGTATCTTTTGGGAGCCCCTTTCATTATTCGCACTGATCACCAAAGTATCAAACATTTACTGGAGCAACGCATCCATACACCAACTCAACAGAAGTGGATTTCTAAGATGATGGGATATGATTTTTCTGTGGAATACAAGCCAGGTCGTTGCAAAAAAGCAGCGGACGCCTTATCTTGAGTATCACCGCCTTTTGAAGCCTTCCATATTTCTTCAATTCAGCCGCAATGGACTTCTACACTTCAATAAGAGTACACTTCCTTGGAAGATTTAGTATCTATTATGCAATGTTTTCAACAAGGATTGCTCAATATGGCTAAGTATTATTTACAACAGGGTTTTCTATTTTATAAGGGCAGGCTTTTGCTCAATGCTCAGTCTTCGCTTAAACAAACTATTCTTCATGACGCTCATATGGCATTAGTGTGGGGACACTCTGGTTTTAAGAAAACTCTGCAGCGCATAAAGAGGGACTTCTATTGGCAAGGTCTTAGTTCAGATGTGAGAACTTTGGTTCGGGAATGCCACATATGCCAACAACAAAAGTATCTGATGTCTATGCCTGTAGGTTTGCTACAACCATTGCCCATTCCTAATCAGATTTGGGAAGACATTTCAATGGATTTTATTGAAGGATTGCCGCCAGTACGTCAAGTCACTACTATACTAGTAGTGGTTGATCGCCTTAGTAAATATGCCCATTTCATTCCCATTGCTCATCCATATACAGCTAAATCCATTGCTACATCCTTTATCCTCAACATTTACAAGCTCCATGGTCTTCCTAAATCAATCGTATGTGATAGGGACATGGTGTTTCAATCTGACTTCTGGAAGGAAATTTTCAAACAAATGGGCACAAAGCTTTGTTTTAGTACTGCGTACCACCCTTTGTCAGATGGACAAACTGAGGTAGTAAACCACTGTCTGGAAACATATCTTCGTTGCTACTGTTCTACAGCCCCTAAAGATTGGCCAAATGTTTTACCTTGGGCTGAATTTTGGTATAACACTTCTTGGCATTCTGCGGCAAACACCACACCTTTCGAGATTGTATATGGACGATCTCCCCCTTCTGTTCTTCAGTATGTGAAAGGTACTGCTAAGTTACCAGCAGTTGATGAGCTCTTAACAGGGATGCAGCATTGTCTCAGCTTAAGCACTTCCTTTCCCGTGCTCAGAACAGGATGCGCCAACAAGCTAACAAGCATCGTCAGGCTGTTGAATTTTGTATTGGGGACTTGTTCTACTTAAAGTTACAACCATATCGCCAGAATTCGGTTGTATTTCGTGCTCATCAGAATTTGGCTGCCAAGTATTATGGTCCTTTCCCTGTTGTGGAGCGAGTTGGCCAAGTAGCTTATAAGCTACTGCTTCCTGCTACTTCAATGATCCATCCAGTATTTCATTTTTCTCAGTTGAAGAAACACCATGGACCTGCTCCTTCAAATCCAAGCACTGATCTGCCTAAGTTGTGGTCTCCAGTTGAGAAAGCGGCTCGTTTCCCTGACAGAATACTTGAGAAAAGAATGATAAAGCGAGGAAACCATGCTATTGCAGAGGTTCTGGTTTCCTGGGTGGATGCACCTGAAGAAGAAGCCAAGTGGATGCCTTATTCTGAACTACGCGCAAAGTTTCCATCCTGGACTGACCCCGTGGGCATGGTCAGTGCTTGAGAGGGGGGTATTTGATAGGCACCACCTTATTATCTGAATTGTCCATAAGGCCCTTGGCCACTAGTTGTTACCATTTACTGTAAGGCCGTTGGCCAGTAGTTACTTTAGTTTATTTCCTTTTGCTATAATATTGTTTTGCGAGTAACAACCTCTCACCTGCATTGTGGGCGTGACAGTCATAGCTGGCGCTGGGTACATTCGTCTATTAATAGGAAGGGACGCACTACTTTCTAGGCGTCTAGTATTCTGTTTCAGTCTTTGTTGGTTTCAATTCCCCTTTCGCATTGGGATCCGCCTTAGAGCGGGAGGATATCATCACCAATATATGACTTAACCTTTCCTCAAAACAAAAAAAAACATAGGTGGGAGAAGGCTTCCTCTTAGCTCTTTAGCCGTTGGTAGTGCCTCTACGCCTACCATAAGGCAGCTGGATGCGGGAGATATACAAACCCCACCCTCTAGCTCTCCATTACCTGTTGCAGGTGGGAGGCAGAAGTTACAAAAGGAGGAGATCGGGGGAAGATCACGGCACTGGAGAACAATTAAAAAATAGAGCAAGTGACACACACAGGGATGGACCGTCGAGCAAAGCTGTCATTCTCCCTTTTCTCATCCACCACAATGACAAGGACCTCGCCGAACTGGATCATCCTCAGGCAGGCCGGTATGGAGGAGGAAACCCCGTCCAATGGCAAGTCTAAAGTCGGCGGTTGGGAGAAAGAGCTCCAACGCAGAACCCACACACGTGGACATACCAATGAGATCGTGTTAAACGCGGGGAGGGAGAGAGTCCAATCGTGAGGCGAATAGAAGAAGGGAAGAAGATCTGGAAGCGGGCGGTTCCTTGCTGGGAATCCCTACGGCCAGTGGCGGAACCAGAAAATTACACTAAGGGGGGCTGAAATCATATATGTGTACATTTTAGCACAGAGGGGGGGGGGGACTGAGCCAAAGGCTGAGCCAAAAATGTTGTCCCCATTGAGAATGGAACCTGCATCATTTGCTTTAAAAACCAAGCTATATACCACTCCAGCTAGTCCCATTCTTTGAAATTTATACGTAGTTAATGTATTTATTTATACTTTAAGCTATACTTAATACTAAAAAGATAACTATCCGTATTAGTTTTTGGGGGAGGGGGGCTAAAGCCCCGGCAGCCTCCCCCTAGTTCCGCCCCTGCCTACGGCGGCGGCGGCTTTGTGCCAAGAAGAGGACGTGAACTCGCCCCAGGTCGAGTGGACGAGCAGAGAACGAAACCGAAGACCTCATGAGTAGCCGAAGAAGTACCATGTGCCATCATTTTCTCGCCGGAGCACAGCCTCACCGGGCGACGGTGGATCTATGTGGAAGAACAAGTCCCGCTTGGGACTAATCGCGTGAGAAAGGAGAGCGGTTGGTCCGAAACGCCTGAACCAGCCAAACCAACACTGAACTGGGTCCATCCCAATGAACCAGACCGGCCGACCCATGGAAGCTGAGTCAATCCTGATGGCTACGTGGCGGCCTCGGATTGACCACGATAGGTAATTCTCTTGTAAAAGACCTAGATCTTCAATAATTCACAGTAAATAGCTCAATTATCAGAAAAATACAAATAATATACCAAAATTCTCAGAAAATTGCTTAAAACAACATGAAAGCATAATATCAGGCTTTTGATGCACTAATCTCAGTGATATCATGTAAGTTGTTATATTCTTGTTTCATGGATAATAAATATCAAACGATGGCCTAAAATTATGATAATTTAAGGTCAGTAATTATGATGTTGATGCAAGAAATCATGTATTTTTCTTCATATTGCTAATTAGGGCTAATAACCCTAAATAAAATGCAATAAATACATACATGCTCAATAAATGATGGAATTTATGAAACACCCTCATATCTATAAGTGGAAGATAATATGAAACTGTGAGATCATTAAAATGCATATAATTTGTGCTATATGAAGATGATCCTTAATACATGTTATGAAACCCTAATTTAGGTTAATGATGTAACCTAGGGTTAATATGTGCACAAAATGATATAGAAGTTAATGTTCAGATGATGAACCCTAATTTGTAACATAATTGGAAAATAACATCAGTAAGATAACTCCAAGACGAGAATACAAGTAAGTATGGGAATATCCTAATGAACTAAGCTAAATTCTAAAATGGATATAATTAGGGGTTAAGTAATGGAGAATCTGATGATACTACATGATCTTGTCCTGATCAGTGTTTGACCAAGGATATAGTTGACATCAGGAATGTGGTTTAGGATATCTCTTTGGAAGGTACGTCATTACCTCTTTGGCTTATTATACAGTATGCTTGCATTATATGTGTAGTAAACACTTGGCATATGATATTGAATGAAATGATTGTTCTTGTATGATATGTTGCTTGATGTTTTTCATAATTATATGGCTATGAACACATGAAACATAAGATCTCTTATCCGTCATATGATAGCACTAAACTCTTTGATAGTACAGTGCATTGAAGTGATCTAACTCTTTAGTAGGAGATCACATTGTATACATGATCTAAATCTTTGGCAGGAGATCATAAGGCCTAAAAGCATCTATCCCTTTGGTGGCAGATGTACGAGAAATATGATGGAAATATGCTTAAAATATGTGTTCTCTTTTGTTAATAAATATCTTTGTGCAAAAATATTTTTTTCTTATGTTTGGTTATTACTGCCAAGTTCTAGTTTTATCTTATTGCCAAGCTTAGTAATAAGAGGTATATAAAAAGACACGTAGGCATACTCAATACAATATTCTTGAATATTGTGTTGATGTGTACCACATGTAATCCTTTGTTTAGGTTTAGACATATGTTCTTGAAGATCCAGGATAGTTGAGAGTTGTGTGGCGAGCTGATATACAGGTGGACATGTTGTCTTAAGATCTTGTTGTTTAGGGGTAGTACATGTATATGTATAAGTTTGTTGTTCAATGTGTAACATAAAATGTTGTAACAATTCATTTTAGAATTATAGTTGAATGGTGAACATGTATTGTATGGTTTTATTATTGTTCATGTGCATGTGCTACTATTGTTTCTTTCTAAATTCCTCTAATTTTGTTCTTTTTAGCCTAGTGTGGGGTGTTTAAATTGGGATTATCGCTGAGGTGAGGGTTTCAATTTGGACGTCACACATTAGATTAAGTTTTAGAAAATCTGGGGATGTCACACATGAGATTAAATTTTAGAAAATCTGGGGACATCACACATATGTTATGTATACCAAGACCTCCAAGAAACAAACTTTAGAGAAATTTCATCCAATAAGCTCAACAAAACCAAAATACTAGAATAAACATCAAGAAGTCATCGAACCAGAAACAACCCAGAGGAAACAAGTTTTGATGAAGGTAGAACAATAAAAGTGATTAGAAAGAATCCAATGTAGATATCATCAGTGAGCAAATACTTCTCAGGAGAAGTAAACAAATTATAAAAAAATCAGGGTTCACCATGAAAAGAAACTTCAACCAAACCCAACACTCCATGACTTGGAGACATGTCTCTCCTTGTTCTCATGAACTCTTTTATTCCTTTCCCACCACCATTTTATAAGGCACACATGACCAGATACTTGGCATTTTTGGTAGAAATCACAATATCCAGGAACTTGGATGAATATCTTGATCAACTTTAAAACTTACTAAATTTCAAATAGTTTTAGTAAAGGAACACGATAAGAGAATATGATCAATAACTTCAGACCAATTTTATCATAGAAAACACATAGAATCAACGTGAACACCCCTCCTCCTCATGTAGTTAGTGGTAGGTATTATTTTGAGCCACTTTCCACATGTGTACTTGGAACCTTTTAGAATAATTTCCCATCCAAACCCAACTAGAAACATCAGACACGTGAGATGAAACTCTAATAGAGACCCACATGTTCTTTAGTCTCAAGTTTTTTTAACACAAAAAGTTACAAAGTCTTCAGGATTACAACAAAAGGGAACAAAATGAACGTAGTTCAGCAGCTTCCTATTATTATTTTGACAAGAACATTCATTTCCCATTCAAACTATTAGAGCAAATATCATAACTCAAAGGAAGTCCAAGTTTCAGAATGTCATCATTGCCAACAATTTATTGAAGACATTTCCTACTTCAAGGCATGGTTCTAGCCAAAGATTAGTCTTTTATCCTTTACCCAAATGAAATAAAGTAAGGGAAATCATTTTCTCCCTACAATTAAAATTCTCTTTAAACATCCATGACATAGTTAAATTAATGGAAACATACCAAAATGAAGATTTGGTGAGGCATTTATCACTCACCCATTTTACCCAAAGTGTATCTTTTTAATGGTTATATACCAACCATTAAGAAAGAGGCAAGTAAGAGAGACGTCACTTATTCTTCTAATACCCTTACTTTTTTTTATTAGTAACTTCTTTTCTATTTCTCTAAATGAAGCACATAATTATCCTCATTTCTTCCCTAGAGAAATTCTCAACAAACCTTTTCAATAACCTCCATAGTGAATTTTTAGAATAGGAAAATAATAGAACCAATAAAGAGAAATAAATTTGAGGGTAGATTGAATGAGTTCCAACCTACCTACCATGGAATGACAGTAGACTCCCAACCTTCTAATTTAGCTTTAACTTTATAAACAAGAGAGGAACAAGCTGGTCTGTTGATCTTCCCAACAACTAGGGGAACCCCTTGACACTTTGATGGGAAGGTACACTACCAAAATTTTAAGATTTGAATAAGATCATCTTTTGTAGTTTCCTTGCTAAAAACAACTTAACTCTTGTTCAAATAAATGCTTAATCTTGATAGATCCCCAAACTTATGTAACACATTTAAAATATTTGAGGCATCTGATTACCAGATTTTAGGAATATCATCAGGTAATGATTATGATAAAGATTCAGGTTCTTTAAAGATTCAAGTAATCACTACATTAAAGTCATCAAGAACGATCCACAAGATAGTGTACAAACTATAATTGCTTTCAATTTATTCTTGTAAAAAAGATCTATCAGAATCATTTTTATGGACATAGACAGCATATACAAGAAAGTTTTGATTGTCATTTGCCACTCCAAAGAGAATATACTTCCCCTTTGTTTTTGTTTCGTAACATGCTAAAGTCCAAAACTTGTCTATCAAACTTTGATAATTTAGATATATCACAACTAATAGATACCCGAAGAGAAAAAATCCTCCCAAGACATGAGAGTCATATAAAGAAATTAATTTATAATCAAGGAAGTTTTTTGATATGAAATCATTGAGAATTTTCCTTCTACTTTTAGTTTCATTAAAAATAATGAGTTGACAGCCAGTCCTTCTTAACTTCTCTTGGATTGCTCTAACTTTATTGTTGAGGCCTCTGACATTCCAAAGGAGATCTTTAGTGGTATACTCACGAACTAGGGCCATTGTGATGTATACCTCGACTACTTTGTCAATAAATTCTAGATTACTAAAGCTTCTGCTTAATGGAGAGAAAGTAGAGTTTATCACTCTTTGTGAAAACCCAATAATTGTTTTGGTAATAACAACAGGGGGAGATTTGTTTCCACTACTCATTATGGGAGGATCTTCTCTGCAAAAGGATTTAGTAATCAATCCCTCAGGAAACATTTTATCAAACACTTGTATAGGAGTTGTTGGGATAAATCTCTCTTCATGACAAGGAGAGTTTGATATTCCAGAGATAGAGGCTACCATCTTACTCATGTAAAAAGAAAACTCTAATAGATTTAGAAACTAGCAGGTTCGTGAAAACAATGGTTCATACTTTTAATGTACTTTTGGGAACCATTCATATTCAAATAAGATACTAAGGACATCGCCTTTACACTCTAAATGTCAAGACACACATGGAAAATTGACTTTGAAGACATTAAGACTTGGATGCAACCATGCTCTAGTTGAATACATTCCTTGGAAGATATATCAGTAAATAGGAGAGCCTAATAATGTGCCATTCCTTTCAAAAATCCTTACATTCAATAGTAAAAGAGGAAAACCAAAAGCAGTTATCCATATAGGAACGTTTAAGAGACCAAGCTTTTGAATTTGATTCCCTAGACACTAATGCATCAGAATCATTGGTTTATGTCAACAATCCAATGACCATTTTCTAAGGCAAACATCAGATCTAAAGGATTCAAGAATCTAATAAGAAAATTCATTTTCTCTAATCTGATGAATTCTATATTTCCTTTTGGATTCCAAATCCATATATGTATTGTTGTAAAGTGGGAACATGAGGAAGAAAGTATAGGACATATCTCACTAAAAAACAACTCTATCTAGAACCATTTTCATCCACCTTGGTCTTTAGATAAATGAGTCAACCACCTTCCATTGTGATTTGTTATAATTTCATAGGAACATTTTTCATTTCTCCACATCAATAATATATTACTGATGTCCTTCCCTCCTCCATATCCTTTGATTACCCCCTTCAAGGTGGTAGCACTGGAAAAATTTCTTAGGATCTCTCTCTACCCAGAGTAGCCATTTACATTTCCAAATATCTCTATAACATTTTGAGCATATAAGATCATGAAATCTACAAAGAGGATCAAAACATAAGTTAGGGTTAGGGTTTCAATAAAATAGATGTATCTAATCCATCCAAGTCAATCATTTTGAATCTAGAAAATCTCATATGGTCCTTGAGCATGGTAAATATCAAGAGTAAGTCAAACAAGATATATGAGGGGTAAAGGAGTAATATGTCAATTATGTCTAAAAGTGCACTTCATCACATCCTTCCCTCCTTAAAAGAAGTATCCCCAAAATTACAATATTCACAACACTTTCATGGATATCACATTCCAAATCATCATACTCATAATTATCAACGTCAGATCAAATTTAGAATAGTCACACATTTGACTATATAAAACAACTAGAGTGCATGATGGAGATGTCAACTTGTATATTAAAAATATATTAGCTTTTAAATTGAGTATGGAATAGATTTCAAGTGACACATAAGGTTTGATCCCTATGCAATAGGGTGATCATAGATTAAACATCCAAACATATAGTAGCTCCAAGATCACAAATGTTTGGTGCATAAGCAAAAGAGTTGTGTAAACCAAAAAAGTATATTCAAATTCTCTTTATTCTCTTCACAGTGATTCGTAGGGTTGGTATTGGTAGCCTATGAAGGATGTGGATAGGGCATTTGTTCTTGAGATGGTCTTCCTCTTTATAGTAGCGGTAGAGTGGGTCTGTAAAACTACATTCCCCCCCCCATGATTACCACCACATGTGTAGCATCTGAGTCTTGGATTCAGTTCATTTCCTCCAGGTGGTTCTATGTTGGATTCTTTTAACCCTAATTCTTGTTTCTATTATAGTTGTTGATATTATCATTAGGGTTCTTTCTTCTTGATCATGATTTGTAAAATCATCTTGTATTAATCCTTGGTAATCCAATCTTGTTTTTTTCCTATCCCAATCCCAAGGTTTTCTCCATGTTTATGGAATGATCATAGAAATCTTGGTGAGTGGAAGGCTTAGAAGATGAAACAAAAGTTTGTAGGATTATTTGGATCCTGCCAATGAAATGATCCACTTTCTCTTCATTAGTCAGATTTTTCACATGGCACTCCAAAAGGAAGAAAAGTCAGCTATACTCAACAACAAAGTTGTATAATGTTTATGTTTTTTCTTCCTTTCATATATGGACATGAAATGAGTGGTCGACGTAGTATTAAAGACTTACATGTTGGGGTGACCTATTGTGAGTGGTTATAAGTCTTCCACTATGGTTGGCCACACCCTTTAACTGGTGGGTATCAAAAGTGACCTTGTATTTCTTAGGGCATTTTATAACCCTAAATGTGTTTTCCATGGATACTAAACATGTAACTCACATATCCAAAATCTCTTCCTTGTCCTCACCAAAGATAGTTTCTAGGTTCAACTTCAAAAAATCAACAATAGTGGTATATTTTTTGTTTGTATTATTGATACAGACTCACGTGTGTACTAATGATGGTGTGTGTGTCTCCAAGTTGATCATGGCATCCATGAGCACTTCCTTCTTCTCTTTACAAATTCCATTTTTAGGAAATTTATTAGAAAAAATCCTAGATATTTTCTTTCCTTTTCCCTATTATCCTCTTTGTTCTTGCTAGCCTCCTTTTCTTGTTATCCTCCTTGTTATTCTCAACCTCCTTATTTGTTGCAACTTCTTTGTTCTTCTCATCATCTTTGTTCTTGTTAGCATTTTTTTTCTTAACTCCAAAACGTACTTCACCTCATTGTTGCTACAAATTTATGAAGGCATTTACATGATGTTCTGTAGTGTGAGTCCTCTTCTTTTATAGTTTGAGTCAAGACTATATCATGTCATACATAATATTAATCATATTTTATGCATTGATTCACATTATAGTTGTTTCAATACTACCCAAAATTAAGAGAGTATAGACCAAGCCAAGATACATTAGCATAGAAAGAGAAAAGATGATGAGTCATCTAACTTCATTCAAATGAGTGGTTTAAGGTAGTCTGTAAAGAAGAGATGAGATCCTAGAATGACTCTTTAGGGTTGAGAAAATTTATTCTTTCCAATTTTGGACCGAATAAGGCCACATAGAGTGGGAACCTCAACCACTACAACTAGATGAGTGGGAGGTGATTATGTCAGAACCTATATGCTAAATACTTAGACACCTAAGAAATAATTTCATAGACTTTTAGATTTTCCTAGGTTCACTCAATATTTGAAATTAGAATTAACTATCACATAGATATTTTGTTTCTCAGTCAGATACCAACTATCACAGAACATTTATTACCCCAACCCATATCCCAATGCATGAATAGATAGTTTTATGTCCTCGTTCGAGTGGTCTAAAGATCTCACACGACATATGTAATATTATAATAAAATTCGCTTTTTTTAAATGAACCATAATGTTTTTCAAAAAGGGTAAAGGAAAACTTAGAAGACATATACATGAAAAAGATGACTTGCACAATATATAACCCTTTCACATTAGGAAGATCCCTCTTGAAGAATGTATGGTGGAACTTGTTCATTATATCATCAGAGCAGCATAACTGAGTGTTGAAGCAAGATCTTGGCAATTCGCATGTTGTACCCACAGATCATAGAAACATACACATAATCATGGCCAACACAATGGAACATCGACAATTAAAACAAAATAGTTCATTATACATAATGCAAAGTGTACATTTAGGTGAGTTAATATTGTTACAAGAAACATGTCATTGACCATTATTTTGAACATGAATTTTCCCATAATCATTAGGTATCATAAGACTGTAGTCAATTCCAATCATGAAGCATGAGTGCATGCTTCCACTTCCACATGAAGTGTGATACGGGACCAAATGATAATAGCCACTTCCACATGAAGCGTGATACAAGTGTTTTTAGAAGGCATAGCCAATTCAACATGAAGTGCAACACTAATCATTTTGGAGGTTTGTTCTTATATAGATTCAAGTTTTCATCAATATATATATATATATATATATATGTGTGTGTGTGTGTGTGCATGAGAGAGAGAGAGGGAGAGAGAGAGTGTACATATATATATGTATATATAATGAATAAGCAAGATGAATCCATATGGAAAAATAGTTCACACAATAATATAGCAAAAAAGTGCACACAAAGAAGAATACATATCAAACAATATAATTCATACTTCTAGTCAAGTCAAGTAGGATTAGGTGTACCTTTTGATCTAAAAGTAGAAATTTAAGGGTTTTCGTATTTGAAGACTTTAGTAGAACCTGGTTAAATAAGATAAGGGTCAAACATGGGATTTTGATAATATGGGTCGTAATGACTGATCAATTAGGATTTTAGACATTTGTATCAACTATAGGTGGTCTTCTCATCATGGATCCCAAATAATAAGATTTTGAGGCCATCATCAGGTTCCACATAAAATTTGCATTTACTATTAAAAGGATGTACCTCAACCTAGGTCATATAAGAAAAGCCAAATAAACTAGAATCAAGGGTAGATATTTTTATACTCAAGAGTTTTGAGTGCAAGATTCAATTATGGGTTCCATAATATTATCCAATATAGTTTTATAAGATTTGAAAGGGGAAAACATAAACTGTAAACATTTATAGAATTAGTAACCACAAGATATAATTTTATGATGATAATCAAATTTGGTATCATTTCATCATCATAGGAATCATATAATGGTTAAAAATGTGTTTAGATTTTCCATGAATCATCAAGGTATAAATCATGACCATATCTTCATAATACATAAAACAAGATTAGGTCATTATTCAAAGATTAATAATCAAGGGGATAACTATTTAGGAATCAACCATAAGCTTCACATCATTAACCAAACTTCAAGTCCAAGTTGTCATTAAAATTATTAAGAGTCACTAAAGTTACTAATATTATTATATTCAAGATCTTGTATAAATATTTTGCACAAGGGTCTAAAGATAACCATATCCAAATACTAAAAGAGTGTTAAATGAGATACTATTGTATAAGGTATTGGGTCTAAGCTTTGTGAACACTTTCATTACACTTTTCGGATGAATCTAATCAAAATAGAGTACTTATGCACATTATTTGGAACTAGGGATTGTTTATAATTAATTTTTGAATACTCAAGCAATTTCTTGAATTTCTATAAAAAAATAATTTTACCTTAAAATGATAGCAAAGAAGGGGCAACTATATCAGGGATAGAAGTTAACTGGAGGATGATTGTGTAGTAGGATCAATTTGCTCAAATTTCCAAATAAAGGGAGTGGAGGAGAGCTCTCCATGATTTATTACTTAGTTAAGGTCCCTTTTGCATAATTCGAGCCTCATTCATGTGTGAAGGTAGAGACAATGGTGGGATGCAACTAAAGAGTGATAGAAACTAAGAGGGAGGGAGTGGGGGACCTAGGGGTTAGGGATTTTGCTTTCTTAAAGGCTTGTGGAAATTAACTGTGGGTTTTGATCATGACATGGGGGCACATTTTTTAGGTTCTCTTACGGTGGTGCCTCCACATGCCAAGCAAGAAGATGACAGATGTTGGTGGTTCTTAAGGATTTTTCTGAGAGAAGAAGTGAGTAGGATGAGCTGAGGTAGGTAAGGCAAGATCATGGAGGGGTATATGGGTCTTGGTCTAGGTTTAGGGTTTTTAAAGTGGGATGAGAAGGGAAAATTTTGGTAAGGTTAAGCTTAGAGGACAAGGCAAGGTTAGTTATTAAACTACAACTTATCTGGGGTGAAAAGATGAGAGGAAGAGGAATAAAAGGGAAGTATGGGAAAAGATGGAGACATGAGGGCCAAAGGGGGCATGAAAAGTCTAGGGTTAACTATTCACCCCTCCCCTTCTCCTATGAAAGGTAGGAGATAATACCAACACCATTGGATTATGATCTAATGGATATTGTATTAAGGGATCTAGGCCACATACCCAAAGTAGATCGATGCAATTACGTGTTGATCCAAAGGAAAAACTGGTTGGTCCATAAGGGTTTTGGCAAACAAAGGAAGTAAAGGGGGGTAAACAAAGGAAGTTGGTCCTTTGCCTTGAATTCTTAAGTCAAGCTATTGAAGATCTTGTTCAGAAGAAGAAATGGACCTTGATTCGATTATACAAGGATGGCCCCAAGATATCCCACCTTTGCTTCACTGACGACTTGTTCTTATTTGCGAAGGTGGTCATTTCTGTAATAAAGACGATCCTTGATTGCTTTAGACATTTCGGTGAGGTTTCTGGACAGTCAGTCTCAGTGAGTAAATCCTACATACACTTCTCCAAGAGAGTGCCCCCTAATCTCCGACGAAGAATTTGTAGTTTGAGCAGCTTCACTGAATCAGTTAACATGGGCAAGTACCTGGGTGTCCTGCTCATTCATGGAAGGGTCAAGTACGAAACATACAGATAGATCCTGGATAGAATCACCTCCAATATCAACTCATGGTTTGCTCACACTCTCAGTCTAGTCAGAAGAGTTAGTTTGGCTAAATCCACACTGGCTGCCATCCCGAGCTACGTAATGCAGACCTCAGTTCTACCAATGAAGATATGTGATCGCATCGATAGTTCCATTCGATCCTTCATTTCGGGAGGCAGTCCTAAGAAACACCCTATCTCCCTTGTGGCGTGGAACAAGCTTATTTGTGAGAAACAGCATGGCGGCATGGGACTAAGATCGATGAGGGAACTGAACTAGGCCTTGATCATCAAGCATACTTGGGATTTAAGCGCTAGTAGAGGTACCTTTTGGTGTGAAGGGCTCCGATCCAAGTATGCGGATTACAAGGCTGGTTCTCCACCTGCCATCTCCAGACTAGTTCGAGCAGTTATGCAACACAAAACGTTCATCCACGAAAACTCTATTATGATTCCAGTTAATGGTAAAGAAATGAATGTATGGATTGACAAATGGTGGTAAAGTCGCAAGTCTCATCAATTTCGAAAACACTTGGGATACAAAGTTCTTGGAAGAATGGTTACCGTCAAACATTGTGAAGAAGGTGACCAGTACCACCTTACCTTTGAACACTGACATGGCTGATATTTGGGCCTGGTGTCATACTGACTCAGGCCAGTTCACTACCTGTAGTGCTAATGGGATTCGAAGAAAAGATAAAGACATCATGTCCAATGGTAAGTGGAATGTGATTTGGAAGGCAAAGATTGCAATGAAGTTGACATATTTCATGTGGTCGGTTGGTCATGAAGCCATTTTAACCAATTGCAGAAGGGCTGCGAGAAACATGTCACCTGATAAAACTTTCCCCCTCTGTGGATGCAAGGATGAAACCACTCTACATACTCTTAGGAATTGTATACATGCTTCTCAAATCTGGAAAGAGGTCCTAGACACTGGAAGTTGGATCATTTTCTTTGGGGAAATGGACATATGGAACTAGATTGCTAATAACTTATCAGCTACAAGGCCTCATGGTGTTATCTTTGCATGAGGTAGCTGGCAGATCTAGAGCAATCGGAATTCGCAAGTATTTGAAAATGAGAGGAAGACCGTTAACCACGTCAAAGTGATCATCAAGAAGGATGCGTCCATCCATCTCCAAGCTTGGGCTTTGCATTGAGTTAGATTCCAAGAACGTTGTCAAGGCATTGAGGAATAACACATCAGAAAACCCTATGTTGGCTAGATGGATAGCAGCTATCAAAGAGAACTAGAAACCTGACTGGTCGTGCTCATACATTGGAAGAGAGGGTAATCAGACAACAGACCAGTTAGCTAAATTTCACCTCAAAAACCCTAGGGGCTTTTATTTCTATAGAAATCCTTCGTCTGTGCTAGTTGATGTAATCAACTTAGATGCATGTAATGGTAGTAGTAATACCAGATTTACTTCTGTTATTAATTTGAATGATTGTATTGTCCCTGATGATTTGGCTTGCATGAGAGGGGGGAGATGAATAGAAACCCTCTGACTTCCCCAAAAAAAAGGGGTAAGGTTATAACTTTAAAAGAAAAAAATCAAGAAAATTGTAGTAATGTCCAGCTGGGATGAAATTTGGAACAAGTCTGTTCATAGGGTCTAAAACATTATAAAATGTTTGAGAACATTTGGATCATGCAAGATTATGAAATTATAAAAGAGGACCAAGACTAAGTTAGTGTTAGGGTCTCACATAAACATGTGTATTTAATTGATCAATGTCATAAATTTCAATATAGAGAGTCTTATAAGGTCTTTGAGCATGATAAATATTAGTTGTGCGTAAAACAAGACATTTGATGGGTAAATAGTAATAAGTCAATTATGTGTAGAATTTCAATTCATGACACTCTAGATCATTATCATCCATTGATATGTTGTGGATTCTCTCATACCTTTGTAAATGACTTGAAAAAGACATATCATATATCTTTCCTTCACTCTATATCCATGTGTGGTTTTGATTAATATTTTCTAGTTTGTCATACTTCTACCACATATGCACATGGTCACGGTGCTTTTTCTAGGGTGTGGTATTTTCACCGCATAAATATATAGGCACACTACTTTTTCTAGGGTTGTGTTGTTTATTTGTTATATTTTTTGTTAATACTTTAAAAAGGGAAAGATTCTTTTATTCATTGACCATCTATTCAGAAAAAATCATCATTCTCTTTTCATATCCCTCTTGGTTTTTACATGCTATTTTCTTATGTCTCTTTCCTTGAATCGGAACATATTCATACTTTTACTTTACTCTTTAATGCCAAATACATTACACATTTCACATACAAATATAATATTGACACACACTTTCATTATTCTCCCACTATGGATTTTGTTCCTGAACCACCCAAACATAGGTGGATTAGAGGAAGATGATTCAAGAGGAGCATGTATCAAGAATGTGGACTTCAAATATAGCTTGGGATGGTCATGTTGCCTTCTTCAACTAGTTCTTTGTGTAAATTTATATACCTTTCTAGTTTTTGTAATAAACCCTTTTGTTGAGGAATAAAGTAAGTTTGAGATATTTTTATAGTTTATATGTTTTATTTCTATAAATGACTATGCATGATAAAAAAATGTACTTGAGAAATGAAATTACATGTTTTCCATCATACACATTAGTATATCTAGATTTGAATGGGTTTATTAATATGTGGATCCCCTATCAGGCCCCATCATTACAATGTCATCTTGGAAAAATGTGTTGAAATTTGATAAGAAAAGAAAGAAAACTCTAAGATTAGAGCTACCACCAAAGTTCATAAGTCTACATTATATGTTTCATGTCTTTTTGATTAAAAAAAAGTGTCATCTTTTTTTCTTGAAAAAGGATGATCATCTTATTAATGAAAATTCCCCAAAGGAGGAGAAGAGTATTACAACTAGTTCAAAGGTTAAATATCGTGTAAAATGTTACAATATAGAACAACAAATGACTCATTATATCTATGAGAAACCTACAGAAATGGGGTTGGTATGTAGATTCAAGAATCTATTACATGGTGATCATTTCTTTAATATTTATCTCCATCACCAAACATTTATCTAAAGTTGCATAGAATGAATGAATACAACGTATATATAAGTATGTATTTCATATTCATTCAGATTGTCAGCCATCAACCTTGTTTGATTCTGAATCATCCTAGTAGATGACTTCATATTACCATTGCTTCCACACACTCCTCTACCCACATTACTGGATTGAATAGTTATATCTTATTCTTTTGGTAATGTTTTAATAGTAGGATCTACATAGTGAATGACATGAGAATCATGAGGCTGTGAACAGTCATCTCCTCTAAAGATTATTTTGTCCCCTTCAGGATCGATAATTGTATGTCTGCATTCCATAGCTAGAGTTTTATCTTATTCTACATCAATTAATGTATCTGTCACTTCATCTCCTTGAACTTTAAGCATGCTATTATTAGCAACTGATGATTGCTACTTCCTCTTCCTAGTCTTCATGCATATATTTACAATTGGTGTTGCCTGTTGTAATGGGACCATGCAATTGGATTGTTGAGGATGATCTTCAGAATCCATGTCCATAGTCTCATCAAGAGCAGCAAAATGGTTATTGTGTTGAAGAGTAGATGACGTCATTTTTGGCATAGCATTATTGATCACACAAGGAAGTCTCCAAGTATGATTTTTTTTTGCCATAATAGGACTGCCATGTAACATCCCCAATTCCAGGTACAAAATATCTTTTCCTTTTCTTTAACCCTTACTTTGATATTTACATCATGGGAATCTTTCTTCGTACTTTGTATTGAATTAGGTGACTTTTGACCCTCAAACCCTAGTCTGACTCGAGTTGAGTTCCATAGAGTTGAAGACATGAGGAATCTCTATCTTAATACCTCAATTAGCTAACTTATAAGTAATAATGATGATTTAGATCACATTACCCTAGATCTGTGAACTTGGATAAACATGGGTATCATATAGGTCAATAACTGAGTTTAGGTGGAAGGTTTGACCATCTTTGACATTTACACTTAGTTCGTTTCATTAATTGAATGATTAATGTGCACAGGTTAAATTATAGATGTAGTAACCTCAAAATACAAATATAATCTCATAATTGAGTTCCTCACATCTTAATTAGTTAACCCTCAAATTTTGGGGTCTTTTGGACATCGTATGCACCTTCAATTGAACCCTATTAGGCTATGTGTGCCTTTAATATATACTTCGTTGATTTTCTTTTGATTTCTTTGGTTCGGTCTAGACCTTGGTCCAAGACCCGGTTCAACTGGTGACAGTCCGGTCTGGGTAGCGGGACTCGGTCGTCCCCTACCTCCGATCTTCACGCGGACGCCAGGCACAGCACAGGGATGCCTCCCTGATCTCTCACGCACGCCAGGCTAAGCGCCTTCTCATGCTTTCTTCGCCAACAGTTTCCCCTCGATCCCCCGAGTCTAGTGATCCATTACTTAGCCTCTATGGAGCCCTAAGCTAGAGATTCCTATTTCTACCCCTGAGAAGCCACTACTGCCATTTTTCTCACTCACCTTTCCCCCAACCGAAGCCACCACATCCTTCCATTCGCTCCAGTTTTCAGCCTCAACACCCCCTCATCTGGCCTCATCAGTCAATTGCACCCGAAGTGCTCTGGAGTTGTTGTCGGTGTTGGTTTTCTTCTCCGGCAAGGACGGCGATCAGTTGTCGCGTCGCTTCACCTCAGTCCAATAGACCACGAGGTAACCATCTAGGACCCCCATTCTTTCCATTGGTTTGTTCGTATTAGCATGGTTCGGCATCTTTCTCTAGGTCGACTAGCACCTCCAGTTTTCCCCTATTTTGTCGCGTCGTCAAGAAGGACTCCGCAAGTCCTTGGTTCCCGTATCTCAGCCAAACATGTGCCCAGCGGCCTGGGTGGTGAGAATACTCCTGTCGCTGGTAGTAGCTGGCAGAGGATCTGCAGGCTGTCGAGCTTTCTCTTCTTCTACTCCTCATCATTGCATAGAGTCCTCGGGATTCACCTTCAGGTTGCCACTAGGTCCGTCACAGACAGTGGATGGGCCTGAGAAGTTGTTGCCTTCAGGAAATCATTCTCGTGTTATGGTATGCACACAATTGTCTCCTTCCTTTATGTTCTCTTCCTCAATCGTTCTCATGTGTGGGTTGTCTCTCACCTTACTGCCAATCCTTTGGCTTCATTGTGAGATCATGATTGGTTTACTAATCTCAGTTATGTGCGGTTAGCATTTCTACTGGATCATCTCCATTCCAGAACTGGAGGAGGTGATGTCTTGTTCCAAGGATCATTCACCGGCTTGATTTGTTGGGCCTGACAGTCTGGAAAGGAGCAAGGAAGCCAAAGGTTTTAGGACCGGATGGTTTTTCAGGTTTTCTTGTCAGTTCTTCATGGATTCCATGGTGTTTGTTTCTCGATAGATCATCAATGATGCGAGTATCTTGTCATTCTGGTTTTACATCAACTATTGCTTAGGAGTTCCTGAATAACCTATCTTTGACCATGCCACTACTTTGTTGGGGGTGAATGCATTCTCTAGATCCCTCGTGGCTCTTATCAGTCCTTGGCTACATGATTTTGCTGTCATATGCTTCTCCCAACCAATTAGGTTTTGGACTCGCTGGGCACCATGCCTTGGATTCTCGAGCTCTTTCCCTGTCTGCCCTATGGAAGGAGGTGTTGTCATCACTTATGATCACCTCAGTAGAGTAATGGGTTGATGTGTTCAAGAGGACCTAGAAAACTCCACTCCATGGTTTTCGGTAGATCGCGCTTAAGCTTGTGTTATATGTGTTTTTCTCGTGATATTGTTGATACAATTTTAGGTCTGCATGACCTTGCACTGCTTGATCTGGTTTAAGCTACACGGGTTTGGTCATAGTTCAATTGCATATATGCCTTGTCCCACCCAGTTAGCTAATAATCAGGTGTGAGGGCATATCAGGCCATGTGCATTTGATTTTATCGAATAATCAGAAATGTTATATCTTGAAATATTCGTAATAGATTATTTATAACTAAAAATATAAATATATATATGTTTTTGAAATCAGAAAAATACGCCTGATTTATTGGGACAGGTTTGACACCCAGATTCGCAACCTAAAGTAGGGTCGATTTCTAAGTAAAAGATTTAATACATTTTATATTAATTGGATGCACACATATTATGACTAGGTTGAGACAACCATGACCCTGTGCTTAGGAGGTGTTATTGAATAACTAGGTCTGATCATAAGGTATGTACATCCTCTATTTTATTTTGGGCATTATTTGACTAAAATCTACATTCTTTTAATGAGGCATCTCTTGAACTGTTATTCTACTTGAAAATCACTTGCTTGGACATTTATTATTTTTCCTTCTCTCAATTCATGATATTCAATTGGTTATTGTGATACCTTGTTTATAATGGGTTTTTGGACCCCTTCTTCTATAGTGTCTTTTTATTTGAAATTGACTAAAATACCAGTCTTGTCACTCTATTTTATGCATGCTACATGTTTGACTAGAATATCTAGAATAGCGGTACTTATGTACAACCATATGTATATAGGGCGTGTGTATTCCGCCCGGGGTGTGCGTTTCCACCCTTATTTATTTTTAGGCCATGATCCTATGGTGTTATGGCCCTATTTTAGGTATATTTAGTCTACATTGTTATGCATGCAAATTTTATTATTTTAATGTGAATCTGTGGATGATTGTTATGGCAAGACACTCTTTTATTATCATGTTTGTAATTCTGAAATTTTATATGCCTCATTTCTTTTGTCACTTTTCTCTTGAACATACCTAATTGCAAATAGCCCCCTTTTCTTGTGGGAACATCTCTTTTGCACTTGTAATAATATATAATGCCCATAATGTTTATATATGTACATACTCAGCCTTTGCTGACCTCTTTGTTGTTTCCTTGTTCTGGGTGATGTTCCCTTCCACCCAAGTGAAGAGGGTCCCGTGGTGACCTTAGAGGAGGAGCCTGCACTTGAGTACCCAGTGTTCGAGGAACCTGTCTAGCAGTAGTTCGTGAAATTTCTGAGATGCCTAGGTTGCCCTCTACAATCGACCCATTAGTTTAGTTTCTTTAGTGTTTTCTTTTATGTCCATGTGGACAAGTTCTTAGAAATAAATGGATTATGTAATAAATTAAACTCTTTACTTTCCGCTGCTTTTGCTTTATGCTCATTTTACCATGTTATTTTGAGAACAATGTAGCTACCCTTCTATCTATTTATCGTGTTTCAATATATGGGTTTTGATATGGCAGTCTCAAGATAATGTTGATAGGGAGTGGTCCCCCTAGTGGGTCCCACTCCTTACATGCCACCTCTATGTTTCTTCAATCCACTATATACCGGCTTTCTTAGAACCACATTCTTGGGGCTCAACATCTGTAGTTGGCCAAGGTGTATTATAGGTTGTCTGATCATGCCCTATTTTTCCACAACCCATGAAAATCATTGGAGGTTCTTAATACTCAAACTGGTATTCCGACCCATTGATAATAATTGTTGGACATATTAGTTTTGATGTATCTATTTTGATTGGTAGTCTAGAAAACCTACTGCATTTTACAATTTAGGGTATAATCATCTACCCTAATCAGTTTGCCTAATGCCTCTCGCATATTGTCATAAATAATTTTGTTGTATACATGTAGTGGGATATCTAACACTCTTGACCAAGTCATGATTTGTGATGGTAATCCAGTTGATGGAATGAAATCAAGAGTCCAATTCCATATCATTAGACAGCGTCCAAATATGCACCACGGACCCCCTGTGAGAGCCTTCAAAGAGTCTTCTATGCATGAAAATTGGATTGCATAATGATTAAGGCTCAGTTTGTGTACCTTCCATCGTCTACTTGGTTTCCATACAATTTGTAGACGATCACAAATTGTTAGATATCCCATACTTTTACCAATGAACTTGGTCATTATGATAAACCACCATGGTTTTTGCAAAGTTTTATAGGCTTCTGGTCCGATGAATAACTCTGGGAAACCATGCTCTTAGATCAAGGAGACGTCTTTCGGATGGACAAATCCAATTATTCATCATTTATAAAATAGTAGTTGGTTGAGATGCTACAACATGGCATTTCATCCCAACAAGATCTAGGAGAGATGGTAACCAATGGTGATTTTTCTGGCATAACTGTTGAATTTTGCATATTACCACGATCAATTCTATTAGTAGATATAAAGCCATTATCTTGATGTCACGGAAATGAATTCATTATCGTATCTAAATCCTCAATACTTCCTATATGGAAACCTCATAGACAAAGTCCATCCCAATTTCTACGATCCTTTGCTAAGAATGAGAAATAGATGAATCCACAGTTGGTTCACTTCTTCCACCCCTTCCTTGTACATGGAGAGAGACGTTCAAGCCTTCTGATCTTCCTTCAATGTTTCCACATGTTGGCTCGCAACCGTCAACATTCTCTGTGATAGGATTGTCATCTATATCATCTCCTAAGACATCATAGCCTCCCCTTCCATGTATTTTGGTGACTTCACAAATAAAACCGCCATACCTTCCCCATCAGGAACCACCACTTTCACAGACAGACACTTCGCAATCCATTCTCACAGTATAGAAAAACATCTTGGTCCAGGTAAATAGTGATCCACAGCTAGTTCAGCTCACACAAGATATATCTTTTTTTGATGTATCAGTACGTATTCTTTATTTTAAGATGCATAAGATCACAAATAGATATATAAGATTAGTCAATTATATGTGTAGAACCATTTAGCGGAGGAAGAGACATGGGATTTGGACTCAAATATGTTTAGTAATTGTCCTTCTTTCTTATAGAAATTTAGGACATAATATTTTGAAGAGATTATTATGATTCATATCTTTCTTATCTGGTAAAGCTAGGTTTAACATAGCCTTATTGCATGTTTATAGATAATTTGATGATAAGTATGTTTTATACTTACTAACATAAGAAAAAAAATGGATAACTTTAAAATATAAGTAAATTATTTCCATACACAATTTATAATTTTAGTATGTGAATGATGTCAGATTATTAACCAAACCAAACTTGATGGTTAGTATAAGTAAATACATGTTTTATGTAAGTGATAGATTTGTTAGTATTAAATGAATGCCTTGTTATGTATATAGGTGGGGTCTAAACTACCTTAGTTGTCAGTTTGGACACTTAGATAATTTTTACCTATAACTGGCTAGTTTGTCACCCGACTCACCTAACAATGGAGGAGTCTTAGGTTTTTGTGAACCAATAGAAATTTATTCTTTAATTGGGCCTTAGTTAACTAACTAAATATAAGTCAAAATGACAAATAATAGCCTAGGATATCAAAGTGGAGTAGTGATCGAAAAATATAATATCAAGTAGTGAGGCTAGTTGACTGGTAAGGTTATCAGTTGACTGACTAATCAATAATTAGAATTAAAAAAAACCACTAGTCAATAAACCCCCACTAGTCAACTGACTAGTGGGGTTGACTAGCAATTACATCATCAACATTGGGCCTCTACTCAATTACTCAATTGACTAATGTATTATTTAGTCAGCTGAAATTATTGTCGACATATTGTTGTACAAATATGAAAAAAGGATGATAACTCAACTCAAAAATAAAATCTAATTATATACACACCTAATCTCATTTTAACATATTTATGTATCAAACATTTTATAAACAAGCTCCAATGACAGTGAGGTTGATTTTCGAAGAACATCCAAATAGGGGTGAAGAACTGGGAATTATTGTGAATTGAAGCCATATATGATAGGGTAGTAATAGTTTTCACTTTGTATATCTCTTTTCTTATCTAATTATGCTTCAAATATAATGTATTTAGAGAGATTCATACATCTCTTATATATTAGTCTTCCTCCTATTCATGGGTCTAGGGGAGAAAACCTTTATACATAAGGAGCAACCTAGAGTTGTTAAGATGGAAAATTTTTGATATCTTACCAAATTTGGGAATCCAAGAATAGGATCAACCTACAGAATTAAAAAAAATCAAGAGTGGAACACATCATCTAAACTAAGATTGTGTATAATTTTGTTGATTAAAAAATAATAACTTACATGTTTCATATATATTATATATTATTCTTGCTCAAGATACCTTCCATATGATTATCACTCTAAAATGATGAACAAACTCCAAGAAATGCATGAAATAATATTATTATCATTATTAGAAGATAATTGCAATTTCTTATACTTTTATTTTATTAAATGTCTAGATGTTGTGATAGGAAGCATTGCAAGGAAAAATAGAATCATGTACAAGTGTCCAGTGACCTTTATAGGAAGAGAAGCTAGCTAAGAATCAGACAAATTGGTCAAGTGGTTTTTAAACAATCAGATCCCAATCTTGTTATATGGCAATGTCCATATTTCTTAGTATACCTTATTCATAAGGAAGTAGAAGAGTCAGGTATAAATCGAAGTAGGGAAGGAGCTTGTGTAATTGATGTTTAAGTAGAGTAGAGTGTTCTATAAAAAATCTGGGAGCATAGATTTACTCGGGTTTTACCTAATTCCATGCTAATATAATTTAAGGTGAAATCTGAAATAAAATGCTTTCTTAGACCTTCTTATGAATTCAAATATAAAAATTAGGGTTTACTTAATCATGTTCACTTACTTTAGATGTTGTCGACATATTAAAACCTTATCATGAAGAATCATGAAGAAAATGAAATAAAGTCAATGTCTCTAAACATAAAAGAAAGATTTTAGAAGTAAATGGTTATTGAATGAAAAGAAAAAAAGTAAGAAATATAATGATAACATAATGATCTCTATAAATTTCAATATATCTCAATGTAGTGTTTCATGCATGGAGCCATTAGGTCATGCTCTAATGAAACACATTTTTAGGTATAGACCAAGGACATCCATATCGGAAATATAATAAGGATTCATATCACCTTGAGAAATTGAATTGAGGTACTTAAGAGAATATATAATTCATAATTATCATATAAGGTCCCTTATATACTTTTGGTATATGGTTAGGGTGGGTGAAAGAGTGCATATGATGCAATGTAATGTATGTATCATGTTTAAAAGTAGACCTACACAATGTAATGAGTATCTTTTGTTCCTACCATGAATAGTTCTTGTTATAAATTTGTTAACTACTAAATCATAAATTGGATATGAGATATAACTTATATACATTTCATATTAAAATTGAAAATGGTTACCTGAGGAGTATGTATTAATATAATTATGAATGGTCAGTCTTAATTTCCATCATGGCTTATACCTAAACAGTGATTTGGGGGTTGGGTCATGAAAAGTACCCTTGTCCCTATCTTCAACAACTAGCATCATTCCTTGTAACTAGTAGATCTAACTTTGTTAGATTGAGTGATAAACAGACACTCATTATGCTACGTTCCTCTACTTACCTCTTGAGATATTTGAAAGCATGCCTATTTTGTGTGGTTCACGCTATCTTCTTGTAAACCTCAACAAAACTAGAAAACTTTTGTCTAGACTCTGTATAAGTGGTCCTCTCCTAGATATCCATTATCAAATAATACTCAAACTTGTGTTGGAGATCATAGATTTAGGAGAACTTCTGATATAGTAACCTAACTCCATTGATCATTTCTGCATGGACTGGCATAGTCATTAAAATCGGGCAAGGTTAGCGAGTCATCAATGAGACTGATCCTCATGGACAACCATGTCCCTTTGGTCTGAAAGGTGTTTTCCATTTTTTAAGTTTTAATAAAAAAATTGGTATTTAATTTGGAGTAATTAAAACATGTTTACATTTTCTTTGGACTCTGAAGGGAACTTCAAAGTAATGTACTACTCTTATATCTTGAATCACAACATTGTCCATTTATATTTGATATTGCATAATTTCTTAGAGTTTAGGTGTTCTTCCTATATTTACCCCCATCATGATGAGTGATGAGAGTTGAACATTGATTTTAAGTTTCAGCTATATCCTCTCTATTATATTTTTCTTTTATTTTGAGGTGGGTTACACATTAATTATTGATAGGAAAGTTGATGTTTTGATGAATTAATTGTCTTATGATATATTAGTTCAATTTTTTAGTGAAAATGAATTATTGACTTAAATCACTTTCCATGATATCTTGAAAATTATTGTGAATTGAACCTGTTATATCTCAACTCATGTGAGGGTATGATATCCATATATTTACATAATTGCATCCCTATGTATTTCATACTTTTGAATTTTGTTGTCTTAAATGAATCTTATACACCAGTGTTATATTCTTGATTGTCTTTACCTATTTTGGTTATTCTCACAACATATTTCCCTTATTTTCATAATGTTAGATGCTATCTAGATTATCTTTAACTAAAATTCTTTTTTTGGGCTTATTCCTTTGTATAATGCAATGTTTCATGTTTCTTTTCATGAAAAAAAATTTCTTGTGAGATTGAATTTGACACTGATGTACAAAATCCTAATTACCTCCATTTTATATGTTTGTCTCATAAATTTTTGTCTATATAAGAAATATCTAATCTTAATTTTTATTTCCCATATTAATTAGTTATGGATTTCCTTTTCCAAATAATGCCCATACTCAATTCTTAAACCAAACATACCAACAATAATAAGTTTTCTTTTTTGTGGATCTCATTATGTGGGTGTTTACCCATAGGAACATCCAGAGTAGGTATTGGTGATCCACATGATATTAAATTGGGATCCTCAAAAGCTTGTGTTTTGGGCCATTCATTAGATAAGTGTGTAGATATGCCTAGATATCACTATGGGATTTTAGTTTTTTTTGTCACATAATTCACTCCTAATGAATGATCGTTGGTGTTGTGTTTTGGGACAAACTTTGTGTATTCTTGAAACTTATGTGATGAATTACTTCTTATAATATTAAATGTGTAGTTCAATCAACTATTTCCTTAAATTTATAGCATGCGTAACTAAAATTAAAAAATAGGTGGCATACATTATTGTAACATTGTGGTTGTACATAGTATAAGGGACACCTAAGCATTCACTTTATGATAGAGTCCTAATTTGGGTCTCTATATGTCTTCATTATGTTTATTTTCTAATGTTAAGATAGAATGCATGCTTATTCCCAATGATTATCTATTATAGTAAAGTGCACTTATGAAGTCTATTTGCATGTTTGTGAAGGTACTTGGGCTTTAATGATTGAAACGAGGTAATGGACAATAATTTGATGACTTCATTAAACATGGAGGATACCAATGACCACTCAAGTCATCTCCAACTATCCCAAGATGTTGAAGAATTGATTTGAGCATATAGATCCATGGAATTGAAAGTGGAGACATTAAAGTGCACCAAATTTCCCTTAAAGCAGGCATGATATGTGCAACGACCATTCCCACATAGCCCCCGATTATCCAAGTTGAATAGAGTCTAATAGTAAATAAAATGGCCACCCTATGATACATGATGGCCATAGCAAGCATCATCTAGAAAGATCATTTTTCTTAGCCACAGTTTTTCCAAGATGAGCTCCCAACCATCATTTTCCATGTCATTACCCACCATTTTCCCAAACACTATCTCACTAGAATAATTCTTCTACCCAATTCTCAGAATGGTCATTCTACTCCAAAATGGTTGTTCAACCACCAAGGCCCCATAGTCTTCTTACCACCAGGACATGGACACCACCACCAAAAACTCCCAAAATATCGTGATTTTTTTACCCAATTCATACACCTATTCTAGGAAAAATGTTCATTCCTCCATGACCATAACGACCATGGTGAGGCAAAAATGTCATTCTACATCGAACCTTAACCTAAACTTTGCAATGTGTCTCAAACGTTACCCCTAATAAACCCAAAATCCCCTTATCCTCTATAAAAGGATTTACTACATCTAGGGTAGAGGTTGAGCTCATTTACTCCTCCCATTCACAACACCTACATTTACCTACCCCACTTCATGTATAACACTTGGGCTCACTACCCATGGCTCTAATAGAGTTTCAAAAAAGATGACTAGCCCCAACGACCACCACTATCCTGGGTTGTGTGCTTTTATCTCACTCATGCACAACTAGGTTCAACTTTCCCACATGTCACCCATCCTAGAACATACTTTGATCTGAGAATGCTTAACAAAAGAGTAATTATTGTACTATTTAAAATGGAGGTGCACCTTTGTGATATGGGTAGTCCAATCATTCCTTTTAAGAACATTATATCTGAGGCCATAAATCTTGGGATATTACAATATCCCCCTCTTACACTATTGAAGTCCTCATTAAGGCTCATTTAAATGTCATCATAAACCCCATTTTAGTCTAGGCCCACAATGGCCCATGTACACCCAGCTCATGTTCACCGCTACCGGTGCAAGGGTTGCCCCATATCACCTTTGTAGATAGTCCTTTCCTCATGTCTAGGCTGCACAACCCAAGAATGGAATGACACTGGTGTGGATACTTGCATATCCTAAAATTGACCAAGTTCCTACTTTTTACCTAATCTAAAGAATGATAAACACCCTTGTTGAAGGATGGAACTTATTGCATTACAATTATGGATTGAACCCGAAGGGGGACATTTCAAAAATTAACCGATCAAGTAACACATCAGATAGAGAATTTATCAAAAAGGTTGATTTAAGATGACTACACTAAGTTGTAAGAATAAAAAGGTCTAGATTGAAGTTCAATTTATCAAATGTATGAAAAATTAGGGTGTGGGTTTCACCACTACTACCTACTCTACTATCACTACTTCATACACAAGTATGAATGAATAACATTGAGTTTGGGTAGATCAAATCCTTTAGGAATGAGAATCTATCTAGGATATCTATTACCATAAGCACATTGTCATGTCACCTAGGGATCACATGCATATTTTAAAAACTTAATCTTTTGGACCAATTTGTTTCCACAGCAGGATTTAAGTTAGAATACATAAAGAAGTTTGTGTACATTCATGGTTGACAAAGTTTCAGGGAAGCTTATACATAAGGATTAAAATTTAAAATGTATATGAGTTTTATCTAATCTTCGATGGAGGATATATCTTGCACATCTCTTCTAAGTCTTCCTTCGATCACCTATCCTTGTATATCTAAAGGAAGAAATCATCAACAACATGGACCAAAGAGGAGAAAGTTAGATCTTATTGGTACTAAACTCCTATTGTTGAGCTATCATAAAATATGCACAAATAGAGGGCTAAATGCAATTTCAAATATAGGTGGACTTAGGGTAAATGCAATTCATGATCGTTTTTTGGTTTCTATGGAAGGTGAAATATTCTAAATAGGTAGAGCTAGCACCAGTGAAATGATGATAAAAATAGAAGTGGTGTCATGATGGTGGTGGGTGGAAGGTGACACGGGCAAGGAGCAGAGCATGGCCGTACTGGAGGGAGGTGACCACAATCTTACTACTGAGGAGGTTGTTGTCGATGATGAATGCCACAGGCATGGAGGGCTCCATGACTAAGGTGGCTTTGAAGAATCACGACCGTGCTGATGGCCACAACCATGCTGGTTGAAATCCTGGTCTTTATAGAAGCTCTTTGTCACAGTTGTGGCAGCTGCCACGAGCGAGGTGGGTCCTCAGTGCCACTGCCATTTTGGCGGCCACGGTTGTGGTGAATCCTTAATCTCCTTGACATTATTGTTGTGATTTTGCTTATTTGGCCACAGCCATGGCGGTGTACATTGGCTTGTGGTGAGGGCTCAGCTGCTTAGTTTTGCTCTTAGCTCCTCCAAGTAGGTGCCTTGGACCAATTTTTTCCTATTCAAGGAATGCTTAGGGAAGATCTAGGTCCAATCCCAAGATGTAGAAACCTGAGAATCCTCTCCTTCTCTCTCCTTTGCATCCAATGCATCTACAAAACCTTGAAAACACATAACAATCTATCATAAGTGGATTTGATATAAAATCGCATATTAGGGGAATAACTTGCATTCTAACAATGTTTAGATGTGATAATAGTTCAAAAAGACACAAGATGAATCCCTAAAATAGGATTGCATCAAAGTGGAAATCCACTGGATACATAAGATGATGGAAAGGACAGCCAATATAATTCCTATGTTGAGGAAATCTCCAGAAGATCGATGGGTATTATAAGGAGTGTGACTCAATAGGGGATCCACACTCTTACTTAGAGGGAATAATAAAAGGTCATCCATAGGAAAATTTGATAACATGTTTTTGCAAAGGATGATGAACTAAAATTCAAGTATGTGTTGTATTAAATACCAAAATTGTAGCAGTGAAAGATAAAAAGATCTAATTGTTACAATATTTATGTCTACCATTGTTCTTCATCACATAGGGTATACATAAAAGAAAAATATAGGAAATATGCATTAGAGGATAAACCTACCACTTCAATCTACCTCCCAAGAAAGATCAACTCCACCTGGATAAGTCCTGGTTAACTTTGGTCCACACCTCATTGTTATCCATCTAGGGATTGGAAGCATACCCCACAAGAGAAGACAAAGTGGTGTTTCCAGCATAAAAGCTAGTATGTGCATATAATAGTGATTGGACAATAGTAGGAAAAAGAGACAACAAATAATATAGCAAGGCTTCCCAAACAAAAGAAAGAAAGATTCATCCAATTGGATATCAAAAGATATCTTCATATAGTAAGAAAAAGAGAATATTTGAAGAAACAATAAAACTTACCATTAACAATTCTTTCCTTCAAAATCTCAAAATAGAGAACAACAAATAAATATAAGATATTTTGCATGAAGATTAAATATTAAATTACAATAATATAAAATTAGGGTGGAAACACTTCCACATTCCATGCCTAGAAGAAGGTGAGAGCATACATAATCCTCTGTGCAATGGTATATATATCAGGTGAGAGCACCAACAACCCATATATAGGAAAATTTATACAAAGGGATTTAACCCCATAATGTACTATATTAATAGATAACGATAGTCCCACTATTAAATAGAACAATAAGATGTAAAATTGCAATAAGAGTTGCAAATTGAATATCTATCAACTAGATTAAAGAAAAGAGATTCAATTTGCACTTTCAATAGTCCATAAGATAAACTTCAACTAATTGAACCTCATTGGGTCAAACATGTATAACCAAGTGACATATAAAGCAATATGCAACAATCAAGTCAAAGAGAAAGAGAAAAGAAACAATTCTTCAATATGACTCGTAAAGAGAAGCAACATTCCTCAAACTTGAGTATCAATAGGTCAAAGTTCAAACCTAGATCTCAAACAAGGTCTAAAACTACCTATTAAATATTCTAATGAATTGGGGTTTAGGCTCCCATAAAACAAAACCCTAAAAATGACCCTTTTATCATTGTTGATTAGGTTGTTAAAATTGAATAATAAAATAGATTACAATTTCATGATTTGAAAACATACTTATATGTTAGTTTTTGATTTATGGTTCATTAGATATGAATTTTACAATACAAGGATTATTAGGAAAATCTTAAAAAATGATGTATTTAAATTTGGTGGAATTAGGTCACAAAAACTACACCAAATGATAGGTGTTAATTTCATTATTCTAAAACATGCCTTGCTTTATTTTTAATGGCCTACCATTGAATTACTACAATTATTGTAAGATATAATGATCAACTAAAATTAATATACAAAACCATAGACAATCACCAAAATACCCCTACATCACACATCAATTGCTTATGTGTGATAGAGTATACTAGTCATCATTAAATGACTAAATCATGAACGAGGGTCAAATAAAGTTGCAAAAACAAACCAACCCATGATACGTGTGACATGAAATCAAAACCAGGAAGGAACAAAGCAGATGAAGTTCAAATCCTCTGATCCAAGATCTTGTGCATCAATATTCTTAGGCAACCAATTGCTTAACATGACTCACCCTAATATCCTGATGTCAAATACCCCTAACTTGGGGTCTCACAATGACTACAACATCGGGAGTGTCCTCTACCATTACTAATAAGGCTAGGAAGAACCATCACCCAAATGCAGCAAATTGAGGTATCACTAGCATCCAAAATACATCGAACAAATCAAAATTTGGTTCCAAAGTCAATGGCAGTAAATTCAAGAAGAAACGATGTCAAAAGCTACTAGAATCAACTAAAGGGATGAATAATTGAAAAAGAGCCTCAATGTAAAGGGAAAAAGGACACACAATTGAACTAAAGAAATTGTTTCTAGTGAAAACTCACCAAGATATAAGTAAGCAAAACATGACGTCATGCAGCCCTCCCAGCATCTGATCAACACAAAAGCAATTGAGTAAGGGTGGAGTGATTGATGATAAATAGAAGCTTCAAAAAGGTACATCAAGGCTTCACATAGGTCTCCAATGCCTTATATTTAGTCTAGATGACTCAGAGAAGCAAGGGGTCCCATCGGAGGTAGGAAATAGGGGGACAACAAGTCCTCTCGTCAACTGGGGTGTTGAGACACCCAAACCTAGATAATCTAGGTATGGGCAGCTTTATTTCAGCATGAGGTCTGTAAAGGAGGGGAGAGTGTGAGGAGAGGAGTAGATGAGAGAGAGATATCTGGGGAGAAGGAGTTAGTGATCTAGTAGGCAGTGAGGAGTCTCAAAGGACGTAGACCCAATGAAGAAGAAAGGGTGATGACCCGACGATTTTGATCCAGTGGCTCAGATAGAGCCCAAGAAAGCTAAGTGAGAACTCTCATGACAAGAAGACTTTGGGGAAGTCTAGAAATCAAGTGCATGACATCAAGTAGAAATTTAAATAAATTTTACACAATATGATTTAAATTGGGACTATATGATTAGAAATTATGTTCTCTAAACAAATTAGGTTAGCAAACATTATCCAATTAAGTTAAAACTTTGCACCTAGACTAGTTAGGACCCAAGGAACACAACTTTGAACTCATTATTAACTTTTAGAATTATCTTGCATTAGTTCTAGTAAAGTTAGGATTAATCACAATTATCTTATTATTATTATAGATTACCAATATCCATGTATTATCACCATACATGGTTATATTAGGTTATATTGCATGGTTTAGGTAAGTTTAAGCAATTACTTTATAAGTCCATAAATGTCAATATTAATTTGAATAATGACACATTACTAATTTCTATTTTCATAAAAAGTATAATTATTATTACATTACACATATTAATAACATGAGGTACCGCCCTATCCTTTTTTGTACATTTTTACATGTCCTAACACTCATTAATCATGTTTAATTCATTAGTTTTATGTTAATGTACAATGTGACATGTATTGAGATCAACTCACCTATTAAGTCATTCTTTAGATTATTAGATCATTTTTCATATTTATTAGGATATATTATGTGCAGAGAACCTAAGATTATGAATGCATTACACTTAATACCAATAATGCACATATTAGGGTTAGTCAACTTCAACCTAGGGTTAGTTCAACATGATTACTAGCCATTGGATATGCATCATTAACTCACCACAGGTCTTGGGTTAGGTTCCATACATCATCTCATCATCACTTTAGGGTTTACTGGTCCATGGAATGATTTGGATCATATGTAATGATAATTGGGGTTATTGTGTGAGTTACTCATATTATGTGCATTAAATGTTCATTAGGGTTACAAACAAGTATGTTAAGGCATAGTTCAAATATTGTTTGGTCAATTCTAATGATCCAAGCACACCAACATCATAATTAAAGAATTAGGGTTTCTACAATCATGGTAGATAGATTTTGGTATGTTATAAGACTCCACCCTAGAAAGGATTTTTGTCCTCCAAATCAACATATCCATACTCTAATAGGTACTACACCTCCACCCCTTAAAAGGTTTGACCTAATAAGTCAAGAAAAATCTATAGGTAAAAGGAAGAGTCTAAGTAAACCATGTATAGAATCTATCACCCTATCACTTACTCTTCAACATTAGCATACATAAAATCTAGGTTCTAAGGGTAGTCTACCCAAACATGTAGTTCTACTACATCAACTTACTACATACCTCAACATCCATGTCACATATTTATACTATTAAGTCATATCTAATAGCTTCAAAACATAAACATGGGTATTACACTTAATACCTTACGGAAAAGGCACATTGTGTCCAATCTGGTGAGGGTTACCTTACACAAGGTTATCGTTGTCACGTCAGTAGAATCTGTATACTTCCCATCTTAACATGGACAACATAGATGGATCCTAGGGTAAATCATCTTAATATAAAGAGCTCCCACATAAGCTAAGGATCCTATAATAAATATCTAAGAGAGGTAAAAATAAGGGAGATAAAGATTGAAATAGACATTTCACCGACTTCCTTGGCTCCAATACCATACTTGTAAGGAGTGGGACCCAACATGAGATCCACTCTCTTACTTATAGGGAATAATAGAAAGACATCCGATGCCAAGTTGATAATTTTTTTGGAAAAGTATGAAGAACAAAAATTCAAGTATGTACTCTATAAAATACCAAATGTATAGAAGAGGAAGATAAAAAGATATAACTATTACAATATTTATTTCAGTCATTGTTCTTCAGCACGTAGGGTGTACATAAAAGGAAACTATAGCAAATGTGTTGTAGAGGGTAAACCAACCACTTCAATCTACCTCCCAAGAAAGATCAGCTATATCTAGATGAGTCGTGGTTTACTTTGGTCCACACCTCCTTGATCTCCACCTAGGGGTTGGAAGCATACCCAACAAGAGAAGACAAAGTGGATGCTGTCAGCATAAAAACTAGTATTGGTGTATAATAGTGACTGGTCAATAGTAGGGAAAAGGGACAACAAAAAATATGAAAAAACTTTCCAAATAAAAGAGAAAAATAATCATCCAATTATATATCAAAAGAAATATTCATATAGTAATACAAAAATAATATATGAATAAATAATAAATTTTACTATTAACAATTCTTGCCTTTAAAATCTTAAATTAGAGAAAAATGGATAAATAGTTAGGTGTCTTGCATGAAGATTAGTTATTAGACTATAATCATTTAAAAGTAGGGGCATAACACTTCCACGTTCCATGCCTTGGAAGGAGGTAAGAGCACCTGCAATCCTCTTTGTCATGGTATATATATTAGGTGAGAGAACTTGGGGCTTAGGTGAGAGCACCAAAAACCATATATCTGAAAAGTTATACAATTGGATCCAGCCCCATAATGTACGACTACTATTAGATAACAATAGTCTCAAAAATCAAACATGCATTTAATAGAGAGGCAAGATAAATTCGATCCAAACAATTTTCCAATTAAGGGTTTCCATTATTAAATGAAACAATAGGATATAAAATTGCAATAAGACTTACAAATTGAATGTCAACAAGATTAAAGAAAAGAGATTCAATTTGCAATTTCAACAATCCATAAGATAAACTTCAGTGAATTGAACCTCATTGGGTCAATCATGTATAACCAAGTGACATATAAAGTAGTGTGCCACAACTAAGACAAAGAGAAAGATAAAATAAACAATTGTCCAATATGACTCATAAATAGAAAAAACATACCTCAAACTTGAGTATTGACATGTCAAAATCCAAAACTAGATCCAAACCAAGGTTTAATCTATTTACTTAAATATTAAGATGAATTATGGTTTAGGCTCCCACAAAACAAAACCCTAAAATGACCCTTTTATCATTAATGATTTAGGTTCTTAAGATTATATATATATAGATTACAATTTCAAAATTTCAAAACATATTTATTTATTAATTTTTGACTGATGAATCATCAAACATGAATTTTACAATTCAAGGATACCTAGGAAAATCTTAAGCTCAAATATGCACAAGGAACATATTATATGAAGCTCAAATACTTTAGTTCAAGATCTTATACATCGGTAATCTCATACGACCAACCGCAGAATAAGACTTGGCCTAATCTCTAGATGTCAAACACCCCTAACTTGGGGTCTCACAGTGACTACAACATTGCGAGTGTCCTTTGCCATTATTGATCAGGATAGGAAGAACCATAACCCAAATGCATAAATTTGAGGAATCATTGGTATCCAAAACATATCGTGACTAATCAAAATATAATTCCAATGTCAATGGTAGTAAATCCATATAGCAATGACATCTGAAGCTACTAGAATCAACTAAAAGGGATGGCCAACTAAAAAGAGCCTTGAAAAAGGGGGAAAAGGACACACACCTGAAGTGAAGCAATTGTTGCAACCAAAAGACTAGCCATGGTTCAAGGAATAAGAGCACAACATCATGCAATCCTCTCAGAGTCAGATGAACACAAAAGCAATTAAAGCATAACGAGGACATAACTTGAGTTGGGAAGAGTAGGTGTGGGGTGATTGACAATAAACAGAGGCTTCAACAAGGTTCATGAGGGCTTCACACAGGTTTCCACTGCATTGTATATATTCTAGATGACTCAGAAAAGCAAGGAGTCATGTTAAAGGTAGGAAATAGGGGACCCGAAGAATCCTCTCATTAACTGGAGTGTTGAGACACCCAAAAGTATATAATCTAAGTATCGGTAGCTCTTTCTCAACATGAGAACCATAAAGGAGGGGAGATCACAAGTCGAGGAGGAGATAAGAGAGATAGATTGGGAGAGGAGTTATTGATCCAACAGACAATGAGGAGTTGAGAAGGAAGTATACCCAAGGAAGAAGAAAGGATGACGACCATGTGATGTTGATCCAATGGCTCAAATAGAGCCCAAGAAAGAAAGTCAAAGAACCTGTGTGACAAGTGGACTTTGGGAAAGCTGAGAAATCAACCATGTGACATCAAATAGCAATTAAAATCAAGCTTAGATATAGTATGATTTAAATTGGGATTGTATAATTAGGAATTATATTCTTCAAACAAATGAGGTTAGCAAACATTATCCAATAAAGTTAATAATTTTGCAATCAGGCTAACTAGGACCCAAGTAACATGACTTTGAACTCATAATTTAACTTCTAGAATTATCTTGTATTAGTTCTAGTACAACTAGGGTTAATCATAGTTGGTACTATTATTATTCTATGTTACCATTATCCTCATATTATCACCATAGGGGGTTATATATTGTTATCTTGCATGAATTAGGTTATTTTGAGCAATTACTCAGTAAGTCTGTAAATGCAAATATTAATTTAAATAATGACACGTTAGTAATTTCTATTTACATGAAAAATAAAAATTTTATCCCATTGCAGATATTAATAACATAATCCTTTATGCACATCTATACATATCCAAACACTCATTAATCCTCTTTAAGTTATTAGTTACATGTTAATGCACAATGTGGCATTTATGGAGATCAACAAGCATGTTAAGGCATGCTTTAGATTATTAGATCATTTTCATGTGTGTTAGGTTATATTATGTGATTAGATAACCTAGCTAATGTTACTAATTTATTATAATTGATACCAATGATGCATATATTAGGGTTAGTCAACCTCAACCTAGGATTAGGCCAACATGATTACTAGCCATCCAACATGCAATATTAACACATCCAAAGTCCAGGGTTAGATTCCATATGTCATCTCATCATCACTGTAGGGTTTATTGGTCCATGGCATGGCTAGGATCATATGTATATCTAATTAGGGTTAATGTGTGAATTACTCATATTATGTGCATTAAATTTTCATTAGGGTTAGGGCATAGTTATAGACTTGTTTGGTCAATTCTAAAGATCCAAGAACACTATTATCCTAATCAAGGAATTTAATTTTCTATAGTCATGGTAGCTATATTTTGGTATGTTACAGGTACCACCACTAGAGGGTCAAAAGGCAATAAATGAGGATGTAGCAATGATTATTCCAAGGAAGTGACCCTGCATCAGTTGTGTGGTAAGGAATGATAGGGGAGGCTGGATACGGAGTGACGTTGAGAATCTATGTGGTGATGATAATCAAGGAATTAGATCAATTATAATGATATCTTCATATTAAAAAATATTCCATATTTGTCAAAATTGGTGACCTACGAGAGGAAAGGAAGGGATAAAAATTATTTAGGTCCACCACCATACTAAACATATGTGCACGTATTTCAAGAGGGAAAATAATAACTCAATAATACATTAAGGATCTAGTACCTTGTTCAGACAAGAATTTTTAAAATATGGACAACAATTTAATGATTCCAAGTTTTAATAATCTAGAAAGAAAGGAGGCATTTGTAATGAAATGTCACTTGTATTGGAATTTTTTCGTCAATCTTTTATAAATTAGGATTTTCATTACATTATGATTTCATGTTTATCCCTTGTCTTTCTTTGTAAAAAAATTAGTTGCATTGTACATATAATAAAATTCACTTGTTCATTTATGTTATGTATAGATAACCATGGCATTAATCATCTCATCATATTCTCCCTCTCTCTATGTTTCTAATGTTGTTAAGTAGCATATGATTCAAATGTCTATGAGCTAGTTATTGTATACTTATATATTCACTCTAAGGGAGGGTCGATCCCTTTATGATTCATTGTTTTCCCTTGTCATATGAATACTTGAGGCTTTATTCCTTTTTAATAAATCATTCTCATCATTCTGCATATCTCTTTATACAATGGTCATTCAAGTCATACATAGTATCTATAACAATAGGAAACCTCACATGTGATTATACGTGAAGTCACATCTAATTTTATACTTACAATATAAATTTTTCTAAAATATTATTCTTTAGATGACATCTTCCCTTCTAAATTTCCATGAACACTTGGATCTAGGTGTTCACCAATAAAAACATTTTGTTCTACCTTCAAAAGTAATCCAAATGTATATTATTTTTTAAAATACATGAACACTAGTATCTTAAATTTTCTCTTACAAGTTCACTAGCATGTAGTACTATTTTTGACTGGTTAACTAAAGGTTCATTTCTTAAAATAAAGTATAACCAATATCTAGGATTAGTAATTACTAAAAAACTTATTATTCCATTTGAATGTATAATATGTAACATATATATATATATATAAATAAATTAACATGGTGTGACCAGTTGTAAAGTTTTGACCTTTTAGATGTTTTAACATGAATGTCTCTAGGTCCTAAATACCCATATTATTATCAATTATCTTATATAATATAGTATTGATAACTAATAGTGCAATAGACCAAGAAATATTTAAAGAGCTTAGTGGAGTGAATGGGAGGTAGAACCTTAATATCCTCTCTGACTCACTCCAAGCAATTCAAATGATAGAAGACCAATCTACAGACATGGCAAAAATTCAAGTTGTATGCCCTTAGACTAAGGCGACTGCTATCTAACAGCAATGGTGGAAGAATTTCTTTCATCCCGTGTATAATGAATGCAGTTGCAGATATATTAGCTAAATATCTTAGCTAAAACATACATTAGCTTCATTCACAGTTGAAAAACCTTTGTGGCGAATTGTGAGCATTGATGTAAACTTTAGCGCTATGTTTGCTTGCATGAGAGAGCAAGATCAATAATATAGTCTCTCTATTTTCACAGAAGTTAGTCAATAGTAGGAGTATGTGAGACATATCTATTGAATCATATACTCCCATTACTAATATTCACTATATACATGTACATTTATATATGTCAATGTATTGTGAATAACTTTAGTGGGTCGACTAACCAATTAAATGTAGTTGATTTATATGTTTCAGATTATCTTCTAATATCTCTCACATCTTTATCTCGTTAATTTTATTCTGAAATAATTGAAATATAAATAGATAAGGACTAACCTATATATATCTTCATATAGTACTTATCTTTTATGACTAGTTTCTGGTGAAGATATGATCAACCTTCTCCAATCTTTGTGGTCAGAAATCCCTTATCATAGTCAGAGTTGTCAGAATTCATAGTTTTCCTTAAGGCGTCGGTAACTGACTATACCAGATCACCATCACAGCCCTAATGACTTTAGTTAACTTCTCCATGTAAAGGGTGCTCACCAGCATAGGAAGAGGAAGGTGTCAAGTTTTTTGAAATCTTAGGTCATGAAGACTACTTTATTGGTTTCAGATGATATTTACTTTAAGGTTGAAGGTACGTCTAATTATATAGGGAGGAGTTGACGATTTGGAGGGATTATGAGAGCAGGATAGAGATGACTTGCTACGTGTCAACCAGGGAGACGTAAAGACATGTAATGACTATTTTGTCATTTCCAATCACTGAAGAAAGTAGATTTAGAATTGGAGTTAACGTCAACCTTAGAAGAGGGGAAGATTAATGAAAAAAGTAAGAAATGAGTGGACTGGTTTTAGTCAGTTGGACAAATTCAGAAAGGATGACATTTGTCTCATCCATGACATGTAGATAACATGGTACATTTCTAATCCAATTGCCTATATTGGCCTGTTGGAAGACAATTAAATGGATGGACAATTATGGTGAATTGCTAGGAAAACTATTAAGAATAGTAGAGGTGAAAATTCATCATTCAATTTATATATTAAAGTTTTTATTATACAAGAAAACATTCAGAGTTTTGGTAATTAATTTTTAGCTGGAAAATAAGTAGCTCTCATCTGATATTGAGAAAACTGATTGCTTGGTTATAAAAGGTAAGACAAAGAGCCTTAAAGAGGAAGAATGGAAAAGTAGGTAACCATAGTAAAATAAAAAAATGGGATACGGAGCATCAATATGCATGTTTGGGAGTTATAGAGATAATATAATGAACGAAAAGAAAAAATAATTTTTGCATAAAGACGTGGGGTATGAAAGGAAACATGCTTATTGTCGTAATTAATTTCTAAATATGTGTTGGATCAGTCAAACCATCCTAACACATTTGCAATTTTTAATAATATTTATGGCTCATCCCAACAACATAACTATATACTAATGGTCATTCTTTACATATATATTAAAAGTTACATGACATATGACAATAAAGGGATACATCAAAGTGAAAAGATAACAAAGTAATTAAAGTTCAACTTTTTTCAACATAGCGTACTTGCGTGCATGAAATTTATCATGATTCTCTTTCTTTATCAATGTACAATGATCTATTTAATTCAATAATATTTATAGGTTTCTCTTATACTTTTGATATTTACATCCATCCACATTTTGGGATGGGGGAAAATGTATGTGATAGCTGTATTAATTTATATTGGTTGTTTTAACACAAGTTTATTTTCCAACATTCACATAATAAAAATCCCATTGGGTTCTAAACCCATCAAGTTACTCATTTGATTTCAAAGGGTTAATTTTGCAATCTAGAAAGGACTAGAGGCACATCTTGTTGCCCATTTGTCTTCTACTTCAGTGTAAATCCCCAATTCCCAATTTATACATACAGTAAGAATCCCAATTATGTTAGACTTCCTCATTATCCATAATGCACCTAGGATAATCTAATTTTCCACTAGCATATACAATAATGGTTTTCCTTTTTTTATTAACAACCGTTTCAAATACTAATACCCAAAAAATCCAAAAGTCATAAGTTTGAACACATTTATCATTCCAACGCCATGTTCAATTATCTCTAAAAATCTTAGTGTAATGCATGTTGATTCAAGATGTATTTTATAGTGATTCCAAAGTTAATTTCTTATATTTGAGTCAAGCTAACTCATAGTGGGTCATGATTTGGTTGGATCAGAATAGATAATCAAGAATTGATTTCTTGTACAATAATCAAGGGTATTCAAATGAGAATTGAAGTAGAAAATAAAGAGAAGTGTACTATGGGCCTTACATAGAACAATATTAATAATAGTGTCTTGATATCTAAAATATACATCGGACTTATAATTGCTTTATCAAGTATTATCTTCAATTGAAACCAACATTTCTAATTCACCTCAACTAGATTAAATTCTACTCATGGTGACCAAACAAATCTCTTACTACACGGATGGAGTTACTAAATCAATTTAGGTTCAAATCTCACCTAGAAAGTGCATCAATCATTAAGGTCACTTAGACCAATCTAGAAAAGAATTCTAGTGTCATGTTTGGGTAGCAATATTGAGTGTCTATATTATGGGTTGAAAAACATTATTATAACAAATTTTGAGTTAGGCCACAAAATCATTCGATAAACTATACTCATCAAAGTTAAGCTTAAAAGATTATTTTTTTACACTCAATATTGTGGCTACAAATCTTTATGTAACATTTTATTGGATCAAGAATTACATAAAATTCATATTTTCTTTTATCAATTTTCAAGTGGGGTAGGTTATACATTGACATAATACTCAGTTCAACATCAAGTATACAAAGTTTTATAAATATCTTAAAGTTGGAGTTCAAAAATCTAGAGGTTATACTATATATCACATTTTATCTTATCTTAAAATGTATTTTGATGTAATTTTGAATCTCATTTATTTAATTTAAAATTGATTTATATGATTCTCATGTTAGACCAATGACATTTAGTTTTCTATTAAGTTTCTCAAAAGTTTAAAATACATATTTAGAAGGTGACATATTATTTATCTCTCATATCAACATATTCCTAGTTGGTTGTTTATATTGGTTATTTTTCATTCAAATTATTTTGATAGACAAATATCTAAAGAATAATCTAGTCTATAAGTTGCATTACATTTTTTGAAAAAGATTTTTACTGACTAGAATTTTTCCTATATGTCTGGACATATTGTCATTTCTTTTGTTTGTATTAAAGTTGATTATATGCCGACATCTTTTTTGACATATTGTTTTGGGTTGGTGAATTTTTTTCAGGATTTGTGATTTTCTCAAGTAGTAGAAACCACCTTGGATGGTAGGTAAAGTGAGAAAAATCCACCACCACCTTAGTCTATTGGGAGTAATTACATCAGAATCTTCACTAAACTTCCTTGCTTAGGAACCTTAGCTCGTTTCACTTACATGGTAAAATTATGTACACCTAAACTTCATCACATCCACAATTTGTCTTCAATAAATAAATTAGAATGTCTCATGTGTGGTAATATTTGCATGATTTCAAATAATTTTATGTCTTATGCTATTTAGTAATTCTATATTCATATAAGTGTGGTTACTTATGTGTGCTAAAAAAGAGAAAATCTAGGATTTTAGGGTACTCTACCCATTTGTATACTTAGGGGGAAAATCCGTATTATATTAGATCGCAAATATATGCACACATATATATGTATGTATGTGTATGTATGGGATTAAGAGAGAAAGATTTCTCCCCCCCCATGCCCCTATTTGACCACTTGAGCCACTCCTTATCGGGTACATGTATGTATGTATGAATGAATGCATGGGATTAAGAGAGAAAGATTTCTCCCCCCCCCCCTCCCACGCCTGTGGCAGAGGTCGAACGTCCGGGAGGGTGGTAAATAAAGGCAGCAACTGGATTTGAACTTGGGTCCCTTTGTTAGAGAACACCATGCTTGACCACTTGATCCATTCCTTGTCAGCATGTATGAATGTATGTATGTATGTATGTATGTATGTATGTATGTATGTTTATAGAGAGAGAGGTTAGTGTCACATCTTTTTCACCCAAAATAAATTAGAATTCTCAATAGAGTTTCTTTTTAAGGAAAGGTGATGAACTTAATGGAAATAGCCCCAAATTATAGCTTTCCTCTACATTATGAAAAAGCTATATTTTGTTACTTTATGCAATAATAAGTCACCATTATACTAATATGAAAGGCAATGAGGCATAACTCTTTCTCTTTCTTGATAATGCCTTCAAATATATATAGAAAGATGACGAGTAGACTCTGGGGTGTATAATCACTTTCAACCTCAAATTTTGGACTCAATAAAACCAACGATACCCTTAACATTGCATATATGAAAAGTGAAATAAGTTAGAGATGAGTCACAAATTCATTAAATGTACATGAGTGACACTAATCATATTATAATAATAACTCATATATTAGTCTTTAAATTTTTAAAGTAAATATTTGGAAGTGTTCTAAGTCCTATAATACACTTGTGATTAAAATTTGAAGTCAACCCGACCTCATTTGACCCTTTAAATGATTTTATAAAGTTTCATATGGTTTATTCTCGATTATCTTGATTATTTCCTAAATATGTCGATTTGCTATAGTAAGCAGAGTATGTAGCATGTCACACTGGAAAGAACTCTCACCAGATTAGACTCTGACTCACAAAGTCATATGTGACCTAGGAGATCCTCTCCCTCACCCGGTTCCTATTCTTGTGGGGACTCATCTGGGCACGATAAGCCCCACCTGTCAAAGTTGTTTCCCCTCCCTGCTACATCATGTGAGTTACCATGACCAGTTTTGTGCTCCTTAGATTCTCCTGAATCACCTAACCCCAAACATGATGGGATTCACTATGTGGAGTCCTCATATGACAAGAACCCATGTATGTCCCCTATTTCAGATTCCCATGATGTCACGACACACATCTAACAACAAGCTATAAATATAACCCTTTGAGAATGTTGCCCAAACATCAAGCAACCAAACCTCAATATCGGTTTTCCCTCTAATTCCTTGCAACCCATCTTCAAACTCCATCCCTCACTCTACCCTAACGATAATTTGAGACAAGATGATGGAGCATATTGAGCCTTATCGACTCATCGTCGTGATTGTGGGAGCCCTCAGGACTCTTTCCCCATATTCAATCCATCCTAGCTGAAGGTACTTCTCATACCCCTCTTTTCTATGTGCTAGCAATACCCATATCCATTCTCATTCTTATGATAATCATAGTAGGTGATTTCTCCACAAAACATTTCCTTCAACTCTCGTGAACTCACCCAGTTGCTAGTTTTCATTTCCCTTGAGCTTAAAGACTATATTTGATCTCCTTCCCCTCTTTATTCATTATGAAGGAGTATTTTTCTATTCTTGATCATGCTAGAAGCCAATTCTAGGCTCACTGGGATCAGATTGTCTTGAGGAGTCTTCCAATGGTGTTAGTTTTCATTGCTTTTCTCAGTTTTGGTCATCTTGTGATCTCAGATTTCAAGCTTTCACTTCTATGAAGGCTTCCTGTTCATTGCAAGTATGTCAAAGATGGTGTCCACTAGGTTACAGGACTACCCCCCAATATGGAATTCTCTCAACATGCACTTATGGGTAATCTGGGGGTTTTCACACGCCCTCTCTTTTTGATCGAGTAGTATAATGTTGGGAGGCCCTGACGAGGTGTTCGGCTCATATTGGGCCAACCAAGAAAGGGCCCCACATGTTCGGGACTGGAAAAGGTTAACATGTCTTTTTCTAATTTCTTATTGGTCCTATTTTAGAAATTCATAGTAAATCAATCTTTTACAAAAACAATTATGGAAAAATATACATTGGAAAGGGTTTTTCGTGTAAAATCTGATTTTAGTGTTTTCTAACCCTGATTCAATAAAGTTGGACCATGTTTTCCTAATAACCTCATATTAGGGTTTAATATGTTAGTTGATATGATAATTGATGTAAACCATTTAAATTTTAGGAGATCTAGGGTTTCATCAACATCAAGAGATTTTTTTTTAATGTGCTTCAAGTTTTGGTAAGTGGATTCATGCACTCTAAGTTAACAAGTATGGGTCAAGGGTTTTTATTAGATTATGATTATGAAAATTAGTTATAATGATATCAAAATATAGTTCCAATGAATGCTTACAAAAAAACTGATTATGAATAAAATTATAGTTTTCATTAATACTCTCGCATTTGATTATGATAATGACATGTACATTCTTCTTCAGTGAGATTTAATGTTTCAAGGTGTTATTCTCAAGAATAATGTTAAGAATAAGATTGTTGATTAATTTTATTCATCAAGCTCCTGAGAGCAATGTCACAGATCAAGCTCTAGAGAGTAATGTTATTTATCAAGATCTTGAGAGCAATATTATTTATTAAGATCTTGAGAGCAATGAGCTCGTTCGTGCATGTATATTCAAGCTCTTGATAGCAATGTTGTTTATCAAGCTCCTAAATCAATGTATTTTATCAAGCTCTTAAGAGCAAGGTTATGGAAGAAAGACACTATAGTCAACCCAAGATAGTAATGTCAATGAGAAAGAGAAAGAAAGATAAAGATAAATGATAAGAAATATATTCAATATTTAGAATGGTTAATTCAAGTTTTCTTGAAAGTAAAGTTTATTTTCAGTTCATAGAATGTTACTCAGTGCACTTTACTCTATAGTGATTCCCATTTTGCTTTGCATGGCAGGGGACGCGAAGAGCAGATAAGGACTAAAGAAAGGATTAGAATACTTCATGTGCAACCTGGTGGGGTGCCACCTACCAAGAAGATCAAATCATTATTATTAGAGTTCCCTTCATATTCTAAGTCATGTTTTGATGTTAGATGATATATCAAGAACTCAGTTGTACTAGATTGCCTTTGAAAAATGTATGAATCAATTGCAATATTAATGCATGTTATTGTTTACTTTATTTGCAATGTTTATTATTCTTGTGACATCCCATTGAGCTAAAGTCCCTCATGCTATTGAAAACATGGGATTTGCTTCCATTGACACTTGTATGCTTTAAGGGGGTGTTACAATTAGGAAGTGTGTATTGGATAATACATGTAAGTAATGTGTATTGACCAATTAAATTGCATATGTGCAATGCAATAATTGAGTTCAACCATGTGGATTGAATAAATATTGTTTAGATTAGACATATTTATAAAATCACAACCATATCTTTACATAACATGAGATATGAAATAATTTATCTGACGGTTTCTGCAATTTAAGAGACTTACCATTTATTAAAAAATATACATCTTATTTCATCAGATGATCTAAATGTCATATTGAGGTGATTTTTTGTACAGACGTTATCTAATAGGTATAAATCACATACATAATATTATATTATTAAGGGAAACCCCATTAGTACGTATCATAGATGTTTGACAAGCCACTCATACAAGTCGGTTTAACACGACCATGATACCACATATGAGTATGAAACTGATCTAACCTAGAGGGTGATGAATGGGTATGACATAATGAAAATCTTAGAAGTGGTTTAACAAGCTTCATATCTAAAATTGGTTAGTCATATGCATAAAGTATGATAATGTGAAGTAACAAGCTAACCTCAAGGTGAACCTCTAATAAAGAATGCCACTTAATATGAGGAAGTGAAATAAGATAATCCTCATGACAAATATTAATTATGGTTGACATGAGGGTCAACTAGTAAATAAATTCTATCTCATGGCCTACTATGTAGAATGAATAAAATTGTGTGGTAAAAAGTACTTGGCATATAAAATTAAAATGAAATGATTGTTCAAAAGTCCTGAACACATGAAACATAACATAGTGGTTCTATTGTATCTAAACACTTGAAAGTAGAGTTCTTGATAAGTGACCCAACTCTTGGGTGGTAGATCACATGGTATAATGATATAACTCTCAGGTAGTTAATGTAGGGATGATATAATGAGAAATATGCCAAAAATACATGTTCACTTGTAGTGATATAAAGTTTGGTTCAGGCATGCTTTTGTGAACCTTGGTATTGTCAACTATTACTTCTACCTTGTCCAAGGATGGTACCTTCCCTATAAGGATTATTTCACAAACTAGTTTAAAATTTGAGGTAATCTTAATTGTCACTTAAAACTTGAGAGATTAAGTGCATGAAGTACAAAAGCACATATTTTGAGTATGATTCCTTGGGACCATGTATGACATCTCTAAGGGACATCAGGAAAAGTCATTGTGGAAGTGGTTGATGGTGTGGTACCAAGCCTGAAGAGGGAGGTCGCCATATACCCTATGAAGAGACATAAAGTAAACTATGTATGTCCTAAGAGATGAAGGAAATTAGAGTGAAAGAATTTTGAAGGAGACAATTTTAAAGGAAGGGTAGGGCCTAAGTCTACCCTGAGATCGGGTACGGATGATTAAAGGTACATAAGACTAATGAGGTTAGAGGAGATCATATATTGGGTGCATAAGACCATGAGGTCAGGAGATAGCCATCCATGTGGATCTAGGGCCCATGGGGTCAAGAGACTGGTAGCCTACATGAGTTGATGAGGCCCAAGGGGATAGTGTGAGAGGCACTTCATAAATGCATAATGCCCTTGGGGGTCAACAAAAGATCATCCAAAAGTACTGATACTCTTAGAGATCATTAGGGAAAGACAAAGGATGACGTAACATGAGGTGTAAAAGTAAAGAATATAGGAGGATAAGAATTCTAAAAAGGAGTTGTGCATAGGCTCAAAAAATTTGAGAAAAGTCACATTCCATGTGAGTGGATGAAATAGTAAGAAAATTGTGGAACTAAAGGTATTCATTATATTAATTCATTGTTTAGAGTGACTCAACCTAAAATTTAAAAAGTAAAGGTAATGTGTAAGTATACCATCTCTACTCTTAGAATGGGATGAACTTTGTATTTGTACTACAGCCAAATGCTTATTCATCTTGTTATGAGTGAGAGAGATTGGACAAACACATGTTATAAAAAAATGATACATGAAAAAGAATTCTTAAGTGAAAATTTTAACATTGTATTCAAGGTTTGGAGGTGTTACATCACCCTTATGTGGAAATAGTGAATAATAGATTGGAAACCTTGATGAAAAGTGGTCAACAAGCGAAATTGAAATTTAAAAGGGAAATGAAAATTTTTGATTGTGATTGTAATCACAAGATAATCACTAAATGATAAAATCATGTAATGAATGATATTGTGGGCATACCTTGAAAATGAATTCGAATACAAACCTTAGTAATTAAGATGGAAATTTTATAAATAAATAAAAGGTTGTTAATAATGATCTAGATAAATATGTCTAAGAAGGGTTTTATAAACCTAGAGTTTTGAAAGTAATGAGAAATTATCATTCACCTTAATCTTTTTACTTGAATTTTTAAGGACAAAATTCCTTTAACAAGGGGTGAATGTTAGATCCTCGGAGTTTATAAATTCTGAATGTATAAATATTAGATTTGAATTATAATTGATACCATAATAAAGTTATCCACCTTGTGGGTAGGGTGTAACCCATGGTCTAAGAAGAGGTTCAAGAGACCATTTTCTTTGCAAATAGGTCCTTGTGGTACATGTTAAAGAAATAGAAGGAATTCATGCATAAATAAAAGATAATGGCCTTATAAAAAGTTGGTAACTAGAATATCAGGTAATTATCTCATATCCATCTTTTTGTATGACTAAGTCAAATTTTAAGGACAAAATTCTTATAAGAGGGAAAGAATATTATAGCCTAGATTTTTACATGAATTTATACATACATTTTAATGCAAATGATGAATTGTTATGGACATATTAGAAAGCTTGGCATGCTTTGTTGTAAAAGTATGTATTTAAAATGTAATTTCTCCTTACAATGGATTTTATAGTTTTACTAGTTTCAATAATCCATTGATAATATTGGATAAAGGAAGAGAGGGAAATCCAATAATAAAGGAATTACTAAAAATAAATAACAATGGACTCTTTAAATATGGAATTATATGGAGTTTTCTAGAAAGGATAAGTTAAAGGCAACTAATAATATCAATTCCAATTCTCAAAGAAAATATGTGTAGAGGATTGTTTGCCAAGTTGGAATGGAAAAATAGTCATTATGTGATTCATATGGATTAAAAAATGTAATTGCTTAAGGATCAAGAAAAGTATATTGTAACATATCGGATCTTGGACCCTATCCTGGAAGTTTCACCTTTTGGACTAAGTCAAAAAAGGTTGAGGATAGATCTAGAAGATGTTTAGTACAACCCTAATGAGCTAAAGTTGTATAAATCACCTTAATGTAACCTAATGTTCTCACATTAATCTTAGGCCAACAATAGACACATAAAATATTTCACATGATGGAAGGTTTCATAATATCCCATGCAAAATAATCTTACATAATTCCTTTGGTGATAATATGAAAAGATGAAGCATAATTGGATAAATAATGGTAATAATAATAATAATAATGAGCCAAAAATAATAATTATGACATAACTCATTAAAAGATATCTCAAAAGTGAAATCTAAGTTAAAAATCATGCTCCTTGGGTCCTAATTGCCTTGGGAGTCAAGTTTCACATTATTCACATAATAATAATTAATTTACTTCAATTTGGAAAGAGAAGATCTATATTTTCCCCAAAATATCAAATAAAATAATACATGACTCCAAAAGAGGAAAATAATCTTGGATTCGTAACCTACATATTAAAAATAGCCTTTGGGTTCATTTTCATCTAATTTGGAAGATGTTTGGTTAAAAGGTGAAATCAGGAGAGGGAAAGTGTGTAGAACCTACAAAATATTAAATAAATATACAAACCTATCCAACATATAAACCTAATGGAAAATTCATATCCAACACATCAAGTATTACTTGTGAGTGAAGTTTCATCAAATTTGGAGAATCTTCTAATCATTAATACATAAGCAAAGAGAAAATAGTAATTGATTTATTTAACACATAAAAAGTTCTCCAAAGGCAAATCTAATTTCGTAACTGAGTTCTACATACCTTATTTGGCCTAGGAGAAAATTTGCATAGTAATTGGATTTTGTTTAGGCCCTCAATGGTTTGGGAAAGAAAGTTAAATAAAAGGATACTTTTAATATTTGTATTAATTTGATTTTCTTACTGTCACGCTATTTATTCAGAAACCCGAACTCTATGTATATAGGCGGGTCTTTTCTTAGTCTTCATATCAGAATTTAAGGGCTCAGAGACTATCCCCTACATTCAGCCCCTTATTTTCTCTGCACGATCCCGTTTTCCTCGTTGCTTTACCATTCAGTTTCCCTCCTTGCTAACTCCCTTATTCCTCATCGATTTTTAGTGATTTTTCCTTCGTTTTCTTCATTGGATCATCTCAAAACCAAGGACCCTAGGGCTTTGATGCTTCTACCATATTTCCTCTAGGCGATTCCTTGTTGCTCTGTTCCTCCCATGCGTTCATCGTCTTGTCCATCTTCTCACCAATATAGGCAATCAGACTGCTTTGAAACACGCCCCAAAGGTTTGTTGTGTTCCCTATACTCTATCTGTGGTGCGTGATAGTCTTCATTTGAGCCGGGGTATGCTATTCCAGTTTACCCAGTGGGCACTGTTAGAGGTTGTCTTGTCACCCTATCTCTGGAGATTGTGAGACCTAGGAAGAGCTTCGAATCATTCCTCGACCCCACGAGATGGAGTTTCGACCTTCAAATCAGCTCGTGCGGTGGTAAATTACTTTTCCCCCTTTTTTATTTCTTTCTTCTAGACCTCACAGGCATGGTTTCTGGTCAAAGGAAGGGGATGAACCCTTGTACATTCTCGACTTTACCCCTCTTTCCTCCTTTTTTGTTTTGATTTCTCGCCACAGGTAATATCATCATTTCACGCCTGCTTGTTTGTTACGACTTTGAGTCGAGTTGTCTAGTTGTCTGAAGGGGCCAGCCGGGTTGGCCAGCGCCTATTGGGCCAACTCAGCACTCACACCCACTCTCTCTCTCTCTCCCTCTCTCTCTCTCTCTTGGGTATGCTGATGTAGAATTATCTGATTGGCTGGTTTTTGAAAATCATAACTAATTATTTAAAGCTCAGAAAAATAAAATAAAATATGTTTTGGAATTGAAAATTTATGAGCTTTCTAATGGTATAGTTTTTGTTCCCAAAATCTAATGTTGTAAATATATGATTTTAATGGATTAAACTAAATAAGTAATAATTTGTAAAATTCATAACTAAATATATATAAGTTAGAAAAATATAATATAATATGTTTTGAACTCATAAAAATATAACCTAAAACATGGCATGGTTTTGATAACCTAATTCACTAATAATAAATAGGAAATGTTTAGGGTTTTGAATAATCAATGTAATTCTAACCCTAATTTCACATACATGATAATAGGCGCTTTGGAAACCTAGATTTGGATCTAGAAGTGATCTTGTACTGTTATACTCTATGGAAAGGCATGTTTGCATCTCCTATTATTCTTATTGAGCAATTATCCTACTTTCTTCTTTCTCTTGGTCCTATGGACAATAGCCTACACATTATTTTGTTCCTTTGGAAATTGTGCTTCATGTGAAGTATCTTATTTGTTACTGATCTATTGATCATGTTTGGACAATCTCTTGGTTATTTATTATGCTTTGTTCTTGTTGGAACCCAATATGTTGATATGTGATGTCTTTTGCCCACTTTTGAGGTGGATGTATATGTTGTTCACTTTTGTGGTGATTAGTTTGTATAATCTGACTATACTTTCTATTTGCCTCTACATTTAACATGTTGTGTGATTCAATAGCACTAGAGTATGGTAATTGCATTGGTTTTGGGTTATGTGCCCTTTATGCTTTTGGAACAGAGGTGGCCCCATACTCAGGTTTCAAATTTATGAGGTTTGACCCACTTTATATATATTTGGGAGTTTGGTTTTGTCCCATTCTCTATCAGGTTTCAAGTTTATGAGGCTTCACCAACATTGTTGTTATATTGTTCTAGGGCTATGTTTATGTCACATGCATGCAGGATGATGATTATTGATGATGGGTTATGTGCCTTGATTCCTTATAGGTGCTTATGTGGCACTACTTTATATGTTGTTTTTATGGCAAGTATCACTTTTTGTGATTATTTTCTCTTGATACCCACTTGGGTGGTACTTTTATTTTCTATGGGAAGCTTGTTTATTTTGATGTGCTTTATTCGATACATTTCTCAATTTCCTTTTTAGTATGCACATACCAGCCTTGGTTGATGTTTTCTTTTCTTCTCTCATGTTGAGGACTTGGATGATATGGCATGAAGATATGGACATAGCTTAAGGAGTTAAAGCTTGAAGATAGAGTTGTTATGGCTTATACTTCCCTCTATCTTAGATCCTTATGTTGTCATACATGTAAACCCTATGTGGACGATTAAGATATACTTTTGTAATCTTGTTGAAAAGTTGAATATAGTCATTATTTTCTTCTGCTGCTACACTTTGGTTGTTTTGAATACCTTTAATAATATTTGAATATTTTACACCCACTCCATCATACCTTTTTGGGTATGTATGGATTGGAGCTTTTATTCTTCAAATTTTTAGTAGGGAGTGGATCCCCTCTGGGTCCCACTCCTTATAGCATGGTATCAGAGCCCATGGTAGTCAGAATCTGACTATTTCAATTTTGTCTCCCTTATTAGAACCCTTGACTTGGATAGTGACATCTAGGTGAGATGTTTTCCTTAGAACTTGCCTAAGTTTTCATGAGATGATCTTACTCTACTATATAGATTGATGATAATTTGTATCTCTTGATGCTATGAGGTTTGACTTGAGGATGCAATTAGGTTATGAGGAGGTAGTAGGATAAGAATGTCTTGTTATGGAAAATTGTTACTTGGTTTCTACAATTGATTTTGGATCCATATTTTGTTTCATCTCAAATTTCATCGCCAAAAATATATTTTCAATTATACTACTACATGTACAAAATTTTATGTATTTTATCGAAGTTTTCTTGAACTAAGTCACAATGAATATGTGTGAGGTATGGATAGGGAAACCCTAGAATTAGTTAGAATAAGATATTAACCATAGTATGACATTGATGAAGAGACTAGGAATATGTGGATTGATATAAAGGAGTAGTTGACCTAACCTATTACTTATTGGTTGTTTAGGGTTGATAGGTTTAAGACACAAGGACCTAAAACTCAACCCTATATGGTTGTGACTTGTTAGTTGGATACATAAACAACATAAATCTCTAAAACATTCACAACTAAAAGATATGAGGGTAACCCAAAAAGTTGTTAGTTTGACTTGTTAGGTCAAACCTTTTAAGGGGTGGAGAGTAGTTGGTTGTTAATTTTTGGATAATTTGATTTCAAGTATGAAATCCTTTTAAGGGGTGGAGTATTGTAACATACTGGATCTTGGACCCTACCCTGGAAGTTTTACCTTTTGGGCTTAGCCAAACAAGGTTGAGGATAGATCTAGAAGATGTTTAGTATAACCCTAATGAGATAAAGCATGTATAAATCACCTTAATGTAACCTAATGTTCTCACATTAATCTTAGGCCAATAATAGATACATACAATATGCCACATGATGGAAGGTTTCATAATTTCCCATGCAAAATAATCTTACATGATTCCTTTGGTGAGAATATGAAAAGATGAAGCATAATTGGATGAATAATGGTAATAATAATAATAATGAGCCACAAATACTAATTGTGACATAACTCATTAAAAGAAATATCGAAAGTGAAATCTAAGTTAAAAATTTTGCTCCTTGGGTCCCAATTGCCTTGGGAGTCAAGTTTCACATTATTCACATAATAATAATTAATTTAATTCAATTTGGATAGAGAAGATCTATTTTTCCCAAAATATCAAATAAAATAATACATGACTCCAAAAGAGGAAAATAATCTTGGATTCATAACCTACATATTAAAAATATCCTTTGGGTGAGTTTTCATCCAATTTGGAAGATGTTTGGTTAAAAGGTGAAATCAGGAGAGAGAGAATGTGTAGAACCTTGAAAATATTAAATAAATATACAACCCTATCCAACATGTAAACCTAATGGCAAATTCATATCCAACACATTAAGTATGACTTGCGAGTAAAGTTTCATCAAATTTGGAGAATCTTCTAATCATCAATGCATAAGGAAAGAGAAAATAGTAATTGATTTATTTAACACATAAAAAGTTCTCAAAAGACAAATCTAATTATGTAACCGAGTGCTACATGCCTTATTTGGCCTAGGAACAAAATTTCATATTAATTGGATTTTGTTTAGGCCCTCACTGGTTTGGGAAAGAAAGTTAAATAAAAGGATACTTTTAATATTTGTATTAATTCAATTTGCTTACTGTCGCGCTATTTATTCGGAAACCCAGACTCTATGTATATTGGCGGATCTTTTCTTAGCCTTCAGATCAGAATCTAAGGGTTCAAAGACTATCCCCTACCTTTGGCCCCCTTCTTTTCTTCGCACGGTCTTGTTTTCCTTGCTGCTTTACCAGTCGTTTTCCCTCCTCGCTAACTCACTGGTTTTTAGCAATTTTTCCTCTGTTTTCTTCCTTGGATCATCTTGAAACCAAGGACCTTATATTATCTAGGTCTTTGGTGCTTCTACCCTATTTCCTCCAGGTGATTCCTTATTGCTATGTTCCTCCCCTACGTTCATCTTCTTGTCCATCTTCTTGCCAATATAGGCAATCATACTGCTTTGAAACACGCCCCAAAGGTTCACCGTGTTCCCTATACTTTGTCTGCTATGTGTGATAGTCTTCATTTGAGCTGGGGTATGCTATCCCAATTTGGCTAGTGGGCATTGTTAGAGGTTGTCTTGTCACCCTATCTCTGGTGATTGTGAGACCTAGGGAAAGCTTTGAATCATTCCTCAACCCCGCGAGATGGAGTTTTGACCTTCAAATTAGCTCGTGTGGTGGTAAATTGCTTTTCCCCCTTTTTTATTTCTTGCTTCTACACCTCACAGACATGGATTCCATTCGAGGGAAGGGGATGAACCCTTGTACTTTCTTGACTTTACCCCTCTTTCCTCCTTTCTTGTTTTGATTTCTCTCCAGGGGTAATATCGTCATTTCACGCATGCTTGTTTGTTATGACTTTGAGTCAAGATGTCTGGTTGTTTGAAGGGGTTGGCTAAGTTGGCCAGTGCCCATTGCGCCAACTCAGAACTCACGTCCTCTCTCTCTCCCTCTCTCTCTTGGGTATATGCTGATGTGGAATTATCTAATTGGTTGGTTTTTGAAAATCATAACTAATTATTTAAAGCTCAGAAAAATAAAATAAAATATGTTTTTGAATTGAAAATGTATGAGATTTATAATGGTATAGGTTTTGTTCCCAAAATCTAATGTTGTAAATATATGATTTTAACAGACTAAACTAAATAAGTAATAACTTGTAAAATTCATAACTACATATATATATAAGTTAGAAAAATATAATTAAAATATTTTGAACTCAAAAAAATATAACCCAAAACATGGCGTGGTTTTGATAATCTAATTCACTAACAATAAAAAGGCAATTTTTAGGATTTTGAATAATCAATGCAATTCTAACCCTAATTTCACATACATTATAATAGGTGCTTTGGAAATCAAGATTTGGATCTAGAAGTGATCTTGTAATGTTAGACTCTATGAAAAGGTATTTTGCATCTCCTATTATTCTTATTGAGAAATTATCCTACTTTCTTCTTTCTCTTGGCCCTATGGACCATAGCCTATACATTATCTTGTTCCTTTGGAAATTGTGCTTCATGTGAAGTATCTTATTTGTTACTGATCTTGTGATCATGTTTGGACAATATATTAGTTCTTTCTTATGCTTTGTTCTTCTTGGAACCCAATATGTTGATATGTGATGTCTTTTTCCCACTTTTGAGGTGGATGTATATGTTGGTCACTTTTGTGGTGATTACTTTGTATAATATGACTATACTTTCTACTTGCCTCTACATTTAACATGCTACGTGATTCAGTAGCACTAGAGTAGTGTAATTGTATCGGTTTTGGGTTATGTGCCCTTTATGCTTTTGGGATGGAGGTGGCCCCATACCCAGGTTTCAAATTTATGAGGTTTGGCCCACTTTATATATATTTGGGAGTTTGGTTTTGTTCCATTCTCTATCAGTTCAAGTTTATGAGGCTTGGCTGACATTGTTGTTATATTGTTCTAGGGTTATTTTTATCTCACATGCATGTAGGATGATGATTTTTGATGATGGGTTATGTTCCCTGATTCCTTATAGGTGCTTATGTGGCATTTCTTCATATGTTGTTTTTATGGCAAGTATCTCTTTTTGAGATGCTTTTCTCTTGATACCCACTTGGGTGGTACTTTTATTTTCTATGGGAAGCTTGTTTATTTTGATGTTCTTTATTCCATACATTACTCAATTTCCTTTTTAGTATGTATATACCAGCTATAACATCCCAGGACTTTGAGGCCTCGGATAAGATGATCTTAAAAGGAATGATTGGACTACCCATATCACCAAGGTGAACCTCCTTTTCAGGGAGCCCATTACTAAAGAACTCCATAGTTAAGCATGCTCAGCTTGGAGTAGTACTGGGATGGGTGAATAGTCAGGAAGTTGATCCTGGCTTGGGCACGAGTGAGGACAAAGCATGTAGTTAAGGCTAGTGGTGGTCTATGGGGCCATTCGTCATTCCTAAAACTCTACTAGAGCCTTGGGAAGTGGGCTCGAGTGTTACAATGGTATCAAAGTCAAAACCCCTCCACTAGGTGGGGCACACATGGACATGTGGCATGCCAGTCTTGAGTCATGCGGTCTAGGCATGTTAGAAAGGGTTGACCATGGTTGACGTAGCCACCCTTGCGTTGGTATTCCGTGATCGGGAGCTGGGTGTCCATGGGCCATTATGGGTCTACACTAAAATGGGGAATGATTATGAGGCCTTATAGTTGAGCCTTAACGAGGACGTCAAGAGTCTAAGTGGGGGAGATTGAAACGTCCCAAGACTTTGAGGCCTTGGATAAGATGATCTTAAAAGGAATGATTGGACTACCCATATCACCAAGGTGCACCTCCTTTTCAGGGAGCTCATTACGGAAGAACTCCATAGTTAAGCGTGCTTAGCTTGGAGTAGTACTAGGATGGGTGCCCAATTGAGAAGTTGATTATGGCTTGCACGCGAGTGAGGACAAAGCGCATAGTTAAGGCTAGTGGTGGTCTGTAGGGCCAGTCATCATTCCTGACTCTACTAGAGCCTTGGGCAGTGGGCTCTAGTGTTACACCAGCCTTTGTTGATGTTTTCTTTTCTTCTCTCATGTTGGGGTATGCTTCCAACCCTAGGTGGAGGACTTGGATGATATTGCATGAAGATATGGACATAACTTAAGGAGTTAAAGCTTGGAGATATAGTTGTTATAGTTTAGACTTCCCTCTATCTTAGATCCTTATGTTGTATCATACATGTAAACCCTATGTGGGTGATTAAGATATACTTTTGTAATCTTGTTGAAAAGTTGAATATAGTCATTATTTTCTTCCGCTGGTACACTTTGGTTGTTTTGAATATCATTAATAAGATTTGAAAATTTTACAACCACTCCATCATACCTTTTTGGGTGTGTTTGGATTGCAGGTTTTATTCTTCAAATTTTTAGTAGGGAGTGAATCCCCTCTAGGTCCCACTCCTTACAGATATTTAGTCTTTGTATTTTAACACCAAACCTATGCAAACCATATGATATAGTTATTACAAGGATTCCTTTAAAATTTAGGGTCAATTGGAGAAAATATGACATATATATGTGGGTTTTTTTAATTCCCATAAAGTTCACATATAAGCGCTTGTGAAACAAAATAGGAAAAAGGAAATCTCATGCCCAAGAAAAACATATTAGAAAATTATAGATGAGAGATGATCCCAAAATAAGATTTTGGTAGAAAATCTAGAGGATTCCAAGATATATGGCCTAACTAATATATTTGATAAACATTTGGTTTTGTCTTAAAAATCAAGTTTTGAGTAGGAAAGGTATTAATAAAGAGTAATCATTTTCCCAATAAAAGATAATAATGTAGATGGATTTTTTCTAAATTTTGGTATGAAAAGGGCTTGTGGTGAGAGATATATACATATTTTATGAATTTGGCTTTTATTTAAAAGAAAATCATTGTTATTTAAAAGGGAGGAGTTGTCCATTTCCTTCGGCACTATACACACAACAAACCCTATCACTCTCATGAGTTTGTAGGGATTTGTAGGGCTGCAATCCTTTCACTTATGCCTTTAGAAGGCTCTATGCAGTCGCAACTGGTGGAAGAGATGGGACATAACACCTCACACCCATACATGTGATAAATCAATCCTAGAATCACCACCACCCTCCTTCCTTCTCTTGAATACAACATCTAGATGCAGTAAGTCATAGAGTTGGTTTTGGGCCACGGTGTGTGGCACCTAAGGTTTCATGGCAGGGCACGTACTTCCCAATGATGCCCAAGTTCACTTCCTTTGCCCTCAAAGTGCATGGTGAGGTTCTAAAACTTCAGACCTCTTTGTGACCAAGCAAACCAGGCCCCAAACTCTGGATCTCTCCAAATTTTCACCTTTGGCTTGATGCTACGACCTGCAACTTCTGATAAGAGTGCATGGTGGTGTCTAAACCCTACACTGACCTTGAGAAGGTTGGAGGTGGAGCAGCAAAGATGATATTAGAACTGCTAGATCTGGGTATTCAAACCCTTAGTTCATCACTGAACATTGTCACCTCTTATCAGGTAACTATTACCTCTAGGTCCTTAGACCCTGGTATACATTATACTTGTTGCACAAGTATTTCACATGGCTCAGAAGGCCCATTTAATCTGTATCATATGAAACATCATAGCTCATACCTGGCTATGCTCACCATCTCATGATACCTGCATGGTTAGTATTTCATGATAAAAACAATATCAAGTACATATCATCACCATGCAATACAAGAGAAATACAACCTTCCCATTATTAGGGTTAGGGTTTCCCTTTTTAGCCAATTAGGGTTTCAAGTTCATATTATTAAGAATCAAAACCCTAATTCATAGCTCCACACATATTAGGAGCTTACATTGGTATCATAAGTATTCAATCATACTTATTTATTCTCATCATTTATCATCAAATGATTATCACACAAAGTATGTGTTTCTCTCTCATCCTCATTAGGATATTGATTACATCACACTTTATTAAGTTGACTCACCCTTTTATCAAGGTACATTGGACGGTGGTGGAACAGGCATGGAAGGAAAATCCGGATGGTGGTGCGGGGGGAAAACTCACATTGCAAGGAAGGAGATAGACCGGGGTCAAATGAGCTGGATGTCCATGGGAAAAAGCATTAGGCAATTTTGTAGACAATTCTAAAAGTGTGTACTGGCCAATACATGTAACTAATGTGTATCAGCCAATACAATGGCATATGTGCAATGTGATAATTAAGTCCAACCATATGGTTTGAATAAATATTGTTTAGATTAGACATATTTAAAAAATCATAACCATGTATTTTATGTAACATGAGATATGAAATAATTTATTCAACAGACCGATATCACTTCACTATGGCCGATATCAATTGCTATGGCCGATATCACCTTGTTATGGCTGATATCACCTTGCTATGGCCGATACCAAGGCTCTATGCACGATACCCCTTCACCTATTCATGATACCAAGACACTATGCATGATATATAATATAAATAGGGTGGTAAGATTAAAAAAAATCACTAATAGGTGAAAGGAGTGGTATATATAGTTGAGGTTCATGTAAAAGAGTGTATGTGAGGTGTCATCATTTTAAGCTACTAGGTGCCACGTGTCCATGCATGGTTGACACATGTACATTCATGCACTCACATTTATATTTACATGCAAAACACTTGAGGATAATCTAGATATAATATATCGGCCATCACTTATCTCTTTGGATAAGATATATCAGCTCAATCACCACTTTATTCACAACCTAATACAACTTTTCCAAGGAAGTTGTAAACCGATAAACTTCACCTACTTGAGGTGCTTAGCCCATAATGGACAAGTCCAAGAGTTAACAAACCGATATGAGACTCCCTATATGGCTCCTTGGCTGATAGGCACTCTCATATGAACTCTACAACCCGATACAACTCATGTAAGGGCTTCGACTATACATCATCTCTTGGTCTTTTCATCACCAAGAGTACCATCATTCAAAGATGATTCAAACATGGTGTCTCCTTCTTTAAATCTCCTCTAAATGATATATATAGGGATTAGGAACACTCAAGAGGTGTTAATTTGCATACCAACCCTACATTTTGGGTAAATTACAATTTGTACCAAAATTGGTACACAAGGCACTAGCATTCTTCAAACAAGCTCAAACTTGGAATTTAGGCTTTCCACAAGACACCACTTATCATCATTCTCTCTCTTATGATTCTAAAACACTTACGACACATTAAGCATGTGACATATTGCAATATAACACCTCATCTTAGGTAAATTGCATTTTGGTCCAAAACAAGAGAACATTGCTCAAACATCATTTAAACAGGACCAAACTTGAAACATAAGTTTGTCACCTGATAACAAAACACTTTAGAGAATTATATTAAAGTTCTAAGCAACTTATTTAAACCAAACAAATAGGGTTATCCCTAAACCCAGGTCAGGGATGTTACAGTTCGATTGAAATCTAGCGCAAAGTCCAACGACGAGCATAATATCCGGTCTATTATGCAGTCAAGTACAACAAGATACCAATCATGGATCTATATAAGAAATCATCAATGGGCTCACTATTTTCGTCCTTGTCAATTTTAGCAGAAGTATCCATAGGAGTGGTAGCATGTTTGCAATTTTCCATGTTGAACCATTTTAAGAGTTCCTTTGTATATTTCTCTTGGCTTAGAAAAATTCCAGCGGGCATTTGTTTTATTTGAAAACTAAGGAAGAATGGCAATTCACCCATAAGACTTATTTCAAATTCCTTTTCCATGATATCAGTGAATTGAGTACATAAGGAATCATTTGAAGCACCAAAGATAGTGTCATCAACATATATTTGAACAACTAGAAAATCCAATTCATATGATTTGAAAAATAGTGTGGAATCTGATTTTTTGATAGAAAAACCATTTTCAAAGAGATAGTTCTTAAGTCTTTCTTACCAATTTTGGGGTTCTTGTTTCAAACCATAAAGATATTTATTAAGTTTATAGACATATCAAAGCTTGTTTGGAATTTCAAAACCAGGTGGTTGGGAAACATGAACTTCTTCTTCTATGAATCCATTAAATTAAGCATTTTTTACTCCATTTGAAAAAGTTTGATGTCTTTATGGGCAGCTAGAGCTAATAACATGTGAATTTTCTCAAGTCTAGATATGGTTGCATAAGTCTCATCAAATTCTATCCCTTCTTTTTGATTGTGCCCTTGATCAACCAACCTAGATTTATTTCTAACCACTTCCTCGGCTTCATTAAGTTTATTTCAAAAAAAAACATTTAGTTCCAATAATGGTTTTGCCTTGAGGTCTCAGAACTAAATCCCATACATTATTCTTAGTGAATTGATTCATCTCTTATTGCATATTAATTAGCCAATAATCATCTTTTAGATCTTCATTTATCTTTTTAGGCTCAACAGTTGATACAAAGGCCATGTTTGCAACATCTTTATATGGTGATTGGGTTTTTACTTATAGAAAGGATTTCCTATGATTAGGTCTTGTGGATGATCTTTGATTATCCTAGGAATAGGTTAACATGACTCATTATTTTGATCATTATTTTTTTCAATCTCAAAAATCTTATCATCTTTTGTTGATATGGTTAAGTCCTCAATTTGGTGTGCAATATCATTCAAGTTTTCATTTTCAATTTCATTTTCAACACTTTGTGTTGTAATTTCATGAAATGTTATATGAATTGATTCCTCAACTTTCTTAGAAATAGAGTTATAATTCCTTGCTAGATGTTGAATATCCCAAGAAAAATCCTTTTTGAGACTTAGGGTCGAATTTGTCTCTATCATCCTTTGTGTTCAAGGTATAGCAAGGTGTAGTAAAAGTATGAAAGTAGTCAACTCTAGGTTTGTTGTTAAAGATGATTTCATAAGGATTTTTCTTAAGATGAGAGTGAATTGAAACACGGTTTAATACATAGCATGTTGTATTTACTACTACATCCCAAAAGGTTTTAGGTGTATTATGTTCAAGTAGCATTGTTCTATCCATTTCTTGTAATGACCGGTTTTTCATCTCAACTATATCATTTTTTTGTGGGGTGTGTGGAGCTGACAAATCATGTGTATACCTTTTCGATTAAAAAACTCTTCAAATATATGGTTTTCAAACTCTCCCCCATGATCACTCCTAATGGTGCATATTTTGCTTTATAGTTGGTTAAAGCAAAATTGAATGAATATTCTAATAGTACATCATCTTTTGTTAAAATAAAATGCACCCAAGTATATCTACTATAATCATAAACAATGACAAAACAATATTTTTTACCACCAATACATTGAGTCCTCATGAGACCAAATAAACCCATGTGAACAAGTTCTAATTGTCTAGTAGTACTAAACAAAGCTTTCGATTTGAAAGAAGTTTTAATTTGTTTGCCTAGAGTACATGGTTCACAATTTTTAGATTTATCAAAAGAAAGTTTAGGTAAACCACGAACAAGATCATATTTAAGAAATTTTTTATTAACATGTGATCTTGCATGACCTAGCTTTCTATGCCATAATTGGAAAGATTCATCATTTGCAAGAAAGCATTTTCCGATAATAGCTTTCATAGAATTAGGTCTAATATGTAATGATTCCCTACTCTTTTTTCTTCATAAACAAACTCATTAGTGTTTTTATGAGCAACTTGTAGATAATTTTGTTAAAAAGAACATCATAGCTGTTGTCACATAATTAACTAACACCAATTAGGTTGTGATGCAATCCATCTACAAGTAGTACATTTTTTATTTGAAGATTTGTACCAACATTACCTATCCCAACAATTTTACCTTTGGCATTATCTCCAAATGTGATTGTTCCACTCTTCTTTTATTCAAGTGTATGAAAACCTTCCTTGTTTCTGGTCATATGCTTGAAGCAACCGGTATGAACCATCCAATCCTCATTTGAGTCTTCTTCTTCATCTTCCTTAGCCATGAGACATTCCAGTTCTTCCTCTCCACTCTCGTATTAATCACTTGACTCATCCCAAGCCACTTTGTAGTCTTTGTCTCCCTTGTTCTTCTTCTTCAAAGAAGATTTCTTACCCTTATTAATTTTGGGACACTCATTCTTCCCATGTCCTTTTTGTTTCATTCAAAGCACCTAAGGGAAGAAGAGGAAGAAGAACTAGAATTTTTTCTAGCTTTCATCATCTCCCTCACTTGTCTCATCACTTTCTTGAGTGATGACTTTTGATTGAGCTTTAGTTGTAGCCTTTAATGTGATATATTTTCTTCTCCCCTTTTGGAGTTCAGCCTCCACTCTTTCTTTTTCTTCAAGGGTGACCTCATGTGTCTCAAGGTTTCTAATTATCTACTCCATCATCAATTTTGTGAGGACATTGGCTTCTTTAATGGTTGTCACCTTGGGCTTGTACTTTGAAGGCAATAATCTTAGTATGTTAGATACTTGATCCTCTTCATTTCCCAAAGAATTGATGTTGTTGATATAGAATAAAACCTAGCATACATCTCACTTATAGATTCATTATGTTTCATATGAAATTGTTCAAATTTTTTCTTAAACATATTGATTTTAGTATTTTTAACTTGAACAATACCTTCATGTGCAACTGAAATTTCATAAGTGGTTTCACAAGAAGATATGCGATTAAACTCACCAACAGATATTGAACAATATAAAATGTTTATGACCTTGGCATTGAGTTGAACCTTTTTTCTTCATCTTTGGATCCCATTTATCATACTTCATAGTTGGAAGCTCATATGGATGAGTCACCATTCTCCACAGCTCCAAGCTTATTCCTTGGAAGTATAATTGCATCTGCCTTTTGCAATAAGTGTAGTTGGATCCAGGGAATGGTTGTGGCCTGCTCACATATGTCCCTTCAAGTTTGAGGTTGCTAAGCAAGTTTTTTCCCATGCTTTAAGACTCATGGGAGCTTCTTGAAGACCTGCTCTGATACCAATTGAAAAAATTAGAGGGGGTGAATAGAGCTTTTGGTAATTTTAAAATTAATTTAAAAATTAAATTTTAAGAGAGAGAGGGAACAAGAGGAGAATCGCAATTTAGAGTGGTTCCACCCTTCAAATCAAAGGATATCAGTCCACTACCCAATTATCTCCAATTGGGATTGATCAATTTTATTACCTCTCAAGGAATTATAATAAAATACAATCACTTCACCTACACCTCTTCTTTACCGAAACGTGGAAGAGAACCCAAGGAGAGGATGATGATCCACCTACACCACCTTGACACAGCTTTCACCTCCTTGAAGTAGCATCAATCACCTTGGAGCAGCCTTCACACCTTGAAGTAGCTCCTAACAAGCTCCCTCAGACAGCCTCCCATACTTGGAGTAGTCAAGGAGCACAATTACATCAGCTTGGAGAACTAGATTGGAAGATGGAAGAATACACCAAGTTAGTACAATGTTTTGATCATATATCAAGTGTTTAGACCTCCTAACCACTTGGGATGGACGTTCCTAGGTGGTGTCTAGGAGCTTGTAGCTATGGGACATGAACTTAAAGCTCAAGGAAGAAGATGGCAAGTATAATTTAGTTGTGTTTTCTCTATAAAAGGACTGGTCACGTGTAGCTTGTGTGTCCTTGGTGTCCTAAGGACACTTCTACTTAGAGGAATGGGTTGCAAGTGGATAGAGTACCTTAGGGAAGAGTTTATAGGATTCTTAGATGAGAGATAGCCATTATAGCTGGATCAAGTTAGATGCAACAACTAATTTAGTCATTTCCATAAATTCATTCCAAAACCTAGTTTGGTCGACAACTTTTTCGATTGGAAGTCTCTCGGTCGATAATTTCTTCGACCGGGTGTGATTCGAGTGTATAGGTTATCTCTAACAGATAGCTAAAATTTGAACTTCTGGTCAAACTAGTTTAATAGTCAACTATTGGTCCACGAATTCTTCAACCGAAAGTGTCTCAGTCGATAATGTTTTTGACCAAAGATGATTCAGAGCGCAACTATATATAAAAAATTTTGATGCTATGAATCCTCGATCAAGGTGGTTCTCGATCGAAAATATCTTAGACCGAGCTTATCTCGGTTGACTAGTTTCTTGACTAAAATTTCCATGTAAATAGGTATGCAAGTGTTTGGAAAAACTATCAAATGATTTTTCTAATAGAAGATAATGACTCTAGACCCTAGGAGGGATCCTAAGTAAGGGCTCTAGGTGTATAGAGAAAGTATAATGCTTGATTTTACATGGTTTCTAGGTACTTGTATATTATATACTTGAACAAGTCATTACAAGTTGTAAGAAGATGAAAATACAAACATTTGGACATTTTAACTTCATCCATCCATTGAGTGTGACCTCCTTGAACCCTGAAATACTTAAGTGACAAGTTATATCCATAAGAATAAAATGTTTCTCATCATCAAAATTGAGGATAAGATAATTTCCAATTTATCCAACAATAGTGAGTATTACCTGCTATCTGATTAATCGATCTCCATCAGTTCCTTTGGGGTTTGATATACCTGAGAAGGTATGGATATAAAAGGATGCATTTTATGCTCATTTTTGGGTATTTATGGTGCTAAGCTTATGCACATATTTCAAAGGAAAAAAGGCAAAAGCTAGATGATAAAGTGGTGCTATATATCTTTCTTGGTTATAGAGATCAACAATTTGGCTAAAGGTTATGGGACCTTGTGAAAAAAATCATCAACACACACATAGATGTGACATTTCAGAGAGTCAGACAGTTATAGAGAGTGAGAGTGATGATATAGAGGTTGCATGATCAGGTAAAAGTTCTTTTGATAATGATTATGAGGATGCTTTGACTTCGTTATAGGTGCAATCTTCAGATGATGAAGAAGAGTTACATGATCGCCCTGAGCAACAAAGTGATAGCACATCAAGTGTTCCTATTCCAGATTTACATTTGAGTGATTCAAAATTCACAGTCATATACTTTTGGGTAGGGGGAGTAAGATAATCACCAAGAAGAGTCCTCAAAGTAGCAACTGAAGAGGTCTGGCATAGTTTGTCTGTTGGGTTTTAGGGGAGGCAGAGAAGGCAGCGGAAACAAAATTTTCTCCCCCAAACCCGGAACAAGGAAACGCGTCAACGTCTATATAGTAGGAAAGGATGGTTTGTGGAATCATACCTTGTCCCGAGGCTTGCTCGGCGACAATACCTCGCGCCTTGTGTGGTCTTCAAAGCTGGTCTTGGACGGTGTCTGTGTAGCTCCTGGTCGCACCGGGACTCACGACTCCTCCTCTCACTGGGACTGTCGGGATTGACAGTTGTCCTCCTGAGCGGCAGAAACCTCCCGCCTCTGAAGTAGTCCACACGGACCACCTAGAACTCCACACTCCTTGTCCCACAAGGAGTTGGAAGGAGTCGCACCCTCCTGTTGATGTACTAGTTGCCAACACACTCTCCTGCCTCCAGTTCCAACTGTAGTTGTCTTTCCCTTGCTGCACCTCCCTTTACGGGAAGCACTTGCTCGGGCTCTCTCTCGGTTACCAAAACCAAAGAGAACGACAACTTTGCAGAGCAACTGTTTGCACTGAGTTGTACCTTGAGAAGCCCCCAATACCCTATATATATAGGAGGGTCATGGGACAGGGTTCTCTATCCCGGGCAATGCGGGACTAAAAGCAGAAGTAGAAGGGTTTGAGATTTTCCACAAAAGTAACCAACTCGCAACCTGAACTGATTGTTTCACAACTGAAACGGTCGGTTGGGGACCTGAACCGGTCGGTTGACATCTCAACTGATCGGTTGGGACACCTCAACCGGTCGGTTCACAAGTGAACCGGTCGGTTGGTGGTCTTGGTCGGTTCTCGATTGACTTTCCTTCTTTTGTTTCTAATTGGTATCAAATACCAATCCTTGTTCCAATCAAATTGGGCAAGTGAAATGCAAGGAAAATTCTCACCAATCCTACTTTCCCAAGTTGCGCGGTTGCACCAGTTGAATCGATCATTTCAACACTTGAAGCAATCAGTTCACTCTGACCATGAGCCGATCGGTTCAACACTTGAGCTGACCGGTTCACCAAGCTCAGCCGATCGGTTCATCACATGAGCCGATCGGTTGGGAGTGCAGATTGTGCAGAATCAGTCAATTGCGATTTCAATCAATCCGATACTCCAATCAATGTGTCCAACACCTTGAACAATATGATATTGAGCTATCAATTGATTGAGTGTTTAATTGAATTACTAAACTCCTTTAGTAATCAATCTAAACATTTCTTGTGGACAAAACTCCTCTTCCAGGTTAAATCCTATGTGTGTGACCCTGCAGGTCCATTTCACGTTGGCAGTGAAAGTCCATAACATTTATGACTTCACAAGCAAAGAGCGGTGCCTAGTCACACATCAGTGCTACCCAAGTGAAAGTAGAAAGTTGGAGAACAACTTTCAATCCTACAATCCGTGAATGGTGTTACAGCGAATGTATAATTCCTTTGTCACTGATATCCCGAATGAACTCGAGGCATGGAACAGTCATCCTGTCAACGTTCATTCACTTTCTTGATCTCAGAGTAGATTGGAAGAGATATGTTATGACATCAGTATCACATACTAACTCACACATGCGTGCACACCTTTCTCAATCCTACTCATCAAGTGGACATGGATATCAAACTCCCTCAGGAGGGACAAATCCCATATCTATCACTCACCCCTCAAAAGCCCCATGTGGCAAAGCCACCCAATCATCACCTTTATAACAACCCATGTTTCAGGACTGCATTTGATGATGTCAAAGTGTGCCCAACGACATGTGTTGAGTGCAGTGATTTCAGGTCTAAGAATCACACTCACCACCATCACTGTGAGTACTGATTGTGACTACCATGTTATGGTTCCATGTGTCAAACTCACGGTGGGTCTGTCTGGTACACTTGTTCTCTAACAAGTACCTATGTGTTTGGTTTGATATCTCTATATCATGACTAATGAGATTCTGTCATCAACCAACACCATAATCTACTCTTGTGTGTCATTGTTGTCTATCTACCTTCCACAATGACAACCGACTAGGGACATAACAAGAATGTACAAACTCTTAGCATCTGTATGATATCATCGTTCAGGTCATGAACCTGAAGGCATACGTCATTGAGTATTGTCATTCTCTAGACATTCAATCTGTTCTATCAGTATCTCATATGACTGAACCAGAAAGAATTGGAAGCTTGCCTTTGATGTTTATCAAATCAATCTTAATGTATCCCACCAATCGTCCCATGATTGGCTCTCAGGGCATACATACCAACAGACTCCCACTTGCACTGCGAGCCAATCACCCTTGAATCATATTCATAGTGATTTTCAAACATGTCCCACATGTTACTGTGCTCTAGTGCCAACATAGTGAGTAATGGCAACACCTTGCCAAAGTTAGTATTAACCGCATGTCTCTCATCTATTTGTTGTACGTCACACGTATGAGATGGAGTTGTCGTAATATGTGATCTAGTATTCCTTTGCTAACCTTTAGCGACATTGCATGATCAAGGATTCCATACTTGTCATCAATGAGCAGAATATCTATAAGTTCATCTCATGAACTTCCAGATCCATATAGTATCCACTGCTGTTCTTTAACACATAGATACTCGGCATTTCCTTTCAAATGGTTTCATTGGAACACTTCTAATTATCAACAAACTTTCACTTTTATATATCCTATATATTTTGCGATTAATTTTCTGTCCTTTCGGAAGTTTGCATCAATGTAATTCTTTACATCGAACTCTTCCTTATTTCCATAGAACTAGCATTTATCAAGTTCTTGTGGTTTCCAGTAACCCTTACTGGTAGCAGACAGACATCCACTCGTCATGTCTCACATACGAATTAACAGGATGAGCACATCAAATTGTCATGTCATACATACAAGATGATGAATGCATTTTGTTCTTGCCATGCAAGATAATGGGATGATTACATACATGATAGATCTATATCTATTCTTAGTGTTCCCATTCTTCATAAGAATTGGACACTTGGCCTTGGGATACTAACTCCATGTAACATAGACTAGTTTTCTCCCATCAAATCTGTACATACTGAACTCTTCAGTACAGATTGCCAATGTATGCTTTCTCTTTTTAGGTCAAGAGGTTTTTGAGAACTATCTCTATAGATCTCTATTCCTATCACATAGGAAACATCTCTATCTTCCTTAAAGATAATTTCCACTTTTGGATTTCCATTCTAGAACATTTCCATTTCACATCAACATGTGGAATGTGAATACGCTCCCACTAAATCACAGATCCCTTCTTTATCCTTGACATATCAGTCAAACCCTTTGACTATATTATCAAAGTAAAGATCCAATTCTGAGTTTCTTGTACTCAATCAATCACATTGATTAGTCCATTGTAACTTATAGACTTCATTTGCATTGGTGGATTCATAAACCTTATAGGTTGTGTCACGTACACATCCTTGTTTTATTCCTCATAGGAATGCAGTTTTAGTATCCATATGCCAAATGTCTTAGTCATTAAGTTGCAATCAACAAGCATCATCCTTCTCAAAATGTAATCCATGTGTCTTAACGCTTAAGACTCATTTGCACTTATGGATTTATCCAATGGGTGCTACAATCAAGGTCATATCTTATGGTTCACATGGATATCATTTAGGATGTAATGGTCATAAACCATAATTCATAATTCGATTCCTCATATTCATCTAGATAGTTGACTCATCACATGAACAACTTATCACATAGATAATTGAGGTGTATCTGTTAAAGATATAAGAACTCACAACCCTTGTGATTCTTAATTTCTTTTATTAGTGAGGGGTATTCTTTTATTAAGAAGAATTTAGTTATTTGATAATCATTCTCTAACTCCTTAGAGTATGATTCCTTCTTGATTTAGACATCACCATGCCTTAATCATGAGTTCACTATAATACATTATCATAATCACTCATAAGGTTCTCAAACATTTGGTCCAAGTATTTCATTCATTGATCTCATCAAGAATTAACACTTTACCAAATTTGTACTTCATCTATGATAATCTTGAACACTTCAAGATATTCATATTGGCATTTCTCTAAACACCATTTGAAGTATTAGCATTTGTTCCAATAGGCATGTAAATACATCACATGTATTACACCTAATAGGATAATCATTCTCCCACTACCATTAGTGAAGGTTAATTAATCATGTCCAAGATATTCATGTCTCTTACTGGTTCTCTAACCAAAAGAGTCTAGATTTATCCATCACATGGAAACTAGAAATGAATTTCTTATGATTTATGCTAATTTTATTGTTTGAGTTATCAATAACTTCTAGGTATCATTTTATCTTATGCATATCAAATACCACAAGATAAACAAGGCATTGCCACAAAAATCACATCTTTCAAATATTGAAACATCAACTTTATTGATTGCCATCATTGTCATACAATATGTAAAATAAAGTGTTTCTATCTATTGGCAATGTATGAAATAGTAGTTCTCAACTGTATTACATGTCTTATAGGCTGAAAATAAACTAAAGTACTCTTATCTATGGCGGTAACACTTGCCCCAATTATGAGTGCTTTACACTTTATATCTTGGTATCATATACCTCAAAAAGTGTTACAAGTTTACTTTCATGACACCTTTAAGTAGAGACGTTTGTTGCCTCCTTCTTCTTTTGTTCTTCCAGATAGAGAGGACAATTCCTTTTCCAATGTCCTGGCTTTTGACAATGGTGGCAAATGCCTTTCTTGGTCACGCCTCCCTTGGCCTTGAGAGCTGAAGACGACTTGGGCTCCTGGCTAGCATCAGAACCTTTCTTAGCTTTGCCCTTGCCCTTGCCCTTGGACTTGCCTTTCTTGCTTGTGATCACCATCACAGACTTAGGATTGTCCTTCTTCATCTGTGTCTCGTCTGTCCTCAACATGCCCAACAACTCTGATAGTGGCCTATCAAAGTTGTTCATGTTGTAGTTCATCACAAAGTGACTGTAAGATTCTGGCAACGATTGCAGTATCAGGTCAGTAGCCAACTCTTGTCTCAGTGGAAATCCCAGTCTTTGCAGGTTCTCCACATACCCAATCATCTTGAGTGTGTGAGGACCAACTGGATCTCCTTCTATCATGACACACTTGAACAGTGCCCTTGAGACATCGTATCTCTCTTACCGTGCCTGATCTTCATACAGGTTCCTGAGATGCTGAATCGTCTCAATGACACCCATATTCTCATGTTGTCTCTGCAACTCATGGTTCATGGAGCACAACATCAAGCACTTTGCATCAATGGCATCATCAGAATGCTTCTTGTAAGCATCTCTTTCTGTCTTTGGTGCATTAGGAGCCGGTTCCTCTGGAATTGGAATATCCAGGACATAGAGCTTACGCTCTTTAGTGAGAACAATTCTCAATGTCTGATACCAGTCGTGGAATTTTGTCCCATTTAGTCTGTCCTTTTCAAGGATCGATCGCAAAGAGAAGTGATTGTTGTTTGTTGTCATTTTCACTACAAAAGGAAACATGCAATTTTAGTCCAAAAACTCATTTTTGACTTATTTGATTGATTTTAAAAGTTGACGATATAATTAGGCCTTTAATTAATTATCGCTCCCACTATTTTACTTCAAATTGATAGCCCTCACCATCAATTTGGAAGATTGCAGTGTACAACCTTCTAGTGGGCAAGATCCTAAAATCATCTAAGCCATGGACCAGCTAGGGCTGTCACCCACAACATAGATCTCTCATGTAGGCAACTTTTTCCAATTGCATCATATGCAACTCTTGATAAGATGTCATATGCAAATCCTTGCCATGATCATCTCCATGCCTCAAGGTACTAGATCCCATCTAGATCACCTTGTTAAGTCTGACCCAAAGCAAACACGATGAATATGCACCCTTCTAGGGCAGACCCACACATTCATCCTTCACGCTTCCACGAGATAGACGGTGCACCACGCTAGGGCGTGCCCACACTTAGTCGATCAAGATTTTCACGTGTGTCACATTTGGAAGGCATCTAAAACTTAATATTTAATGAGGGATTTGGTTTTTATATACATATACATATCCAATCACCACAATACATAGTATGTATCATATACATGCTATATCCCATTGAAAACATGCACAAACGATAAAAGCGATGATTATGGCCATCCTAATGTGATTCCTCAAGCCAAGAGGAATCACGGTCATCTAGGTCTACATCACATGCAACCTTTACAAGATGAACTATGTGCTTTGCCTTCGGAGTAGATCAACTCATCACATGATTGACTTGCTCATTCTGGCCCGGTCGCCTGGGTGCCACCAGCCGATCGGTTGGCTCCTCCAACCGATCGGTTCGCCCAGTCATCGTGCATCTTGTCATGGCCGCCACCCACTCGTCTCGCTCCTCGAACTGGTCATCAACCGATCGGTTCACTCCTTGAACCGATCGTCTGGAATGTCAACCGATCGGTTCATGCCTTGAACCGATCGTCTCAGATGTCGTCAAGATGTCCGCCGTTCTTCGACATAACAGGAAATAAAATCTATCCTAATTTTACATTGCTTAAAAGGGAAACCCCGAGTTACATTCGGGGGGAGCAAAGGTAGGAAAGAATCTCAAATTATTTCGAGTTACATCAGGAATAGGAGAGGGAAGATTGGTGTGCAGACTCAGATGCAAGCAACCACATACAACCATACACAGATAGGGTTTATTGGCCATAACCACGCTATACATCCACCACAAAACTCGTTTAAGGGCGACGCGTATCGAGTGCATTAATAATACATATTATATATGTAATTGGGATTTGTGGATTTAGGATTGGACATGCATAAAGCCAATATTATTCGCATCGAATGCAATAAATAAAGGTGACAAACCAAAATCGATCATATCGATATTCCTAAAATATAGAGCAGTTGACGTGGCTCTGATACCACTGTTGGGTTTTAGGGGAGGCAGAGAAGGCAGCGGAAACAAAATTTTCTCCCCCAAACCCGGAACAAGGAAACACGTCAACGTCTATATAATAGGAAAGGATGGTTTGTGGAATCATACCTTGTCCCGAGGCTTGCTCAGCGACAATACCTCGTGCCTTACGCAGTCTTCAAAGTCGGTCTTGGACGGTGTCTGTGCAGATCCTGGTCGCACCGAGACTCACGACTCCTCCTCTCACCGGGACTGTCGGGATTGACAGCTGTCCTCCTGAGCGGCAGAAACCTCCCGCCTCTAAAGTAGTCCACACAGACCACCTGGAACTCCACACTCCTTGTCCCACAAGGAGTTGGAAGGAGTCGCACCCTCCTATTGACGTACTAGTTGCCAACACACTCTCCTGCCTCCAGTTGCAACTGTAGTTGTCTTTCCCTTGATACACCTCCCTTTGTGGGAAGCACTTGCTCGGGATCTCTCTCGGTTACCAAAACCAAAGAGAACGACAACTTTACAGAGCAACTGGTTGCACTGAGTTGTACCTTGAGAAGCCCCCAATACCCCTATATATAGGAGGGTCATGGGATAGGGTTCTCTATCCCGAGCAATGCGGGACTAAAAGCAGGAGTAGAAGGGTTCGAGATTTTCCACAAAAGCAACCAACTCACAACCTGAACCGATCGTTTCACAACTGAAACGGTCAGTTGGGGACCTGAACCAGTCGGTTGATATCTCAACCGATTGGTTGGGACACCTCAACCGGTCGGTTCACAAGTGAACTGGTCAGTTGGTGGTCCTGGTCGGTTCTCGATTGACTTTCCTTCTTTTATTTCTAATTGGTATCAAATACCAATCCTTGTTCCAATCAAATTGGGCAAGTGAAACGCAAGGAAAATTCTCACCAATCCTACTTTCCCAAGTTGCTCGATTGCACCAGTTGAATCGATCATTTCAACACTTGAAGCAATCGGTTCACCCTAACCATGAGCTGATCGGTTCAACACTTGAGCCGACCGGTTCACCAAGCTCAGTCGATTAGTTCATCACATGAGCCGATCGGTTAACCTAATTTAGCCCAAAGAATAAAACATGTTGTCCCAGACCATCATCGAACGCACGATCAGCTGGGCGTGACCATTTACAACCCCAAGGCTCCCCTTTCATTCCGCTCATGACTCGGGCTTAGTCCCAAGAGGGACTCTATTCCCCCACAGACTGCTGCCGTTTCCGCTACCTTCATCTTTGGTGAGCATTCGATGGCTGATCTGGACTCTGTTCAAGCTTCTTTGGCTATTGGTTCCTTCGTCCATCCCAGGCAGGCCTCCTCGGCTCCTCAGGTTTGTGTTTGTGGCTTTACAACTTGATCGGTAGTAGCTTCATCGATGTTTCCGCCGCCACACTAGAGTAGGAAGGGGAAAGGGACTTCTCCACCTCGAATCGCACGGGTGAGGCACCGAGAGCTTCTTCAGAGCTTCAAAGTCCTGGAACGACCCTTAGATTGTGTCGTAGAGCCATGAATCAGCACCCCCAACTCCATCTTGTTCCATGGTTTGGGTGTGCTCGGCACCTAGCAAAGACATCGTCGGGCTACATGATTATGTGTGGGTTCTTCTCCTCATAACTCACACTTCTTTTTTCCCCTCTATTCTCCTCCTAATCTGGTTTGTACTTCCATGTATTTCTTCCTGAACTGCCTCTACTTCATCGGCTCCCCTCCCGGCTCCCCCCTCACTCTTCTTTCTGCATAGCGAGTGCCGAGAGGACGAAGCCAGAGCTAGGGCTGGGCATCCGCCAGCCCCCAGGCTCCAGCCAAAGCCACCGCCTCAACTGAGCACGATGGGCCGCTGGCCTTCGTCCGCCGACATCGAGTAGGATCGTGACAATCGTCTCCATGGGCACCATCTTCAAGCTGTCGTTGGACGCATACCTGAGCTGCCTCACCTCCAACTTAGCTCCAGTTCCAAGTGCACCAGCTCAGCACCGCCCACCTTAGCTCCAGACCAGTGAATCCATCTTCATCTCATCTCTGCAGACTCTGCTCCAGTTCTGTTGATCGGCAGTGTAGCTGTGGGAGAAGGTATGAAATACCTTACTTCTTTCTTTTGTATTTGGTGTTTTGATCCATTAAATGCATGTGCTTGTATCTTTTTTCACATTTGTATCTCTGTATTTGGTGTTTTGATCTGTTAAATGCATGTGCTTGTGTATTTTTTCACATATGTATCTCAAAATTTTGGTTGTGGTCTGTGTGCTATGTGTGTGTTATCATATAATATACTGAGATAATGTTTTTTTGTTAGGTATAATTTCAAATGTTCAGGAAGCAGCACTAGGAGGCACTAGTGGTACTGATTCCACATACAACGTGACATCTAGTACTCAAATGAGTGCTAATAGAATTGATATTGATATTGATATTGATCCTACTAAATCTGAACCTAAAATTGATGATTGCCAACCAATTAAAAAAAAAGGTAGACAAGCTACATCTGATGTGTGGAAGCATTTTGACAAAGTGTCATTTAATAGAGTATCTAAGGCAAAATGTAAATATTGTGACTCCCTTTTGATGAATAGGCCCACATATGGTACTAGCTCTTTAGATAAGAATATTAAGAGGCAACATCCATCAAAATGTGTAGGAACTATTGGACAAATGTTTATAAATGTTGGAGAAAAGAATAAAGATGGCACAATGAACTTGAAAAATTGTGTTTGATCAGAATGTTAGTAGGAGTGACCTTGCTAATATGATAATCTTGCATTAGTATCCATTTTCCATGGTTGACCATGTTGTTTTTAGAGAATTTGTTAGAAACCTTCAACCACAGTTTAAATTTGTGTCACGGAACACCATTAAGAAGGATTGTGTGATAATTTACGAAAAAGAGAAAGAGAAACTTTATAAAGTGTTAGATAAATTAACTTCACGTGTAACCATGACAACTGACATGTGGACATCTATTCAAAATAAAGGGTATTTTTCTCTTACTGGGCACTACATTGATGATGAATGGAGGTTGCATAAAAAGATTTTGAATTTTTCTGAAATTGATGCTCCTCACACTGCTGGTAATCTTACTAAAGCAATTCCTGAAAAAAAATTTCAATGGAACTTGGATAAAAAGTTTATGTGCCTTGTTGTTGACAATTGTACCACAAATGATGATATGTTTAGGGAGTTGAGTAAAAATTTTACAAGTAGGGGATGTTTGATAGCACAAGGGAAACTAGTTCATGTACGTTGTTGTGCACACATTCTTAATCTAATAGCACAAGAGGGGGTTGATGTCATAAAGTCAGTAACTTCAAAGATTCGTGAAAGTGTAAAGTTTGTTAAAGGATCTATTTTACGCTCACATTTGTTTAAAGAAGTGGCTTCTCAAGTGAGAGCTCCTCAAAAGGCATTGATTCTTGATGTGTCTACTAGATGGAATTCCACTTTTTTAATGCTAAAACATGCTTTGGAATTCAAAGATGCATTTATTAGATTTGCTGGTAGGGATGCTTCATATAAGTATTTTCCAAGTGAGGTTGAATGGGATAATGCTAAGTTGACTTGTGATTGTCTAGAAATATTTTATGATGTCAAAAATATCTTTTCTTCAACTTTATATCCATCTGCCAACTATTATTTCAACAATATGTGTTGTCCATGTTCATCTAAAAGAATTGAGTAGTAGTGACATATCATTTGTTGCCAAGATGGGGAAAGAAAAGATGTCTAAATTCAAGAAAATTGGGATGTGAGTTGTTTGATATTGTCTATAGCTTCTATTTTTTATCCATGTCTTAAGATGAAAAGTGTGGAATATAATCTAAGAGAGATATATGGTAATGAAAATGATGATAGTGAAGACAATGATGCTAGTGATGGTGGCAATGTTTCTCAAAAGAAAATTGATCAAATCAAAGGTTGTTTAGTGGATCTTTACAATGAGTATAGGTTGCAAATGGGAGGAACAAACTTTGAATACATTGATAACACATGTGATAGGTATGGATGCTTAAATGATACATCGGGGCATCAAAAGACGAGTAGTAGGGGCTTGTTGAAGATTTTAGGGAGATTTGATAACCATCTACAAAAGGTACAAGCCACACAACTAACAAGGACCGATTTAGACTTGTACCTTGAAGAGGCTATTCACCCCAAACAAATAGGTGGAGATAGTTTGGTTGATACTTTTGATATTTTGCAATGGTGGAAGCACAATTGTGCAAAGTACCTAGTTGTTGCAAGAATGGCACGAGATATTTTGGCTATTCCTGTCTCCACTGTTGCATCTGAGGCCGCATTTAGCACAGGTGGAAGAGTTCTTGATCAATATAGGAGTTCTCTAAAGCCAAACACAGTGGAAGCTCTCATATGTGCCCAAGATTGGATGAGAAGTAATATGTGTGGTATGTAGATTAAAAATATTTTAACTTATTGCAAAGACTGTTGAAGCAATTCTTACTTTATAATTCTTTTGTAGGACAAGATTGTGGAGGTGCAATGCTAGGTTCTGTAAGAAAGGATTTGGAAGATGAGAAAGAGCTTGGGGATGTTGTCATCATAGAGATGGAATGATTGGTATGTTAATTTTTAGTTTAAGTTTTTGACATGTTATGCCCACAATAATCTTTATACTTGTTTATTTATATTGATAAATGGTTTACATTTTGTTTGCAGGTACTTTGTACTCTTCCTTATCACGTCATCTTGATTCATTATTGATGTAGTAACAAAGCTTGATGAACAGCCATTCATTTTCTACATTTGGTGATGTGCATTTGATTGCTGAAAATTGGTGTAACAGCCTTATTGTTATCAATGTTGGCAATAGACAATTGGCCATGATGTATTTTGTTGTATTGAGTTGTCTTTAACAATCCTGTTGATCATTTAACAATATTTCATTCTATTGTTGGTGAATTTCTTAATGTTTAACTTGCATATTTTATGGTATTTAATTTTGTAAAGTTGCTAGTTGATTATTGAGTGGTATTGTGTGATTTGTTGAAATATTCTTAGTCTCCAAATCGATTATGTGGATAATGTTGTTCATTTTTCCAGGTTGTTTATAGCACTCAACTCATATATTGAATGGTTTCTTTGTGTTCTATTGGGTTGTTCTATTGCTTAAACCATATGTGTATGATATGATTTTTTAATAAAGATTTTGGGCCAAAAGTAGGTACTTAAATGGTTTTTAAGTGCACAAAGTCTCCCAAAATAGCAGCCTTGCGTTACTCTAGCAGCTTACATATTGGAAATTTTGAACGTCGTTCTAGTGATTAAACCATATATGTGTATGATATGATTTTTTAATAAAGATTTTGGACCAAAAGTAGGTACTTGAATGATTTTAAGTCCATAAAGCCCCCCCAAAACAACAGCTTTGTGGTACTCTAGCAGCTTACATGCTGAAAATTTCGAACTTCAGTAAATGTATACATCAATTTGGGCCTAAAAATAGGTCCATCCATCAATTTTAATACTTAAAAAAATTGCACAGAATCGTATACCCTTGGAACCGCACCGTGTACCCGCATTATATGCGGTTCCAGGTATGGTGCGAGTCTGGTTACTGAGAAATGCAGGTCTGGATCCGTACTCGTACCCGCAAAAACAATTGGGTACGGTTCTGGGTATGGTCATACCCGCACCTTTTACACCCCTAACTGTGGAGCTGTTGGATTGTGATGATTTTAAAAACCACCTGTCAGATCATACATAGAAAGGAATGTAAATAAATATAACAAGTGACAATGAATAAATCTGAGACTTTGGTTTTAATCATCGCATTGAATGTAATTGACATTAAATCCTTAATCAAACTATACACAAAATTCCCAAATTGATTTGAGGGTTCAAACTAAACTAAAACACTACCAAATCTAGATCACGTGTTAATTGAGCAATCTATACTCTTCTTGTTGACTTAGATTTCCATTTTGACCATTGTATGTCCATTAATACAATAAAAGTTATTATCTTGAATTATATACATAAAAAATGAAATAATGTGTAACATTTTTTCATAATTGTTTTCTTTGACTCCAAAAATGAGATGATTAATGAATATCCTTTCAAGATTTAATTTATATCCTTCTTTATGCCTTTATGGGAATATTATCTTGGAGGACAGAGAGAAAAAGGGATTAATGATTCTTTCTTCTTATTATAATCTATAAAGGAAAAAGGGAAACTTCTTGTCCAAGCTAACTATTCCATATTATCAAATTTTACTCCTTTTATCTTCCTCTTGAATTTATTTTAAACATTTTAAAGACTAAGAGAGAGAGAGAAAATGAAAAGAGAAATGTATATCCATCCATTTGAGTTAATTGTAACGCATAATGCATAAAAGAGAAAAAGTATTTTGAGCCACATTTTATTTTTCTCACTTTCATTATCTTATAAGAAAGTCAATTTCATGGTCTTTTTACATTAAGTCCCTCAACTCCTTTTATTTAGGAAAACCATATTATAAGGCTTAAATTATTTACAACATAAGATAGAACGGATCAAAAGGCAGAGATCGAGATGAACCACAACAGCAGCTCTCTCATGCCTGTCGGGCTTCTTTCTCTCTGGTTGTTGTTGCCTTGTGCTTGGGCTGGTTCTCCTTACTTGATTCAATCCTTGTTCAGATGCCAATATATTTTTATACATCCTCATTGGTGTGGATGATCTAGCCTGGAAGTATTTCCTGTGATGGTGGTGGTCTATTTTGGGCTATGTTGCCTGTCTGATGACCTAATCTTCTGGTTCGTTGGTTGTGTGGATGGACTATCCTTTCTGCTGTTGTGATCTTGATCACTCATGGGGAGGATCTTCCTGATGTTTTTGTTCCTATTCTAGATGCTCTCTCATGTGCTGGCTGCTTGTAGTCTTGTTTGGAGGATGCAACTACTGTCTTGATAGCTATGGCTTCTGATCGTTGTTTATGGTTGGATGCTGAGTTGTTGACTATATGCTGTTTTGGATGCTCCCCTCTCACTCTCGGAGTGATGGTCGAGTCTGGGTTATGATGTGTTGCGCTTGTTGGTTCTGGTTGCTCCCCTCTCACTGTTCAGTGATGGTTGATGTTGTCTTGCTCGATCCTGCTGATTTTAGTTGTTCAGTGTTGGGCTTGGGCCGTTAGTGTTCTGATGAGTTATTTGTGTCTCTTGAGAGCCTGATGATAGTGTTTCTTGTCTCCCTACTCCCCTCTCACCAACTGTGATGGTTGAGCTAGCTTCTTATTTTTTGGGTTTCCTCTGGCCTGTACTCATAGATACTATACTCTGATGTAAAGATATCTTTTGGTTTCTAGTTGGTTCTCGTTGTGAGAATCAACAAGCATTGTACACTTTTACAAAACAAAAATGAAAAAAAAGCAACAGGAATTTTGACCGACCAAAAAAAGGCTTAAATTATTTATGAAAATTCGAGTGTTACATTAACATTTTTAATATATATTATTTAATAAAAACATAAATTATCTACAATGCTTGAAATATAAAAATAACATCGTTAATATAGAGAACATTACATGGTAATACATATAAAAATAATATATACATGGATGAAAATAGTAAATACTTTTAAGAAAAATACGATATACATATAGCTTAACTTATTAAGTGATATTATATATACACACACATATATATTAAACACAATATAAATGTTAAATTCAAAACAGAAATATAGATATTTATTTTGGGTTGAATAATGTTTCCCGACCAATGTTTGTATATAGTTCTTTAATGATACAAGTTTGCATCCATATTAATATATTATAGTCAACCAATTTATTCACACATATATGATATAAAATATATTTTATTTTATTCTTTACATAAGGTTTCCTTAATTATAAATAATAGAATTTATGATAAGTATAATTTGGCAGCTCTTTGTTGTTTATATCGTCATATGTTAACAATTATATATATGGTTGGTAGAATATATGCATATGTCTATATATTAACATATATATTAACATATATATATATATATATATATATATATATATATATATATATATATGTGTGTGTGTGTGTGTGTGTGTGTGTGTATGTGTGTGTGTGTTCATATACTAAATACAAGTTTAAAGTTATATATATTATATATTTGATTTAATTTATTTATAATATTGTGTGTCCTATATTTATTTTCTATTTTGACAATGTAAATTTTAAACTATAAATATTTTTTACTTTCCATATATAATAATTCAATACTTTATATTGTATTATATATCTTAGTATTTAATTTTATATTTATACTTTAATATACATGTATAATGAGTCCAAGATGGGAGACCCCATCACTTACATCCTTGGTTTGTTACGAAGAGGTCTCAAGATTAAGCCTGCGTGATGGCATGAAATGAAAAGAAATCACCAATTCAAAAACATACATATATTGATACAATTAATATATTAATGTAATATTGTAGTTTACTATTGCTATTACATATTCAAGTATAATGATTGTATCTCAATTGTTTACTAGAGTTGTTAAGAAATTATTTAAATATAATATATATAATAAAAATCATAACGTGGTACCAAACATACAAAAATAAAATTATGGGGAAAATGTGACCCTGGTTGGGACGAATGGTGCAATGTGTCTTGGGTAGGGGCAGATCATCCCCAACCCATGGACGCAATGACCCAAAGAAGTGACATTTTGAAATTTTGTATTGAATTGGGCAAAGGATATTAAAAAAAAATTGGCATTTTGTTGGTCTTTTTTTCTTCTAGTTGAACCACTAGTCCAATACAATCTAGTATCGACCATGTTTTTGTTTGAATTGATTAAAAAAGAGATATGACTGGATTATTGGACTTTTATAGTTTCCCTAATCCAATCAGTCTGGCCAGTCAATCAGGTTTGGTTCAAAAACATTATCGGTAAACTTTGGCAAAGTTTAAAATTACATTTTACTCTTCAAAAAATAAGAAAAATGACCACTAGCTCAAATGGACACCACAAAGGTGGTTTTTGCACTGATCACTAGGTAAGATGTTGACCTTGATTGGGGAAAGGTGTTAATCAACCAACAATGCCTATGAAGGTGCAATATTGTCTTCCCAAGTAAGTATTCTAAGTAGAAACTATTTGTTTAAACAATAATGTCATAAAAGGTAGCATAACGATGAAAATAAAACAAAAATAGTTCGGAATATTCCAATGTGGGGCACCTAACTTTCATTTTCATTACATTATGTAATTACAAGACAATGAAGAAATCAAAATAAAAAATGAATTATTAAATTGGAAAGATTGGTACATATATCGTACATGAACGAGATATGTGATGCCTTTGGGTGATGAAACTATGTCTACATCACAGTGAGAAAGATCTTCTTTCGTTATAGTTGTTTATCAGCCTGACCTGGAGTTCTGGAGGTGTTAGGGTAGCCATATAACGTAAAATGGTGGTGATAACTAAGTTAAAACAGACGCTACTTTGAATGTTTCTAGTAGCTAATCTAGGAGTGGAATGGAAATAACTTCTCGTCCCCTCGGTTTGATTTGGGCAAGATGTGACTCATTCCTCCGGTTTAGGGGCAGATCAGCCGGCGTTTGAGTGAATTTTGAGGTTCAAGTGCCCATAGCTTAGCTCTAAGTCTATTGGGATGGCTTGAGCATTATTAGTAGAACTTTGAAAGCTTTTGTGACACAAGAGGGCGGGACTTTGACTACGCATGTAAATTAGTGGTTTCGATGGAAATTGGCAGTCTGAATATGTATAAATTTAAAGACGACCAAATTAGGTACCTACGGAAGCACATGCCATGGCATCTCGCTTTGGAATAAGACCTGAGGATCTCCCTCACAAGAAGTCAACGTCTCACCTATCTGGAATGATGTGATACAATACTGTAGCTTTGAACTGGTGGTCATGGTGAAGATGTAAATCTAAACTAGTGGTCATGGTAAACACGCATTGCAACTTATATTTATATACTAAACATAAAATGCAGTGTCATTCTTAGTAGTATCTGTGTTGACGATGAGTGAATAAGATCAAACGAAACGGAAGTTCTTGTCTGGTTAGATTCAATTTGAGCCTTGTTATCACTTGTTTCAATCTTCTCCTAAGACAGGTTTGAAAGAACGCGACATGAAAAAAAAGTTATTAATGCATACATAAATGAGCTTATATTATTACTTGAAATATTAAGGATCCATTTGGTAGGCAATGGTCTCATTGGTTTTGTTGCTTGTTACTTCTAGCGACTAGCAACTCATTTATGGCTTTAGATAGCATGACTTGAAGATCTGAACCAGGTCTTTTGATCTATTACTAGTATGACTTGAAGATCCGAACCAGGTCTTTTGATCTATTACTTAGTTATTGTAATTTGCATAGCAAAAAGTCAAATCTATTGTCTTTCATAGAGCATTGAGTTACCGCGCCTCATACGCACTGACATGGGCGAGAACAGAAAAAGATAGCATGAAAAATATAAGTTTTTGGGTGTAACACTAACATTAATAAGAGACTGACCGGCTTTAAAAAGAAACACACGGCAGGCTTTTTCAGGCTACAAATTTGTCAAGCACTTCTGATTTCCTTTTGGATGATTTTGCATACTATTATGGTAGTAATAGACAATTCTCTACTTGATATTAGATCGTAAACGCCTACACAAGGTCAACATTTCAAAATACAATCTTCTCTTCATTCACAAGATCTACACGGAAATACTTGATTGGACATAGACAATAATCTACAGCGATCCTCCACTCATCAAATACAACTATATAAAAAATAAAAAAATAAAAAGAACTTCTAGCGGGAAGTTTGAAGGGCACGCAGCTACTTCTAGTAAAATCAAAATCACAACTACAAACTCGGTTTAAAAAGGTTGATCCACCGACTTCTTGGATGATCTCAAGAAGAACATAATCTCCAATACTACGGACACAACTAGAAGTATAGAGAGGTTGATGGCATAACCAATTTTCCAGGGTTGCCCTGCGCCACCAGCTTTTATGCCGAGAAGGATGTTTATAGCTGCAAGAAAGAGAGTGAGCCTTCCAGTCCAGTGATGGTACCAGTTCCAGTACTTGCGGTACTTGGAATCTTTATTGGGGCGTAGAATAAATGCCAAGACCTATTATGAAGAGAAAGAACAAAAAGGAAAGATCTATTAATGATATGCAATCATCATTATAGAAACGAAATAGATTAACAAATGCAAGGATGCAAAAGTGTTCTTAGTACAGAAGGTGCATATAAACGGGAGGTGCGTCCATTCTTTTTTTGGTAGAGTTTATACATTTGCTATAGAGGAAACTAACAGATCAAGCTACAGTCATTTCATCTTGAAGAGTATAAGTTTTTTCTAATTTGTATATAAACGTGAGGATTGTGAAATGAAGAAGTGATCACACAGCTTAGGTTTACAGACACACGTGGAGGCTACAGAAAGACCTAAGCAGTGACTCAATTGAGAGCCTGAGACCTATAGAAAACTGAAATGAAAACAGTCATGAATATACTCTACCAGCACATAGAGAATCACAAGGTTAAATCAAAGCCTAGAAATAAACAAGTTAAAAATGAAAATAATAAACTAAGCGCAATGACAAACAATAGGCCCAAACTAAACTGCATGGATATCGGTAGTGGAACTCTCTGCTTGTTGCGGAAATGAGCATGACACAGAACAAAGCTCAATCTTCAAATTGAGGGACGAAATGAACAAACCACATAGGAACTAATTATATGTAGAGATCTCCTCAATGTCAGAAGGTAAAAAAGACAGGGCAGTATGACATTATTCACTATGCACTGCAGAATTCATTCTTCGTTAGTTTCCCATAAAAATGCAAGGCATCTAGTCTTAACAATTAGGTCATACAATAATGAGATAATACTCAGCATCTATGGTTAATCCCAAATTTTTACCGTCGCACTAGAGACAACCCCGGATCTGGATGCAGGAAGTTATTAATCTGATGTTGAAACTCTAATAGTAGATCGAGAATAGGGCCAGAACAAACAAGGGCACTGTCCCTAAACTGACCAGCAGCCAGTACGGTGGACAACGTATTGCATGGAGTAAAAAGGATATAAGCATCAATATTTGAACATAGCATCAATGTCTAGACGACACAGGGAGATGATGACACATTTGTTGTAAAAAATGTAACTGAAGGTGACTTTGGGAGAGACTGCTTCTCGGAAATGTGCGAAGTTCAACTATCCTATCAGGGGGTATCAGTTCCGGACTATAACAAGGCAGCTCAGTCAATGTTGTAGTTTACCTAATATCCAATTTAAGGCAGTTCAAGTATATCAAATTTGTTTTCCATCCTCCCGTGTTTGCTTTGAAGCTCCTTTTCCACATTTCATCCCCTCTTTCAGCTGCACATAATTTTCTCCAGAACCGACGTAGTTGATCAAGAACATGTAGCATTCTACCAGCCGTGACAAAATTCGACCTGGCTCCACAAGATCTCGACTGAGTGTAACTTGGCCGATGGCTGGGCTTCAAGAGGGCAACCAGTTTTCAGCTGCATTTTATCTATATTTCTTAGCTATATTCATCACAGATCTAATACGGAAGTCTATATTATCCATGTATTGAAGGCTTTCAAAGACTTTTTGGTCTTTGCTCGTGTCCTTACTGAAGTATAGTTACTGTTTAATATATGCCATTTCTTTTCTATTGCGTAACAGACATTTTTCTGTTATCCCAGGCAAACATAAATAAATGGTATTGGTGCTAAGAAGAATACCAGAGATGTCATTTTTATAATCCGTATCAGGGCACTAACCCTAGGGCTGCTGGGATACATCTTTCCATACTAATTTCCAGCCTCCATTCCCGATCTCCCTCTCCACTATTGTTGTTGCTCCTTGATGTAGGACAGGCCCCACCTTTACGCACCTATGAGCGTAAGTGTAGTTGTGTTATTGGTTAGGCTTTATTAGCATGCTTTATTTTATCATGTTATTTTTTCTCTTTTTGGGCTATTTTTGTTTTTGGGCTATCGTAAAGTCAAGTGGTTTAATCTTACATTGGCTACCGCCCGTTTAGTCTTTCTTTTAGAAGCCTAGGCTAAATTTGCGTCCATGTAGAGACAGTTGATGAATGAGAATTTTTCCCTTTTAGTCTTTAGCAGTATTTCTTCTTTAATTCCGTAGATAGGCATTACTCCTCTTCTCCAAAAGGGAGGAGATCTTTCTCTCTTCCTTCAAGATGGCCCCTCTCTAGTTGCTGTCTCTATAGCTCTAGGGTCTACGTCTTGCCAATAACCTCATCTACTAAGGTTGTTGTTTGGGAAGCCGTATGGTTCCATTCCCCTTTACTCTCATATAGGGCAACCCATCTTAGCTACTGAACAGGGTCTTTTTTTGTTTCTCCTCACTTTGGTGTTTATTTCCTACTCTTGGTGCCGTTGATCTACTCCGGTCATGGAATGTCTATATGACCACAACTCATGTAACTGGTACCCCCACGGCCTCTACCCTATTTTGCAGTGTGGTGTTAAACGTAGTATACTCTGCTGCTGCAATTTCTGCCTCGACAAATCACACGGCATGTTCGCCCACTGATGTTGAATATCAATAATGTTGACTCAAGGTCAATTAGGTCAATGTTGACTCACGTCTAAATTGACTAAACCCGTGTTTTGATGATGACTAACCATTCCACATATTGGTGTCTAATGTCTCTACTTGAGTAATTTCAGATTAGGTATAGACACACTCCAATTGCCCTAACTTGCGCATCTCAAATTGGAGAAAAGACAAGTCAAAGTCATACAAGTGCACATTTTTGTAATATGATGTATATCCATTAGAATCATGTTGTAAATCACTTATAATGATTGTATGACTTGTAATTAAGCTTAGAAAAATATCAGGAACACTTAGATCGAATATTAGAGCACTTTTAATGCAACTTTGAAAATCAATTACAGGCACTTGGTCGGTCGAGTTTCCCACCCTGAAACTCGACCGATCAACCTTGGTCGATTTTCTGAAGATTGCATCGGTCGAGTTGTGCACTCACAGAACTCGACCGATTGGGTAGTAGGCCAGTTCCAGTTGGAATGGTCGGTCGAGTTTCCTCAGAACAAACTCGACCGATCATTTCAATATCAGGCTGCCTGCTACTTGATCGGTCGAGTTACACTTATAGAAACTCGACCGATTGCACTGTACGGAAAAGTGCAGAAAAGTGTTTCTAGCCGTTGTGGAGTTGCAACAAGTGAAAATAGATCCGTTGCAAGCCACAAAACGTCTAGTTTTCTTTCACAAGTGTTCCCAAAGGCTAAGAGGCATCCCCAGCTATAAATAGGACCCCTTGGGCTTCATTCCAAGGTTGAGCATTCACTATGAAGGTTCCTATTCTATAGTTGAGTGATCCTACAGCCTCCTCTCTCTCTAAGCTTAATCACTTGCTACATCCATTAGAGTGAGTAGGAAATCTGTAAGAGAGCTAGTCCTACATGTATATCTTGTGAAGCTCTCACTTCCACCACCTCCTATCTCTTCTTTCAATCATGAAGATGAAGGTTCTCTCTCTTGTCCAAGAGAGGTGAAGAAGAACAAGGGAAGGAGTCCCTTGGTGAAGATCAAGGCTGAAGACTTGGAGCTAGAGTGGGTAAGCCCTTGGAGAAGGCAGAAGGCTCAAGCTCAAGTGGGTAAGTCCTTGGTGGAAGCTTCTCCGAGTGAAGGTGAAGTCAAAGGCGGAAGATCCAAGAAGAGTGGGTAATTCCTACAAGGCCGAAGACTTGTGCAAGAGTGGGTAAGTCCTTGGAGAAGGCCGAAGACTCTTGCAAAGTGGGTAAGTCCTTGGTAAGGTTGAAGACTCTTTGTATTGGATAGGTTAGTCCTTTGTTTGGTCATGTATTGTAAGTCTTATGAATGAATATAAGAATGCAATTGTTGGAAGTCCTAGAGGTTGACCTCTCTAGGCAAGTGGATTGACACACTTCTAGTTTGAAGTGTGGAACCACTCTAAATAGCTTGTCTAATTGGTGCATGTTCAATCTCTCTTATCCTTGCTATGCATGATTTAGTTGCACTCAAATTACCTATTTAGCAACCTTATCTTGTCATATATCTTGAAGGTTTGATGAGTTTTGTTTAAGTGCTTTCAGCTCTGATACCACTTGTTAAATCCTAGATGGATGATTAGATGCTCTAGAGGGGGGGGTGAATATGTATGAACTTGCTTCCTTGCATAGTAGAGTAATTGCTCTTAACCCTCATACTATCTTTTCTTATAGAGAGAAAGTTTTTGATGCTCTATCTTGTGATAAAGATTCTTATATAACCAAAGATGTTTGCTTAGAAATCTATCTTGTGCATGCTAGAGATGATATGAATCTATTGTGTTTTACCTTTACTTCTCTTGTGCATGACAATCATAGTTTGAGATCTTCTTTGCAAATATTCTTTGGTGATAAAAAGAATCTTAATCAAATCCTAGACCATACTACCAAACAAATGGGTAGAGATGGCATTGGACTTGACTGTAGCCAAAGGAACAACAAAGATAAAGGACCTTCATTTTTCAATGAAGAATCCTCCAGTTCCAAGGCTACGGGCACTTGTAATTATTGCAATGTTTTTTATCATTATTCTACTTGTTGTCCTTTTAGGAAAGCACCCAAGAGCAATAGGACTTGGGTTGCTAAACTAACCCCTCTGGACCCAAAAACATGATTGGGGACCATTTCATCTTTCTTCTTGTAGGTACTTGCAAATGAATTGACTTGAGCTATTGAATTGCAAATTGACTTGTCAATCCACATAAAAGAAGAAAGGTGAGATGTGTAGAGGGTGACAACAAGTGGAAAAAGCAATGGTAAGCACAAAGGTAAAGTTTTATTGCTTATAACCATTTCTAACTTGTTTGTGTCAAGCTAGTGTGCACTATACATATGTTTTTGAGTCAAAAGTGGCATTTTGTGATTATCTTCACACTCTTGCTCAAAAACTGTTTCTAATGCTTCTATAGTGCATTACTAACTTGATTAAACATGTTTGGATATGGTTTGTATTTTAAGCATGCCTTTAAATATTTTTATGATATATATGTGCTTCTTGACAGCTGATCTGTCGGTCGAGTTTGCCCTATTGAAACTCGACCGATAGGCACCAAGAGTGTTGCCAACAGCTGTCATCGGTTGAGTTGTCCATGCACAGATTCAACCGATAACACTGTGCACAGAATATACATTTGGCTTATTGAGTGAGAATTTCCCTCTCAACTAGATTTTCTCAACCAATAGCCTTATTCTTTGGCACTCCCTTGGTATCTTTATATATGCATATTGCCATGTTCTAATTTGCCTATCTTGCTTACAACTCTATCTCTCTAATTGCTCTAAATTGGTATATCTATATGTTGCAATTACTTGCTTTGAGTTGTTTTACAGGTTTTGATGATGATCTCTTTGGATCTCTTGGTTGTGTCTTAAATTGCTTCCGTTGTGCTCTAACTTGCTACATCTATCTAGGTGTATATCTTGTTTTGATACAACCTTGAGGTTCTTAGGGGTAATCATCTTTTGGTAAGGATGCATATCTTGTGAGTTATATCCTTTCATGCTTCTAAAATTGCATATCTCTTTGTTTGGATATATCTCTACATCTAATCATAGCTTGCTTTATCTTGTGTATCTTTTGGTATCTCTTGCTATGATCTAGATCCTACTAGTAGTCCTAACTTGTGATATCATCTACTAGTAGTTCACATACATGTAGTTCTAACCTTGTTTACAAATTGCCATCTTTGATCATCTATATGTTATGCTTGTATCTTATCTCATACATGCTCAAGATTGTTCCTTGAATTGCATATCTACTATCTTGAGTTGTTTGCATAACATTGTGATGCAGGGCACATGGAGCTACATTATATGTAGAAATTGGAGTATTTTTGGATTTTATGCAGGTTTTGCTCCAATTTCAGTTTTTGCTGCAAGTATAGTGTTTTTTATGCAGAAACACCCTTCTGAGCAAGACTCATTGCTTCGCCATGAGCTCCGATGGTTTTTGGTCAAATTCCATCATCTTGAGGGTCAAAATTGTGATTGATTTATTGTTTTTCTGCAGCACTTTATCTTGCATTTTTTGGATGTTCAAGTATATGCTTTAACTTGCTTTTCTTTCTATGCTTGGACAAGCCCCTATCTGCGCTCTTCTACTCTCCTTATATATTTGTGTTATCTCCTTTCTCTTTAACAAGTGATGTTTCTTTTTTCTTCATAACCCCCACCTTTTTGAAATGACAAAGGGGGAGAAAGGTAATGTCTTCTTTTAAAAAGAGGAAGAAGGCATGTCTTACATGAAGAAGAGAAGTATGTTCATGTAAAGGGAGAAGGTAAAGGGGAGAAGACATATATGTGTAGAACATATATGAGTAGAAGACATGGTATTCTATAAATGTTATGAAAGCTAACCATGCTGGAGAAATAGCATCAATTGAGGGGGAGTATGAGAACTCCACTAGCATCAATTGAGGGAGAGCATATGAACTCAATTCTATTGAAACCCCTAGGTTTCTCCAAAGGTATGAATTTACTTAAATGCTTTCAATGCATTTATGGAATGGTTTGTCATCTTCAAAAAGGGGGAGAATGTTGATTCAAGGTCAATTAGGTCAATGTTGACTCACGTCTAAATTGACTAAACCCGTGTTTTGATGATGACTAACCATTCCACATATTGGTGTATAATGTCTCTACTTGAGTAATTTCATATTAGGTATAGACACACTCCAATTGCCCTAACTTGCGCATCTCAAATTGGAGAAAAGACAAGTCAAAGTCATACAAGTGCACATTTTTGTAATATGATGTATATCCATTAGAATCATGTTGTAAATCACTTGTAATGATTGTATGACTTGTAATTAAGCTTAGAAAAATATCAGGAACACTTAGATCGAATATTAGAGCACTTTTAATGCAACTTTGAAAATCAATTACAGGCACTTGGTCGGTCGAGTTTCCCACCCTGAAACTCGACCGATCAACCTTGGTCGATTTTCTGAAGATTGCATCGGTCGAGTTGTGCACTCACAGAACTCGACCGATTGGGTAGTAGGCCAGTTCCAGTTGGAATGGTCGGTCGAGTTTCCTCAGAACAAACTCGACCGATCATTTCAATATCGGGTTGCCTGCTACTTGATCGGTCGAGTTACACTTATAGAAACTCGACCGATTGCACTGTACGGAAAAGTGCAGAAAAGTGTTTCTAGCCGTTGTGGAGTTGCAACAAGTGAAAATAGATCCGTTGCAAGCCACAAAACGTCTAGTTTTCTTTCACAAGTGTTCCCAAAGGCTAAGAGGCATCCCCAGCTATAAATAGGACCCCTTGGGCTTCATTCCAAGGTTGAGCATTCACTATGAAGGTTCCTATTCTATAGTTGAGTGATCCTACAGCCTCCTCTCTCTCTCTAAGCTTAATCACTTGCTACATCCATTAGAGTGAGTAGGAAATCTGTAAGAGAGCTAGTCCTACATGTATATCTTGTGAAGCTCTCACTTCCACCACCTCCTATCTCTTCTTTCAATCATGAAGATGAAGGTTCTCTCTCTTGTCCAAGAGAGGTGAAGAAGAACAAGGGAAGGAGTCCCTTGGTGAAGATCAAGGCTGAAGACTTGGAGCTAGAGTGGGTAAGCCCTTGGAGAAGGCAGAAGACTCAAGCTCAAGTGGGTAAGTCCTTGGTGGAAGCTTCTCCGAGTGAAGGTGAAGTCAAAGGCGGAAGATCCAAGAAGAGTGGGTAATTCCTACAAGGCCGAAGACTTGTGCAAGAGTGGGTAAGTCCTTGGAGAAGGCCGAAGACTCTTGCAAAGTGGGTAAGTCATTGGTAAGGTTGAAGACTCTTTGTATTGGATAGGTTAGTCCTTTGTTTGGTCATGTATTGTAAGTCTTATGAATGAATATAAGAATGCAATTGTTGGAAGTCCTAGAGGTTGACCTCTCTAGGCAAGTGGACTGACACACTTCTAGTTTGAAGTGTGGAACCACTCTAAATAGCTTGTCTAATTGGTGCATGTTCAATCTCTCTTATCCTTGCTATGCATGATTTAGTTGCACTCAAATTACCTATTTAGCAACCTTATCTTGTCATATATCTTGAAGGTTTGATGAGTTTTGTTTAAGTGCTTTCAGCTCTATTCACCCCCTCTAGAGCATCTAATCACCCATCTAGGATTTAACAAACAATTCATGTGACATGCAACATGCTGTGTGGTGGTGTATCTGCCAGTCAACACGGCCTATTTACACGACATATCTTGTGCTGCTTGGAAAATTTGTGAAATTCACACGCCATGTCTTATTCTCTACGTGGACAATCTTCCTTTATCTACTTATCTCTTGATCTCTACATAGAGTGCCTAACCTTCTACACAATGTGTCATGCAAAAACCCTCTCTTGAAAATCCATTCCATCTTATCGATTCTCTATTCCATGACCTGTCTAGGAAAATCCACATCTTTCTTGGGCTATTTTTCTTGATGAATGCTATTCACTTTGGACCATTTACATGAGTTATTCTAGTGTGATAAAATACTTTTTTATACATGTGGATGTCTTTTCTTTGGCTGTAACACAATCAATCTGGTTCTCATCAATTATATGCGATTTTATTTATCTTGGGAGCAACTTAGTCATTAGGGCGGGTGCCTAGTCAGCCTAAGGCCCGCTTCAATCTTGGCGCCCAGGTATTTTTAGCACTTGGAAGGCCGACTAGGCGTATTAGGCGGTTAGGCGCTGCTCCGCCAAGCGCTGGACCCATAAGAAGCCCAATTAAATTGTTTAATCAAAAAAGATTGAAAGGCCAATATTAAATTATTTTTATTAAAATATAAAATAAAAAGGAAAATTTTAGTTAACTAAACATAATCTCTATATATTAATATCCTATGCTAACCAAGCCCTCAACCAGCGACCATTGAGTTCTCTCTCAATATAGTGCAAACAGTTGTGCGGCCTCCTCTAGTTGTACGCTCCAATAGAAGCACAACCGTCTCCAGCCAACCGACCCTTCAAGACAAATATGCCGTCCTTGCTTTCTTGCTCCCCCTCCCCTCTCCTCCTCCCTCCCCCCCCCCACCCCCCCCCCCCTCTGTACTCCTCCACTTCCTTCGTTCCTGATCCCTCCGTCTTTCATAGCAGCTGATAGAGCACAATGGTAGGAACCTCATGTTGGTACACTCTCTTGGAGCATCACAAAGACATTACAATCTTAGGAATCATATAAATCTACACTAGTATATCCTTACTAAGATTTGTCAATGCTTGAGTTGTATTTTAAAAAGTCCTAGACAACTATCAATCTGATTACTGTCATTTCTCTCAGTAGTCATCTAGGCTCTTGCTAATTTTCTTTGCAACACTTTCACAATTATTTTTCTTATACTGCTCATCTTATTACTTGTAATTTATATCACCAGAATAACTAGTTTGCTAGATCCCAACAGTGAAAAAACAACATCAACAATTTCTCTTTCCATTCTACTACGCTTACCTTGATTTTGCAATATTAATTCATGTACTACTTGTAATCTGGCTTCTTCTAACTATAACTTGGACTAGGCCAAAACTATATCTTGTTGTCATGAAACCAATGATTATTGAATAGTTCTTGAAACTCGGGAAAGGCATCAACCCCATATGGGCTGGAAACATGGATTGTACTCGAACTAGGATCCCAACACGGATGTGGGTACTGCCTAATAGTACAGGTATGAGAACTCGTCACCAATAATCTTGGATCAAAACTATATACATGTGCAACCTATACAATGCATGTAGAAGCAATAGAGTAAATCTAATAAGATTAAGATTAGACAAACATGCACTTGGTTATCTTAGACAAAATATCATATGTTAGATTTGATAAGCAGTGTACTCAGTTATTCATATGACAGATGTGAGATGAGATACACTTGACCATGATCAATCCACTTATCCAGTCAATTCCCATCTCTATGTGGATATTGGCCATACACAGATGTGCCCTGGATTGGAGGATGCAGTTATGAAAAGTTTTGGAAACGGATGTATGGACTCGTTTTAAGTGGTTCCGTAACATATGCTACTAGTTTAAGGGGAACCGAAAATAGATGCCTCCATTTTAGAACTGGACAATATATATTTGGTAATGGTGTTACTAAAAATAATTGGATAGTACTACGTTGGGAGATGACCCTACGAAAGGATATTCAGAGTTATAAAAAGCTGAAGAATTATCACTCTAATAATCCTTTCGTATGGTCATCTCTCAGCATAATAGAATCCAATCAATTTTCATAACACCTACTAAATATATTAAGCCCACTTCTACAATGAAGCCATCTATCTATTTTGAATTCCCCTTAAACTATTAGCATATATTAGGGAACCACTTAAAACGAGTCCATATATCTGTTTCCATAACCTTCAATAAATATATCCTCGTATTTGGGGTACAAAAAAACTAAACAGTTATCACTCTGAATACGCTTTGTAGGGTCATTTTCAGCTTTGCATCTATCAGAAAATGACAAACAACATTTTCAAGTTACGCCCTCCAAAAAAATTGGATTACTAACAATTAAGATAGTTGCTTAATTGTCAAAACTATGTATCCAGTGTAGCGTCAAAATCAAATCCAAATCCACTCATTAATTTTCTCAACCACATAATAGAAAGATTGTCGGTGACATAGATTTGTAGCCTTCTATTGTTCTAGAAGACTAGGTGATGCAAGAGAAGTCCAATGTCTAGATCCAGTGCCAGATAGCATATTAGGCTAATTAGTTCTTTATTATTTTTTCTTATATTAAGGTTTATTATGCAATTGTTTCAATTTTAGGACCTATGGGTAATATTAGAAACTTAGTTGTAAGTTCTTGATTATTTTTTATTCTTGTTTTAGTTGGGTCTTGAGCGGAATAAGCCAATTAGTACTTCCCGTGAGTTATATACAAATACTTATGTCAGGGGCATTGTCCAACAGAGTTGATGATATGAATTAGTTTGGTTTTGCAACTTGGTTTGCATCAAGTGGCATCAAAGCCTAAGATTGAAACCCTATGTCTGGATCCCAGGACCCGCGGGAGACGACCAAAACTTTAGGTGTCGCCCAACCCACTTATCCCCCATGTTAGTATCCTAAACCCTAGGTATAGAAGCCATCAACACCGTCCATTGGATCCAAAACGCTAGGTTAGATCCATTGATTAATCCCATACACTAGGGTAGGATTAATCCCATCAATCCACCATTGATTTATCCTACACCCTAGATCTAGGATTAATCCTATCTTGGAAATAAAAACAATTGTCCAGTGCATCGCCCCACTGTTCGTCACCCCGATCACCCTCCTTTCGTTTCTTCTAGGTCTATTTGCCTCTTCTGCTTTCACCTATATTCTCTTTTCTCGTGTGGGGTTACACCATCAAGTATCCCTGATACCTTTCTGTTGGCGGTTGGTGGTCAGCCAACGCCTAGCTACTACAATCGCTCGGTAATATGTGCCTTTTGCCTCACCTTTTCCGGCAACTCGAGGGGGCTAACCCCTTCCTCTGCCTCTTAAGGGCCCTAGCGCCAAAGGAAACCAAGGGCTAGGTCCCGCGACTCCTAGATAGCACCCAAAAGGTGTTGCCTCCCAACCACAGCGGCAACAGGACAGCAGCGACAACTTCTCTAACTTGAGGGGTCCCACCAACGAGTCCCTCAACTCAGGAATGACACCAAAAGGAGCACCCAACCTACTTCCTCCTTCTCCAAGAGCTGCCTGAGTAGAAGGAAGTGAGTGCCAAGGAGTTTGTAGTCTCTACGGGGGTTGACAGTGGTTACTATGCATTGTAGTAGTGATGTTGCAGTACATTGTTGGACCCTAAAATCGATTTTGGACACCCTCTTCATCCCCTAGCTTCTCTGTTGTCTGTCATTACAGTAAACACTTTGCTGCAGTGTTATTTTGGCCCTAATTTTGGCCCATCCAGCAATTTTGCATCTTCCCCAAGCAGCTTCAATGACTTTGGGAGTCACCAGCAGCATCCGGAGATTTTTTTATCCAACTTCGGGAGCCATGAAATTTAGCATACTTGGGTACCCAGTGTTAGAAAATTTGGATCAAGGGGGCACACATCGCACTTCCAACTGTCAAAAACATCATCAAAGCACACCATGGCGCACGGTTAGGAAATCAATGCCTGACACACTACGACATGCGGTTCGACAGCTTAGAAGCTTAACATCTAGACGTGGGACAAGGGATGTGAGCATCATTTGAGCACTTGCTAAGGCAACCAGTACCACGACGTCCACAAAAAACATGACCAAATATCCACGACGTCCACATCGTTGAAGACACCCATTGATATGTCATGGCCATATTTGATGCTGAAAAAAGAGAATGATGTATATATCGCTCCGCCTTTTCCATTGCTAGTCACGTCATTACTAGCAAAGGACGACACAGTTCTCCAAGTATATGATGATCCATTTTCCCCTCACTCATGCATGCATCTTCTGACATGAAGGCATTCATTGGATTGATTATTTACAGTTGAAGTGTAATGTTCGTTCAGCCCGTCTTCTTTGTGCGCAAGCATGGCATTGGCTTGCATCACTTTTAGCTTTGATTTTGGGATGAGATCATTCATAGCAGAAGCGTCTGAGGTAGGACAAGTCCCAGGTCCAAATCTGAGTGCCAAATAGAATAATAGCCTAATTAGTTCTTTTATAATGTTTTTGTATTTTAAGGTTTATTATGCAATTGTTTCAGTTTTAGGACCTGTGTAATATCAAGGACTCATAAGTTCTTGATTAGTTAATTTTTTGTTCTTTTTTTAGTTTGGTCTTGAGCGGAAATAAGCCAATTACGGCTTCCTGTCAGTTATCTATAAATGCCTATGCTCGGTGTGTTGTCTACCAAAGTTGATGATATGAACTAGTTTTGTTTTGCAACTTGGTTTGCAGCACTGGGTGTTTTCTTCAATTCTCCAATAACAAATTACTACCTACAAATAGACTGGTGTTTTTGTTGTCACTAGTTGATCGTAGCATCATTAGCATTTAAGAATACACAATTCTCATATTGCCATATGTTTTATTAATGAGATCAATTCCTCGATTACACTTTTAATACCATAGATGTCACACCCGTCATTTTCTTAATTAACTGCCTGATATCACAGTTTTTATAGATATTTGGATGTAACTGTCTAGTACTTCCCAATCAGCCACCTAGAGAGCCTAGGATTAGTGAACAGGTATCATTAACCTCAGATTCAGTTGAAGGATTTCATTCCCAAAATGATGTTTCCTCCATTAAGTATATATTCTATTTCTGTCTGCAAAGAAAAAACTTATGTCTCAACTCCTAGCATTTCCAATGCCTAGAGAAGTGGCTATCTGAAATTTATAGTGATAGATAGCCCTCCTCAATATTGCTTCTATCCAAAATTTAAATAGTATCCAAATGCACAAGAAAGCTGTAAATTATAACAATGTGTTCTTTTAACATAATATCATTAGCAAAGGTTCTCTGAAATATAATTCCAACAAGAATAGGACAACACAAATGATCTTATTTAAAGCCTACATAGTGTCCTATAACCCTAAGCAAAAGCCACAAACCCAAATGGTTAACTATACAGACTTCTATAGATCTCCATATAGGATGGCTTTCACTGATGCCCAGTTAGTAAAGAGGCCAGTCACGGATAATGACTAGAAGGTAAGATACAAACTACATTGACTCATCGAAAAAGATACAAACCACGTTATGTTAAGCTTACAAGAGACCTTAAAGTAGTACACTGCAGATTAGCCTTTTCCTACCAGTCATACTTATAATTGAAACATCTGATGCGCAAGGAATGTATAGTTCAGTTTCCTCCAGAACATTTTAACACCGTAACAAGTTGAGCAAGCACCAAGCATCAAAAAGAAAGTTGATATATCTTCATCCATAGTGTTGATTCAAGTAAGGATGTGAAATACAAGCATTGTCTTACAATGGCTACAAAAAAGTTAGAGGGGCTTGTGTTAGATTGATAGGTTTTTGTTAGATAGAGAGGTTTACGGGAATCAATTCTTGAGTATAAATGGGGTATTTTGTTGATTACATATTGTCCACGTGTATGGTATTTTGGCAAATTAACACAGGTCCATCCATAAGTGGTACGATACCCGTAGCAATGTTAAGACATCCCCATGGATGTTCTCTGCTGGTTACTTTTGTTGTAAATACCGGGAACCCTTTGCAGGGGACCCCCCCAACAACAAATAGCCCACAAAGCAGGGGGAGCCAATCAAGTGACACAGAGGTCCATTGAGTGATGGACTCGTATCATTTCCGAGGAGTGTTTTATGATCCTAGGAATCGAACCCATGTTTTCATGAGCTGGTTGCTAAGAAAAATATATCATGGATACTCCAAATAGAGATAGAGAAATTGTATTTGTACATTCAGAGATTCGAACACAAAACAAAAAGTATATATCTATAGTAAATTACATGTACAGTGAAAAATAATCACATAACATCTATAAAGTAAAACCAGAAATCACAGGTATCTAGCAGAACACTTGAAATCAGAATAATTCAACAAAACCATAGCTCAGTTCTCTGGTTTTCCTATTGAAGTATAAATTGAACTAACGTTTTGCCCCAACTGACATGACCCACGTTCAAAAGAAACCTTGGGCAATCTTAGCAGGGCTTGAGGACTAGACCGAGTATTCACATGTTTGCTAAAATGTCATAAATGGGTGCATAATTTTGTTGTTTTACAAATCCATGATAATATTTTTCCATGACTACACCTTGTTAACCATAGCAGCCAGTATAAGAGGATTAAATCATGATGATGTCTCAGCTTAGTAGCAAAAGAAAATCTTTTATCAAGTAGATGGCTGAACATAAGCATTTAGGGATGACTAATCTGGGAGAAGGTATGGGCAGGGAATTTTGCATTTAAATCTTTTTCCTGCACATATGTATATTAAGGATCAACTTCTAAGACCTGAACAAAATTTTGGTCAAAGGTTGCAGCAAACTGAGATCATGAGCATAGTCACAAATTCGGTATTCCGGATACGTACCGTCAAGCTGAAAAATTCGGAGTTCGGGAATTATGCGGAAAATTTGGATAAAAATCGGTCAATGGAAGGTAAAAGTACGGTCAGCCATTGGGGAAAAGGTCGGGAAAAAAACGTGTGTGTGTGTGTACACATACATACATACACATAAAGACTGAATTGTTGAAGAAACATTAAATTGATTACACTAATATTTAAAGATCAACTAATTGATAAATGTACACAAAATTCTAAAAAATTACCTGATGCACTGATTGCAATAGAAATTGAGGTATGAAAAAAAACAAAAAGGAAGAAAAATTACGAGCTCAGTCAATGGTATCCCCTTCTTGAGCTTGAGTGTTGTGTGATTTGTCAAATTCACACGTCAATTTACCCCAGCCTCGTTGAGCTACAAAAAAGGAATAAAAATTTATAGGGGAAGAAGTTAGAGGAGGGAAATGGGAGGAATGGGAATGAGGATGTTGGGGGAGGATATGTGGAAACAAAGGAAAGAGGAAATCAGGAAGGGAGGAGGTTACATAAGAGAATTGATAAAGCAGGACGATATAGTAGAAACTAGAAAGGGGAAATAGACATCTAACTACGAAGAAGAACAAAGCATGAAAAATTGGAAAAATGGGAGGAAGGAGGAGAATGAAAACAGGAAGAAAGAGGAGGAAGTGCAAATAGTTGAAGAAGGGAGAAATTAGCCAACTACGACAGAGAAATCGAAAAGAGAAGAGAGGAGGAAGGAGAGGTAAAACGTGGAAGCTGAAAGTGTGAAACAACAAGAAGCAAGAAGAGGAAAAATTGGGAGGAAGAGGGGACGGTGATGGAGGAAGTAGGGGAAGAAGAGTTGCTGCAGCAAGAAGGAATTGGAGAGGAAGAGGGGACGATGGAGGAAGAAGGTTTGGAACGTGGAAGCTAGAACCAGCAGGAAGAGGGGGAAGAAGTCAAAATTGCTGCAACAGGAAGAAATTGTGCAGGAAGAGGGAGTATGGAGGAAGAAGGGGAAGAAGTGGGAAAGAAACGGGGAGGAAGATTGGAAAGTGGAGGGCTGCCGCAGCTCCTCCGTGCTATTCCGTTGACAGTTTCTCCTAGTCCAGGTTTTTTCGAGGGCTCAAGGAGGAAGGTTGGAGAGTTTAGAAAAATTCTGTTGCAAAAGAAAAAAAAGGCAGAAAAAAATCAACTGTACAAAACAGTATAAAATTTGAATAAAACGTACAAAACGTGAATAAAACGCATAGCACGAATATAACGTGTATGAAAAGCGAATCAAACGTATTATTCGTTTTGGAGTTTAATACGGCCGTCACATATGACAGCTCAAAAATATAAGTTTTAAACGCGTTTTTCTCAAAAAAAAAAGGGTGAATGTTGAAACTATGATCATGAGTAGTCCCTCATAATGTTGGGGGAGAACTCTTGTAGTGATTTGACACCTTATTTAATATGATAAATTGCCCAAAATATATTATAAATTTGAAATTAACATAAAGCGAGGAGTATAGCAATTAAATGATAATCAAAATGCCCTTACATTATAGAAATGATTCATGTTATGATATAATTAGGTCATACACATGATCAGCCTTTTTCCAATCTTTTATATATAGATGAGGAGTTCATGGATGATCCTTAGAGAGATGAGGTAATTGTTCCCTAAAGTTCTATGAACATCCAAACATTTGCTTCTTTGCTTTGACTATCACATGGATTAGCAACGCTATCCAAGTGATAGTTATGCGAGAGAGTTGACCCCAGAAGTAAACCCACAAAAAGTTGAGCAATATGCATAATGAGAAGAACAATACATATGATGTTGACAAGTCTCCTGAGGAAGTAGAGGAGTATTCCTCTTCGATATGGAGATATAGTAGGCTAACATCATGACAGAGAAAGAGAGAGAGAGATTTTGTATATGTGCACTCCTAGTTTCCTTACATGCACCATGGCAGCATCCTCCCCAGTAAAATTGAGCAGCCTGCAAGAGAAGGGATCGGTAATAGGAAGGGAAGTACAAATGAATAATGTAGTAGAAGGCCCAAGTAATCCATGGCAGTTGACGATGCCTATCAAAAAGAGTCCTCCATGATAAAGTGATGAATGTTGTAGGGGGAGATCCAGCCAATCTGTAGTTGGTAGTTCAATGGTACCGTACTAGATGATCCGACTACTTCGCAATGGGCAAAAGCTGTTTATCGATCCTTTATCTATTGTATATGACGAAAAGATTAGCTGACTAGAATATTGTGGATATGTTGTGTAATGTGTTGTAATTATGATGTTTAATGCCCTATAATTAGGGTTGTAGAGATAGGTCCTTTTTTTTTTTGGGTGGGGGGGTGGGAGGGGGACATCATTTACTTACGTAGATAAAAGTCTTTTTTTTTCGTAAGCATTTTTCAAAGTCAGATCCGATAGTTTGTATAACCAAACTCATAGAAAAAATTGAATCAGTTCGTCATCTCTGTATTCATGCATTAGATTCCATTTTGGCAATTTTATCTAATCTCTTACTTGATTATCAATACTAAAGTCTATTTTTTCTAATGATTTCCTTGTGTTGGATTCAATAGTTTGTTCAACACTTCAACTGAATATGTACCAAACTGAATGAGCGTACTAATCTCAGTATTCCTGTGTCTGATTTCACTTTGACAGTCCCTTCCATCCACTTTCTTGCTGGTTATCGAGGTATTTGTTCTTGTCATAATTGCTTTTTTCTATACCCAGTTCTGTCCATCCACTTTCTTGCTTGTTATCAATGTTTTTTTTGTTCTTGTCATAATTGCACTTTCTTGCTGCCACCCCCCCCCACATGCCCTTGAAGAGATCCAACTCTTGGAAACAAGAATTACCCTCCTAAGCATTTCCCCTCTCTCAAGATACCAGCAATCTGCAAACTGGCGGCCCCAAAAGCATACACTCATCTAGTTGAGACAAAAACTGTGACCATATAACTCTTCACTAAGTCCATGAGTCATGCATGGGTCTCTTGTCCCCATTGGCAGCTAAACCTCTCGTGCTAATAGCTGTCCACATGCCCTCGTGTACACAACCAGATGTCCGAGCAGTCAGTACGAAGAGATGATGAGCTACTTTTGGTTGCAATTTGCATCAAAGTCATTCACTATAAGATAAGAAACTTCGCTATTGCTTCTCAATGTGATTTTTTTTATGATTATTGCTTCTACTCTACATGTTATTGATCAACTATACTTATGGTAAGCTTTAGCAGCAACAACGGACCCACACTCTTGCAAAAAAAGAAAGTTGGTCTAAATCTAATATAGGTTGGCCTCACCCACATTGGATTTCCAAAATTTGGTCTAAATATAGGTTGGCCCCACCCACATTGGATTTTCAAATCTGCCACTAATATTGTAGATGTCAGTAACAACAATGAGCGAGAAACAAGGCTACTGGTTGTGATCATTGTCTCAAAAATAGGATTGGGGTTCATTCGACAAGGCTGGAAATCGGCATTCAGAAAATATGCAAGAAACTTGGATAGAATCTAACAAAGATCCAGATAATTTTGATTAACCATTCAAGAAAATGTCAAGAAAGGAACTAGACACTACAGTATCATATATAAACACACACAGACCGCTATTATACATGCAGATACACAAGTCATGTATCCGAGTGTGATGCATACATTTTGATCATGCAACTGACATTATGTAATGCTGCGTTCAATTTATCACATGCACCACACTGATACATTCCCTTCAACCCCATAAATCAAATGAACTATATCAATTATATATGTGGAATCTGAAACAGAGAGAATCATGAAAATTTGCACAATTTGGTAAAACAATTTGGAAATTTTTGAAAATAATGATGAAATCTGATGAAACAATTGGCAACAATGCGAATAGGAGAAAAACCACCAAATAACAGTGTGATCTTACAAAATAACTTCTGTGATTATGGTAGCAAGTGGGGAAAGACTTATAGCAGCACCATCACAGTCCAGAATGTTTTTTTTATACCATGTAGACTTGTGAAATTGTTTATCGATGACATGAATTGGCAGCAAAAACATTTATAGAACCAATAGTAAATGCTTCAAATTTTAAATTCATTGCTGAATGACAACAAATTCCAAAAATTGTAAGATAAAGGAAAACCAGTAATAAACACAACAATAAACATCAAACGCATTGGGGGAACGGCCCCCCATGCCCCTTGAAGAGATCCATCTCTGGAAAACAAGAATAACCCTCCCAAGTAATTTCCCCATCTAAGACTATCAGCAATCTGCATATTGGTGCGCCACCAAAAGCATACACTCATCTAGTTGAAACAAGGACTGATGACCACATAAATCTTCACTAAGCCCACCAGTCCTGCATAGGTCTCTCGCCCTCATTGGCAGCTAAACCTCTCGTGTTAATAGCTGTCGACATGCCCTAATGCATACAACAAGATGTCCTAGCAGTCAGTGGGAAGGAAAGATGATTAGCTACTGCTATTTGTAATTTACATCAAAGTCCTTCACTATAAGAGTATAAATTTTGTTATTGCTTCTCAATTTGAATTTTTAATGATTATTTGCTTCTACAAGTTAAAGAGTTATCTATACTTTCGGTTAAGCTCTACCAGCAGCAACAACCCACACTCGCACGAAAAGAGAGTTGGTCTAATATAGGTTGGCCTCATCCACCTTGGTTTCAAATCTGCCACTTGTATTGTAGATGTCAATAGCAACAATGAGCGAGAAACAAGGGTACTGGTTGTGAGCATTGTCACAAATATAGCATTGGGGTTCATTCGACAAGGCTGGAAATCAGCATTTGGGAATTATGCAAGAATATTGGATAGAATCTGATAAAGATCCGAGTATTTTGATTAATCATTCAAGATAATGCCAAGGAAAGAATTAGACACTACAGTATCATATATAAACACACACACGGAAATATTATACATGCAGACACACAAGTCACGTATTTGAGTGTGATGTGTAGATCTTGAGTCGTCGAACTGACATTCTGTAATGCTGGGTTCAATTTATCACATACACCACACTGATATATTCCCTTCAACTTACCCCCTAAATCAAAGAAGCTGAATCAGAACAAATCATAAAACTTTGCACAATTTGGTAAAACGATTCGGGAATTTGTGAAAATAATGATGAAATCTGAGGAAACAATTAGGAACAATGCTAAGGAGTGAGATACGTCTAGGAGAAAAACTACCATACAATCGTGTGATCTTAAAAATTAACTGCTGTGATTGTGGTAGCAAGTGGGGAAAGACTAATAGCAACACCATAGTGGCCCAGACTGTTATTTTATGCCATGTAGACTTGTGAAATAGGTTATTAGTCACATGAATTGGCAGAAGAATCATATATAGAACCAATAGAAAATGCTTCAAATTTAATTGCATTGCTCAATGAGCAACAAATTCCAAATATAACATAAAAGAAAAACCAGTAAAAATCAGTAATAAACACAACAATAAACATCCAAGTGCCCTTTTCCCAGATCCTATTTCAGCAAAAGAAGGATGTGTGACGAAGTGGATATTTTTATATACTGTATGTCTATTTAACAATTCTGTAAGCTTTGTAAGCAAATGTAAAGCACCGTTGAACCATGTGGCATTTATTATATTACTCCTAACTGAGGGCATCTGAGAGGTGAAAAAACTAAAGAGTATAAACGAGAAATGTCACCAAACAAACATTCAGTAAGCACAGTTTGATAACATGCCTTGTGATAAAATAAACATAGTGACACAGACGTATGCACGCGTGAAATTAAATGGTTCATACCTGAAGGATGCCAAGCACAAGTATGAATATCCCAAGGCCTCTATGAGCTTTGACATCAGCATGCAATTTATCATAAAGAGAGATTCCTGCCACCACTGCTGCAAGACCTATCAAGAATCCTGAAAGCTGGATAGCCATGTGAAGGTAGTACCACAGTGGGTCCCACTTCTTGCAGAACCTAGCAATCAGAGCTCCTATAGGCAAAAGAACACCCCATCCAATTATAGCCAGTATCCCGTGATTTTTCTTTAGCTGGTACGGGTAAGATGTTGATGGAGATGACGTTCCTGTAATGTCAAAAGTAAATTAGCATTAGTCATGTGGTATGTTCACCAGTTACCAGGTTAGGGACTGTTTATATGTTGGTTTTACAATTCCTAGATGCAAAACAATTATTTCTATGAGGTGCCAGTCCCCAAGTTTCTGTGCACACAAGGCAAAGGTACCTTTCAAGTCAACTAAATTGTAACGTATACATGCATTCATTGTGCTTCAACTGTCAATTCGCCAAGAAGATATTGATTAAGAGAAACAACAGAGCCAGCTTTGGTACTTTCATATTTGAAACTAAGCATTAATGCATTATATTGTGGAGCCCTTCCAAATTGGCCAAAGAAACTATAAAGTAACAAATCGATAATATAATATATCAGTCTATTTTAATATATACTCATGTATCAGGTTAATTAACTGTAATATTAGGAGATAATGTAAACAAGGCAATCTGTGAAATATATCATGATAGGAAACTGACAGTATCTGAGATCCAAACCGATTCTTCAAGTTGTCTAAGTCAATGAAAAAAATTAAAAAGAATCAAATTTAGCTTGGATATCTCAATCCTAGCATCAAGAACAGAATTTTGAATAATGTGGAGAAACTATTAAATACAATCATAAAAAAATGGCCAACAATAGGATAAGAATGTCATCAGAAGATTTTCTGAATAGACTGCTCTATCGTATTTTCCACAATATCAGGACATTTTCGAGTCAGATGAGGATAAAGGTATAGAAACTAACCAGCGGAGAAGTCAAAGGAGATTGAGGTTTTATCGTCATGCTGCCTCAGCACAGAGTTAATGGGTGTAGCCGCACCAAAGGCAAGGAGGATGTTCTGCTGCTTGGTTGGAGAGGACAGCCTGATCTGGAAGGCCAGATACATGTTTGGCCCGAAGAGGACGACAGACGGTCTCTGATTTCTAACGAATTCCAGTTGGCCCTTGTTGACCTCAACCTTGGAGCTAGTCTGACCAGACAGGAGGAACTGGCGTGCGTGAACCTTGCGATCCCTCCCTACCCAGCCTACAACAGCGCTGGAGCCAACCATCATACCATCTTTGGAGAAGCCAATGCCTATCCAGCCTGAGGTGTATAGTGTTGAAAGGACAATGCTGAGAACGTTGTCCTGGCTCTGAGAGTACTGCAGTAGGAGGAGCATTGTTAGTAATGGTCCTCGGTGATATAAGTCATTAGAATTAAACAATTTGCATCTTCCCGGTTTGAATAGGAGGGAGCACGGACCACGAAATGGCGTTACAATCGTGTTTCGAATTGTTTGACTTCGCTGCATCAAAATATAGTTAACCAGAAGAACATTCTATAAGAAAACGGTGGAGTCGTCAAATATGCCATTCTCATTCATCTGAAAGTGAGATCTGGACCAAATATTGCTTCACCGACAGTTTCTTCTTCCTTTTTTGCGTCCCAGCTTAGCAGCTAATAGTAGATATTTTCCGCACCATACCCAACTTCCACAATCATTCGCATACAGAACAGCAGACACCCAAATGAAATGCCAAATTCACTTCACTCAAGCCATGAGAAGCAAGCTTACCCGAATGACGAAATTATTCCAAATGGGCCGACACTTAAGTGCCAGATCCGACCCATTGAATGGTGCCGGTAGAAATGCTGAGACGTCAGTGTTGCAGACATCAGTCTGCGCCCTGGATACCGATGCCGCCGCCAGAAACAAGATGGCGGCCGTCACTGTGGTGAGGACCTGGGAGCGCAGAGCCATAGCGGTTGGTGCGGAGCGAGGCTTGCGGAATCAGGACATGAAGGCAAGGAACTGGATGGGAGGTGGAATATCGCCTTCGCTTGTGAAGCAAGATGGTGGTCTGATGCTGGTGTTGGTAGTTGCTTAGGTACTGGTGGGCGCCGCTGCGGTGGTTGGTTACCATTGCGGGTGACGGTGCACTCTCACTCAATCGCTCTCCTCTTTTCTGTCACACTTCTCTCACTAGATCTAAGCGCGATTTTTGTGTCCCACTCGCACTCAAGACTCAAGAGTCCTCCGCAAGGACCGCAAAGCTTCACCGTAAAATACTAAGATACTAGCTGTAGATTTCCCACAAGTTCGTGTAATTTCCGCCATTTTCAAGTTTCAAAGAACTTGAATCTTAAGCAAGGATTAATAACTTATTTCCACTTGAGCTTGCTACTCGTAAGCTTTTCTGGTGGCGTAACCAAAGTTTACCTATTCCCACTATTTTTCTTCATCTATCTACGTAAAGGGTACTTCAGACATGTGATACTCTCTTTTTTTTTTTAGGAATGGTAATGTTTATATTAAAAAAAACACATCAAGCAAGCGAAGACCTGCTTTTGTGAAGTACCAACAGAATGTTTATGAAGGGAGCAGCTGGACGGAGAAAAAAAACAGAAAAAGACTGAAACATAAGTATAAAGAAGCAAAGTTTGGCTAACTGGGGGAGGCTCCCCTTAAGACAAGCCTCCTATAAAGTTTTTGCATCCAAACGATAAACTGATTTGAACCGTCTTTTCATATGATTGAGTCACAGAAGTTATTGTATTAAGCTGACCCCGGCCTCATCATCCACCATAGCTTTCATATCGCAGAGAAATGCAGCTTCGGATTCACCTTCGTCTGAAACATCCTTCTTTCCATCTGTTAGTTTTCCTGCAGTTTAGTGAGGATGTGAAGATCGGCATCTACTTGAGAAATGATAATTTTTGCCAATTTTTTGACGTTGTTGAAAGTTCTATTGTTCCTTTCTTTCCATAGGTTCCAGCAAATTGTGATGAAGATATCATTACTGTTGAAATTTCTGTAGCTTCTTAAAGGGGTTATTTTAATGGGGAAAATGTCTTCCTGGAGATCGGGAAGACTTTTTCGCATGAAGTGTGAAAAAATGTTTTGTGAGAAAGTGCATTTGAAGAAGATGTGGCTGACTGAATCATTATTTTTTTTACAGAGGGCACATCTGAAAGGTCCAATAAAACCCTTTTTTGAGATATTTTCACCTGTAAGAAGTTTATTATGAAGAAGAAGCCATAAGAATGTTTTGTATTTTTGTGGCCATTTTTGTTTCCAAAGCTTTGTTGATGATGAAGAGATACCTCTGTTGCTAAGAAAATTGTATGCAAGCTTGACCGAATATTCTTTCCCCCATTTCCAGGTGATGTTGTTTGAGATGTTATTTTCCAAAGTACTAGCTAGATTTCTAAAATCATTTTGACTGACCTGGGAAAGGATACATCTTTTTAAAGAGTTTGATCTGTTACTGGTAATGAGAGAAAGGGTTTTATCAATTTTTATGTTGAGAAGTTTTTTTGGAATTGTCCAAGATGTTTTAAGATTTATAACAGAGTTTTTTTCAAACCATGGGTCAGACCAGAAGGAAATATTTTTGTGGGAATGTGGAGGAGTGTTTATGATTTGAGAAAGTGTGTTTATATTTTTATTTATGAATTTCCAGAGTGGGGAAATCGATTTCCGCTGGATATGATGCCAAGGGGGTGAGTGCTGGTAGTATTTCTTTGTGATAAGATGTGTCCAGATTTTCTTTTTGTTTTGGATAAGACAATCTATGATTTTGGCGATGAGGCAGAGAGAGTGTGTTTGAATATTTATAATGCCCCAGCCACCTTGATCAATAGGAGCTGAAATAGTTTTCCAATTAACTAGATGATAGTGTTTTCCTTGTTTATTTTGCTTTTGGACATTATTCCACAGGAATTTTCTCCGGATTTTGTCAAGAATGGCTTTTGTTTTTGAGGGTAGGGGTATACAGCTTAAGAAGTGGGTTGTTATGGGGGTAATGACACTGTTTAGCAGGGTGAGCCTTCCTGAGAGATTTAGGAAGTTATTTTCCCAACATGTGAGTTTTGTGTTTATTTTTGAAATAATAGGTTTCCAAATGGCATTTGAAATGTTATAAGGGGTGATAGGAAGACCTAGATATTTGATCGGAAAATCTTCTGTTCTGCACTTTAGAAAGTCTTTTAGGTTCTCCAAAGAGGATTGTTGAATGCTTACCCCAAAAATGGATGATTTTTGAATGTTAACTTTCAGTCCGGAGATGTAGGAGAAAATACCAATGATCCTAAAGATATTCTGAACAGAGGAAATATCAGGTGAGGAGAAGATGATGGTATCATCCGTAAATTGAATAATGTTCTCTATGCAGTCATCAGGAGTCAGAATGAGACCGTTTTGCTTTCCCAAGTGGAGCATGCGAGAGAGAATGGTGGTTAAAATGATGAAAAGGTATGGAGAGAGTGGGTCCCCTTGTCTAAGTCCATTTGTATTATGAAAATAGCCAAAAGGAACGCCATTGATGATAGTGGAGAAGTGATTTGTAGATATACATGCGTGAATCCAAGAGATCCATTTGTCTGGGAAAGCAAAACCTTTAAGAGTCTGTAGAAGACAGTTCCAATTGACAAAGTCAAAAACTTTTTCAAAATCCAGTTTAATGGCAAGAAGGGTTTTTTTTTGTATGACAAAGATGGATGGTTTCATTGACCATTAAAAAAACATCTTGGATGCTTCTGTTTTTTAGAAGACATGTGATACTCTTTAATCTTAAATAATATGAAGAACAATTAGTCAAAAATAACTTATTAATAATTATATGTTATCTATACATATAGCAAGTTTGCGAGGTATAATAAAATCACAAACTCGGCTAGGACATACTACAAAAGTAGTTGAATCTTAATTTCATCTCTTCAAGGTAATTGTCATCTTTAGTTCTAACAGAAGTGGTTTATTTAATCACTATATATCCAAATACCAAATTCAGAGTTCATTAGAAAAGGGCATTCTAACACGCACCCACCTATATACAATGAGTGGGTAGGCGATCATACCAAACAAGACTTACCTATCACCTAATCATGTCTCATTTGGACAAGTAAGTGCATCTAAGCTTGGCTTGAGGAATCTTCGGCTTTATCCTATATGGTCTGTTTATAGTTTGGGTAAGCTATCACTTACTCAAGATGCACTTGGTCGGGTGTCTAGAATTTTTGTATCCAAACACACACACACATATGTTATGAAAAAAATATGAACGATCTGATATGGATGCATTGATACGTTGATCTATAAAAATATATAATAAAATAACATTGTAGTATATGTTCTTATACATAAACTCACCTATTTAACATAAAAATATGAGTAAATCAGACATATTTGGGCAGTTTGGAGTTTGGACAACAACAAACTAGAGTGCTAGCACCAGTTGAGAGCTCAACATATTGCTAAGTTCATGTATTAACATTGATAAATAAATAGGTTTTAGCATTAGTTGAGTAACCATTTAAGCATCGACTTTTACGATCAATGTGTATCCCCATGATGTGAAATTAAGGTGTGTTGTTTTTCTCATATAATTGATTGAAGACGAACACGTTTTATATGAGAATGTCAAAAAATGAACGGCGTTGATCAAACTTCAACGCGGTCATCATAAAATCCCCTCGACCAACTTTCTTTAGAGAGATTACTAAAACTCTTTAGATATATACAAATATTGTGTCTGGATGATGTTGGTGGTGAATAGGGTTGTAAATAGGTCGAGGATATTTGTGGACCCGCAAATCCGGACCCTTTAAAAACTTATCATGGGTTTAAATTTGTGTACTGACATATTTGTAGACCCACATACCTATAGACTTGTATTTAAATTGGTCTACTAATATGTATGCTTAGATCCAAATCTGTTAGATTTGTATACTCAGTGTATATGAATTATTATTATTTTGATCTCCATATATAAAATAACTATTTAAATAATATATTTTATACCATACTTTACTAGTTATAATATATTATTGAGATTATGTACTAATCTAATTAAAATGGAGTTGAAACTAGTTATCTAATTGAAAACTAAGTATTCTAATTACAATCCTAATCAAAATAACATGAGCTTAAGATAAAAAAAAATAGTAACATGATATGCTACATAACTCAAACACTGCGACAATGACTACAAATATGTAAAAATTAACTCCACTAATCTTCAATCTACAAAATTTTGCATTATTTAATATAATTATGTGATGTTAATATCTTATATGTAGAAATGTGTTGTTGTATTAAAATATTAAGAACATATTGTAGTTTTTCTTACATGAACAATATAGTGTTTCATATAGATTTGTTTATCTGCATACCCTATCATGGAACCATTTATTACTCAACTCCAACCTCCAAATGACTACAAAGTAATGATTGAAGGACATGAGCGTTTGTCCCTAGCATGGTAATATCAAAGCATAAATGTAGAAGTGTAAAAACTTATCATACATTATAAAATAACATGATAAAGGTACCAACACAATTTCAACATCTAACAAATATATTAATAATAACATTCTTTATTACATATTCTAATTATAAATTGAAAATACAATTTTACAAGTTTGCTCATGTACACTAGTTAGGATCTCACAACAAGTACACATGAACAACACTCACCAAGATATCAACTCCCTAGCCTTCTCTATATGTAAAATATGTGTGAAACAAGTGGGTCAACACACAATATGTTGAGTAGGAAATAAAGATACGTGTACATATATAGTTTGCATAATTAAAAAGTTTTACATAAGTAAACAGATTATATCAAATGAGTTAAGTACTTAGCAAAATCAAAATCCAGTTTATGTAATTTTATCCATTATACCAAAAAAGTCATGTATTTGTAAGGCCTTTGACCAACTTCTCATTGGAAGGGTCTGTGAGGATGTTTAAGACTTGATGCCATTAGCTATCCATGTTTATTGACATGCTTCACTCTATCTTGACAACTCAAGTGAGGCACACGTCTCGTGTCCTTTCCTTGAGAACACAAGTAGGTGCACAAAGTTTATACAATAGCAATCTATTTTATATTTACAAGTTATAAAATTAATGAGACAAAACATCAAGTACAATACTACAATCTACATGGAAATAGTTGAGCAAGTAAGCTTGGATACATACTTATCAAGTTTACAAGCAAGAAAACCATAGCCATATAATTATTTAAAACACATACCTAATTTAGAGATTCATAACCTAAATTATCCTTGATCATCTAGCCACAAGCTACACCTAATTAAGAACAAGATTAGATGCATATAGTAGATTTTCATCATTAACCCCAAATAGTTTCATTTTTAGGGATCTCTCCAAATTAGGTTCAAGGTTTGTAGATTACATATTTTATGATCTTTTACTAATTTAGGGTCCATCATGAAGGTATGATTCAAATTTCATGTCATTTTTGTGTTCTGTCTATTTTATACGGTTATTATAAGATTCATGTCACTTATGCACATTTTAAGGTCAAAATACTCATAATAGGACAACAAGTTCAATATTCCTCAAGTCAAAAAGGTCCCAATGTAACATACGATTTAGATATTCAAGATAAGGACATAAGAAGCATAAAACAAGGCTAGGTGGATGTCATAAAGTCTAGGCATCATATCAAGCATTGGTACCAACCACCATTCAACTATCAAAATGGATGACATATGCCATTAGGGGTCAACATAGGACTTCAGTGGACATACACATTAAAGGGGTCACGAACATTAGAATCAACCCAGATTTGAAAGGAGAGCAAGATTAGATTTCATATTGAGATAATGGCACAAGCAAAGCAACCACATTATATGTGTCACAATAGGTCACCACTAGTGGGCTTAGAGTCACATACACCATCGAACCATAAGATAATGTGATCCTATACATTAGGGTCTCTAAATCATCATGGAGTTACTGATTTCAAGTATAGAATAGGGTTTGATGCACAATTTAGGTCAACACTATCAGTTGGTTTAGATGTAAGTAGAAATTATCATAAAGGTGTCACCCTCATGTATTTAGGTGTCATATGAGGTGAACAAGAAATAAATAGTGTTATCTTGGTCATACATGTGACATATCATCATATGGTTACTGATTTCAAATTAGGGTGAGATCCAAAGTCAATTTGAGTCAAGATAAGCATAATTAACCAAGATTGATCATGAAAATTGCATAACAAGCCACATTCATGTGTTAGAGTCAACTATAGGGAAAAAGGGGTAATTAGGACCCTCATATAGCTCAAGAGTACATAAAAGATACTAATTTGATAATTAGGGATGTATAGGTGCATTAAAGGTTCAAACTCTACCATGATCAAACATTAGATTTGGTCAAACTTGATTATAGTTTGTATTTTTAATAAAACATGAAGATTAGGAGAGGTTTTAAGGTATGAAACGACGCCCAAGTTATAGATCTCATAGAAGCAGTAAATTTTATATTGGATAACCTAAGTTGGATAAAGGATCTAATTTTAGTGATAAAAATATATTGCATTATATATGTTAAAAAGATAAAATCAAGTTGAAAAAAACTCGAGTGTTTAACTTTGGAATTGCATGGTGATATTGCATTTCTATCTTATAAATGCAATATTTATGGTATGCATTTTTGTCTTATTGATGAGTTTACTACATAGTCAGCCCAGTTAGACCACTTTGTAGCAATGTTGTGCATATATGCCCACTTCACAATGTCAACTATTGGTTGTATGATATTAAAGAGTCTAGATGTTTAGTTGATTAAGTTGTTGGGTCTATTTGTACACGGGCCCAATCGTGACTTGGTCCATCATGGTTTTATTTGAGTCTATATGATTTCCCCTTATCCTATTCATATGAGAGGGGGGTTTCCTTTCTATCATAAAAATATATACACAAGGGGATTTCCTCATCATATCAATTTTCCACATAGTATCATATGAGGTTTTTCTAAGACGCCCCAACTCTAAGAGAGAGAGAGAGAGATAAAAGGAGAGAAGCCTCCCCTTGTGGGAAGCCTCCGCCCCTAGGCGGATGCTCATCACTTGCATATTCTTGGGACGTCTTCATTGAGTTATATCCACCTTCTGCAACAAAACAATCCATCTTGAAGTTGTTGCTATTACATCTATATGGGCTTCTATGTTTTTTTTGGTCGGTCCAAAAAGTGTGTTACTGTATTACCAAAACTTTGGGCACAAAAGAGTTTGCACCCCCATTACAGCCCTGGATGAAAACATCCAAACAACCAGAGAAACAACTAAACACAAGCTACACAGTAGCCATTTACCTAGATAAAAGAAGAAAATAGACCCGCAATACTAACTCAAGAGATAACAGAGAACCTGAAACGAATATCCAAACTACACATGCCAACACTGGCAATAGACTCATCCTCTGAAATTGTGGCAACATGGGCAGCCGAAAACATCACTTCAGCAACCTGGGAATCTCAGGAGCAATATAGCAGAAACCTCCATTGCTAACATCCAAGTCTTTGAGTTTCTGGCAAGCAAAGGAAACCGCCAAGAGGACCTGGTTATTTCTTTATGCAAGAACCAGAGACCAAGCATCGAATGTTGTTGTTTTCACAACAGCACCCCACAAGCACCCGAAGGGTTAACCTCTTGATCCATCTTCTCAAAGAAGACTCCAAAGAATAACTGAACAGACTGGAATACTGCTCCATTCAACCATCATATTACTCCTTCACACATGCCAGTATGATCATCCTCTGAGGTTAGTGGTCAGAAGAAATACAAAGCTTGAATGAAGGCTCCAAGTAGAACTGATTAGTGTCTTGGTGAATTGGACGAGCAGATAGAGATAGAATCATGGAAGCACAGAAGCTTCTGTTTGCACAGAATCATCACGACGAACACCTGAGGGGTGAAACAAAACCCCACGAAGGCCCTTTGATTGCACAATGGCCCCTCCTCGAACACCTAGATGGCATCCGACCTCTTGGCTCCATAGGATCCAGCCAGAAACCAAAAGCTACCAAACTCCATGGTTAGCTCCAGCTAGATGCACAAAGAACTGATGTTTGCAAAACATTCCACCACAACACTTGAAAGGTGAACCACCTGCTGCAGCAGCAGCCATCACCCTGCCAAGCCAACCAACGTGAAGTAACCAAGGATACATAGCAACCAAAGGCAAAGGCACCTGCCATCAAACCTTCCTCACACATGGCATTACAACCAATCCCTGAAATAGTGGAAGGAGGAAAGAGGTAGATATTCCACCATTGGGAGTGAATCCAGGCAACTTGACGAGGTGGCTAGATAGTAGGGGAAATTGGTCAAACATCTTGCAAGTGCCTAAAAATCACACGCTACTGACTGGAAGAAGCATATCAACAATCAACGCAAGGGTGTCCTTCACGATGCACAGGAGCGCCAGGAAGGAGAAGACTGCCCTCTAGACCCAGCCCACACACCGCTAGTGGCCTTAGGTCAACCGTCGGCAAAGTAGGAACGAACGCTAAACACCCGACCATCAACACCCTGAGCCGGGCAGAGGATGAGGAGCACCCCATCACAAGTGGTGCCACCGTCTACCACCAGCCATCAAAACAACTAAGCCGCCCAGATCCACAGAATCGGACCAGACATCGTGGTAGAGAGGGGAGTCGTCGTCTTTAGGAGATTCTGACCTGATGATGAGTCACCCATCAACACCGTCATTGGTGGCGGGGGGTGCACTGCTGAACTAGACAGAACCACCACCAAAAACACCAGGCTGCGAGAAGGATCGGTGATGATGGACCCAGATCTGGTAGCTCTTTCCACCCATCACACTTGAATGGAATGGAATCAACCATGTCGAGCAGCTACCCCTCTGACCCAGGCTTCTCCTCGTGCCGCTACACAACTCTCCAACCGGCTCATCCAGAGGCGACACCCAGCGGCCGCACCCTTATCACCAGTGATTCGCTACGACTCTCTTTTCACTAGACAAACCACGCCAAGACTAACAGGGCTAGGGGAAGGAAGACATCAAGGATGATGCTCCCTCCCCCCAGCGGCAGCCGCCGGGGAGGATTCTAGTGAGAAGGGAGAGCAACCCTAGAGAGAGAGAATTCTATGTTTGTTTCTCTCTATCTATGTGCTTCTATGTTGCCATCACTATTATTTACTTTTGGTGTGGCCATCGCTATCCTATTTGCTAACGTCATCTATATTGCTTCTGATCTACACCAATGTCATCTACACCTCTACCAATCTACACCACCATCAACACCATGTCATCAACAACATTGATATATCTTTTATATTCAGTTGTCATATTCTCTTCATTTCTATTTCCCTTTCACCTAAGTTTTATGTAATGTGGGCCTAAGTAGAATAGGCTCGTTGGGGTTTGTTGTTTGCTCCCTTTATTTGTCCCCTCCTATTTATAGGAGAGAGTTGTACTCTTTCAAATAAATAGAAAGATGGTTTCTTTCAACATGGTATCATAGTATGTTTGTATACAAAAGGGATGTAAATCTTTTGATCCTATTGCACGTCATTTGTATGTCAGTGCGGTCACCACCAATTTTAAAAATAAATCTTTCTTTTCTGAACCTAGTAAACAAGTGCCACTTTCAACTATTCCTATTCCTGACCCTAGTGTGTTTGCAAATCTACCAGAAGTATTCCCTACTTTGACATCTTCTTAGACTCATGATTCATCTCAAGATAATGGTAATATTATTAACTTTGTTACAACTTCTGATTCTGACATTCCCATAAAATTATGGAGGGGACGACGATTTGTACCAAATATTGTATTTCTCAGTATGTTTCTACTACTCATCTGAATTCTTCCATGGCTCATTTCATTATTGTTTTATCTATAATTTATTATCTCAAAGAATGTTCAGGAGGCACTACTACACTCTGGGTGTAAACAGTCCATAGATGAGGAGACAGATGCACTTCACTCTTGTAGGACATGGGACCTTGTTGATCTCCCTATAGGTAGTAAATGTGTTGGCTTCAGGTGGAGTTTTACTGTGAAATACTTGCCTAATGGAACAATTGAATGTGTAAAGTCCATACTTGTTGTTAAGGGATACACACAACAACCTGCAATTGATTACTGTAATACCTTTTCTCATGTTGTTCATCTAAAATCTGTCCATATTATTAAGTCTTTTGATATTAATAAAGGCTGACACTTACACCAATTGGATCTCAAGAACACCTTTCTATATGGAGATATATATAAGACTGTCTATATATCACAATATCCAGGTTACGTTGGTCAGGGAAGAGTACTTTGGGAAATTTTCTCTTACAAAGAAAGGTATATATGGCCTAGAGCATGGTTTGACAAGTTATGCCTTGTACTGCACAAATTTGTATTCATACGGTCTCAATGTGACCATTCTATGTTTATCAAAATCACTATTTATGGCATAATTGTTCTCATTGTTTATGTGTATGACATAATCTAATCTGATAGTGATGATGTAGGAATTAGAATACAAATAAATATCTTATGAAGCATTTTGTAGCTAAAGACCTTCAGTGTCTATGGTATTTTCTTGGCATTGAGGTAGCACATAATAAGGATGGAGTATCTTTATCTCAGAGAAAATATATTATATACATACTTACTAAAATATGAATGCTTGTTTTCTGAATTGTAGTCTCCCCTATGGATCAAGCACATGACCTATGGGCAGAATCTACTCAAACCTTAGTAGCTATAACTCTTTGTTGGTAAAACTTTATATCTTATAATTATTAGACCAAATATATGATTTTATGTTGGCCTTCTTAGCCAATTTATGGATTGCCATAGATGGTGTCACAAGAAAGTTGCATGCCAAGTATTGAGATATTTGACGAATGCACTTTCACAGGGACTATTTTATAAAAGAAATGGGCATATAAATGTGTTTGGGTATTCTTATGTTGATTATGTAGGGTTTAAACGTGAAAGGAAATCTATCTCTGGTTATTGTACCTTTGTAGGGGGTAATTTGGTTACTTGGAGAAGTAAGAAAAAAAATGTTGTAGCTAGATCCAGTGTAGAATGTGAGTATTATGCAATGGTACATACTACTTGTTATCTGTTATGGATCAAATCTATTATTTCTGACTTTGGGTTTCCTGTCACTCATGCCATTCGGATGTATTATGACTATTATGTTGCTACCTTCATCGTTAGTAAACATTTCTTTCATGAAAGGACTAAGCATATTGAGGTGGACTGTTGTTTTCTTTGAGATGATGTGCTGACCTAGAAGACCACTACCCCTTGTCTACTTAAACATGAGTGAATTGCAGATGTTTTGCCAAATCCTCACTCTAGTAGGAGAATTGAGGAGCCTTGCTGCAATTTGGTCATGACTGATGTATATACTCCAATTAGAGGGAGAGCATTAAGATATATTGATCTTCAGCTATTGTATTCTTTTTATTTTTGTTTTATTTTTACTTATGTAATATGGGCCGAAGTATAAGGGTTCCATCAGGGTTTTCTTTTTGCTTCCTTATTTGTCCCCTCTTAATACATAGGAGACAATTGTACTCTTTCTAAGATATAAAAAGACGACTGCTTTCAATAAGATCTGATCCCAAATCATAGAAAAAGATCTCATTTTCCCCTTGATATTGGGGATATATTGTAAGGACCCTAACCCATGTTTTGGGCTAACCCTATTTGTTTTGGTTAATTGTTTTGCTTAGATCCTTGCTCTAATCACCTGAGATGTAATTAGGGCATGTTGGAGGTTTGAGTTCCTTGTTTGAGCTTGTTGCTTGATGCTTGTGTTTTGTGGAGAGGTTTGGTTCAAACTTGCAATTCACTCAGAATAGGGGTTGATGTGCAAGTTTGCCACCTCTAGAGTGTTTCTTCTCTCTCTTGGCATCATCTAGAAGAGAGAGGAAGTGTTGGGCACCTTATTTTGGTCTTGGTTGAGTGGTGACATCCTTGGTGATGTTTTGGGCACATGTTTGAGGTGTGCTTTGCTCATAAGATTGTTGTCTTGGGCTTGAGAGCCTTGAGGAGACCTGGTATCGGCTTGTGGTTGCCTTGAGGAGGCTTGATGTCAGTTGAGGGTGTCTTGAGGGACATCCTTTCATTTTGGTGGTACCTTGAGGATCACCATATCGTTTTGTGGTGACTCTAGAGATGTGCCATATCGATTTGTGACCTAGGGTTTCATCCCTATCGGTTTGTGAAGGGGATGGATGAGTGTATCGACCTTGACCTTCCTCAGTAACCAAGTGAGCGAGACATAGATCCTATCACCTTGTTGCATGGTATTACATGTGTCCTTTCTTCTTGGACATGTGTCTTCTAGGGTTCTAAGGTGGTGACACCTTCCTTTCTCTCTCTCTCTCACACACATCAGCCATGTATATATACCCCTTTCTTACCATGCAAAAGAACCCTTTTAGTGATCATTGCTTTCTCTCCTTGGTGGCCGACCTTGAACTTGAAGAGCACTCTCCCTTGGAGCTTGGTGGGTGAGCCAAACGGTTGTGGTGCTCTCTTTCATCTTCTTCCTTGGTAAGCCATGGTTTTCTAGCTTTCTTTCTCTCCTTCTTTCTTCTTCTCAGCCATGGAATTTGGTATCTTCTTTCCTCTTTTTTATTCTCTCTTAACCTCAGTTCTATCTTCCTTCTTGGAGGTGTTGTTCTTGGAGGATCTTCTCCCTCTACCTTGAGTTCATGACCTTGGAGCTTAGATCTTGGTGGTTGTCCTTGAGGCGGGTTATATAACTCTAAACCTACTTTGTTATTATCACCTTTCTACTTGTTACCTTGCTAGTTGTCATTAGATCGTTGTTCCTTGCTTGTTAGTAGCTATTCTTTGGTAGCCTTACGTTCTATTTTTTAGAATAGAACCTTGCTAAGTTGTTGCCATGAGATGCACCTTTATTTTGCCTTGTTAGTGTCGTCATCTTGAGGTAGAAGATGACTAAACTGATATGATATGCTAAACTAATATGCAATGCAATCTAACATGCTAAACTGATATGCAATGCAATCTGACATGCTAAACCGATATGCTTTCATATAAGCTGATATACCTACCATGATGGGGTTTGTTATGATCTAGTGATGACTAATGAGGAAGAGTGTTGAATCTCCATGATTTTAGTTGAGTATGGAAGTCGACATGAGTAACCCTAATCCGATAATGCATATAATCTGACACACATGCAGCCCGATACACCCAGAGTTGAAGAGGGAAACATCTCCCTTGAGGTTCAACCGATACTACTCTAAACCCTAGTGGTCGATATCCCTTGGTGATCTTTGTTGTCGATACCCTAGTTGTTGGAATGGCCGCTATCCCATGATGGAGAAGGTGGTTGATATCTAAAGGAATACTTAGGCTAATACCATATGAGATTGTATGGCCGATACACTTTCTCATATACCCCTAAACTGATATCATTTGTGGTTCCTGATACCTTGTGATGATAAACTGATATCCTACCTTCGTATGGTGGCCGACACCCAATCTTTGTGTGGTTGCTCAATACATTTAGGGTTAAAGCTGATATCATAGGTGTAAACCCTAATCGACATACCATGTTGATGTTAGGGTATCATAGTGATGATATGATATCCTATGGAGTAGTTGTATGTATGATGTGAGGGTTATGTTCCTATACCACATACCATGTTTTATAATGATAATGAGAAACATGCTTCTATGTCTCATAACACATCTCATAATAATGAGGAAAGTGATAACCTAAGGGTGGTTGGTGATCCAACCTTGTAAACCCTAATCGGGAGACGTGAAACCCTAATTGATATAATGTAAAATGTATACCATAAGTTCTATGAGATGATGATGCTTTGCATTCTTGATTATCAACTTCTAACCATGCAGATGATATTGATTGATGTACATATCCAGGTATGAGCTATGGAGGTTATGATGTGATGGACATTGGTCCTTGTGATGGACATTGGTCCTTGTGAGGGACATTGATCTTTGTAATGGACATTGGTTCGTGTGATGGACATTGGTCTTTGTGATGGACATTGGTCCTTGAGATGGACATATAATAAATAACATGCATAAAGTGATGATGTGATGAGATCCCACCTACTATGTTTCAGTTTGTTCTGGTGATGAGCTATGCCCTATTTATGTAGATCTTGTTTAGAGGCTATACATTGTAACTTGATTTGATGCTTAAAGATGTTTAAATTGATCTAATTAATCAAGTGAAATCCAATAGTGTAGTTGTCATGTGCCATAGATCCATTCCAGTGTCAGCTTTATTGCTGGATGGTGAAACAAGTTTAACTCGGATCCATAGATACATAGATCCATTCCAGACTGTCTTATAGTTACTTCTGCTTATGCAGAAGAAGAAGAGAAAGCTTAAAGATGTCATGAGAACATGAAGAACATGCTCCCGAGAGTAGTGTTACTGCATCAGGTGGTGGTGCAAAGAACCAGGCACGAGAAGATCGGGTGCCTGAAGTCCTCTAGTTTGACCCAACCATGATAGAAAACCCTGCCTTTCAATCACTTTTTGGGAAGTTTATGGCAACGATGACTCATAAGGCAGACAAGATGTCTGCACCTCGGCCTAGGGAAATTGTTCCCCATGTTGAATATTCTTTGGGTACTGGGAAGACTTTTGAGCGGTTTTTCCGTATTGGAGCAGTTGAGTACGCCAGAATAGTTGACCCGACAGATGCAGATTTGTGGCTGACTGAGCTTGAGAAGGCCTTTAAGATCCTGAGTATCCCAAAAGAGGATATGATGAAGCATGTTGTGTACCTCCTAAGAGGGAGTGCTAGCCATTGGTGGGCCATAGAGGAGGAGAAGAGACTTGGTGTTATGGTTGGTTGGGAGGAGTTCCAACAAGAGTTCGTAAGTCGGTACTTTCCTCAGATTTATCTTGATGAGGAAATCAATCAGTTTGAGAGGATTCGATAGGGGTCCATGACAATCAACGAGTATGAGGCAAGGTTTATGGAGTTGTTGAGAATCTATTCTCACATGACTGTGATGGAAGATGAGAGGTTTTGTCATTTTGAGAAAGGGTTGAACGTTGAGTTGTCTACCCCAGCTGCTGCTTTGGAGAATCGAGAGAGGTTTTGTCATTTTGAGAAAGGGTTGAACGTTGAGTTGTCTACCCCAGCTGCTGTTTTGGAGAATCGAGAGAGATTTTCTGTGTTTGTGGAGTCTGTTCAAAGTGTAGAACAATCTGTGAAGGAGAAGCGAGAGGCAAGTACCAAGAAGTGACATGCACAGTTTCAAGGATAGTCGTCAGGTGGCTTCAAGAAGCTGAGGTTTTCTGCACTGCCAATGTCACAGAGGTTCAGTGCTTTGACTCAGTGGTCACCAAGCAAGGGCAGAGGTCACAGTTTTCTACCCTTAGGAGCCCAGAGTGTTGCATCAACATCGGTGACAAGACCACTTAGACCTTGGTATGAAAAAAATGTGTTACAAGTGTGGAGAAGTTGGCCATATCAGACAGTTCTATCCAATGAAAGAGGATGAAGTGACTCAACAACCAAGGCAGAGTCAGCAAAGTTCATAGAGATAGTAGAACAGTGGTGTAGGAGGATGAGGATGTAGCCAAGCATCACAAGTTGGATTTTCTGCTCAGGGAAGTAGATGACGGGGGCGACAATAGACAACGACTAGATTCTACACTATGAGTCAGTCGGAGGTGGTGGTCAACCCGTGAGTGGTGACATGTCAAATGGAGTTGTTTCATTCTAATTTGTCTTCTTCTTGCTTTATATCTATTTTGGTTGACTCGGGTGCTATGCACTCTTTTATCACACGGGAATTGCTTAGTAGTTGTTATTTGCCTATTAGTTGTAAGAAGAATAGCTTGTTACTAGAAACACCATTGGTTGGTTCTGTAGTGTTGCATGATGTGTGTCCTTCATGTATTCTCTCTTTTTCGAGACACAACATTCAAGTGGATCTCATACCACTTGGCATGCATGGATTTGATGTGATCCTTGGAATGGATACTCTAGAGAAGTATAAAGTGGTCTTGGATTGTAGTTCCAAGCAAGTGATGTTTGTAGATGGTAGAGAGACATGTATCTTCCAAGAAGATAGGAAGATTATCTCGACGTGTCTTGTATCAGCTATTGTAGCAAGGAAGCTTTTGAGACAAGGTTGCAAGGCATTTTTGGCACACGTGGTGGATACATAGGTGAGGAGTATTAGTGTCCAGGAAGTTCTGGTGGTTAGGGAGTTCAAGGATGTGTTTCTTGAAGAGTTTCCAGGTGTTCCCCCACCCCGTGAGATTGATTTTGAGATCAATCTGGTTCCTGGTACGCAACCCATAGCTCAGACACTGTATAGGATGACACTAATAGAGATGGAAAAGTTGAAGAGATAGTTGTAAGAGTTACTTGACAAAGGTTTTATTAGGCTGAGTATGTCACTGTGGGGTGCTTCAATGTTGTTTGTGAAGAAGAAGGATGGGTCTATGAGGTTGTGCATAGATTACAGTCAGTTGAATCAGGTCGCGATAAAGAATAAGTATCCCTTGTCAAGGATAGATGACTTGTTTGATCATTTGCATGGCGTGATGGTATTCTCAAAGATAGATATGCGGTCAGGCTATCATCAGTTGAGGATCAAGGAAAATGACATACCAAAGTCAGCTTTTAGGATGAGGTATGATCACTACGAGTTTGTAGTTATGTCGTTTGGGCTGACCAATGCACCAACAACGTTCATGGATTTGATGAACATGGTGTTTCGACCGTTCCTTGATCAGTTTGTGGTTGTCTTCATAGATGACATTTTGATATGTAGTCAGGATAGTTAGCAACATGAACAACATCTGCGTCAGGCGTTGACAATGTTGAGATAGTGCCATCTCTATGCTAAGTTCAGCAAGTGTGAGTTCTGGTTGAGGGTGGTAGCTTTCTTGGGTATGTTACATCTGTAGAAGGAGTACACATGGACCCTAAGAAGGTAGAGTCTGTGACAGAATGGGAACAGCTGAAGACACTGACAGAAGTGTGTAGTTTCCTAGGTTTGGCAGGCTACTACCAGAGGTTCATCAAGGACTTCAGTGTTGTCACCTTACCCCTAACAAGATTGACGTGAAAGGATGTGTCGTTCATTTGGGATGACACATGTCAATGAGCTTTTCAGACGTTGAAGGAGAAGCTGACAAGTGCACCCGTTTTAGTTTTGCCAGAGCAAGGAAAAGGATACATCATCTTCTTTGATGCATTTAGGAATGATTTGGGATGTGTATTGATGCAAGACAAGCAAGTAGTTTCTTTTGCTTCTCGACAACTTAAGAAACACAAAGAAAATTACCCGACTCATGATTTGGAGCTAGATGTTGTGGTTCATGCTTTGAAGATTTGGACGCACAATATGTATGGGGAGAAGTGTCAGATCTTCATAGATCACAAGAACCTAAAGTATATCTTTTCACAGTAGGGGTTGAATATGAGACGACAGTGTTGGATGGAGCTGATTAAAGATTACGATTGCACAATTGATTATCACCAGGGAAAGGTGAATGTCGTGGAAGACGCTTTGAGTAGGAAGTCTTCATCTATGGATAGAGGTCAGTTGAGTTCTTTAATGTGCCACAAGCAAGACATGTTGGTCTCCATGCATCAGCTGAATGTCAACATGGAAGTCTCTTTGTTAGCCAGTTTGTTGACACAACTACATGTGAAGCCTACGCTGAGACAACAGATCAAAGAAGCTCAACATATAGATATTGTGACACAGTAGATGAGATTAGAGTTTGACAGTGAGAAGTGAGATGTTTTTATGAGACGGAAGACAAGATAGTATGTTATCATCACATGATAGTAATTCTTGATGCAGATATCTGAGGAATATGGTGTTGGAAGAGGCTCATACATCTATGTATGCTATGCACCCAGGTAGTACCAAGATATACTACAATATGAAGGATATGTATTGGTGACCAAGCTTGAAGAAAGATGTAGTTGAGTTCATCGCAAGGTGTGCAGCATGTCAACAAGTCAAAGCTAAGCATTAGAAGCCTGCAAGAACATTGCAACTATTGCCTATACCTCATTGGAAATGAGATCATGTGACTATGGACTTTGTGATTGGTCTGCCCAGGACATCCAAAGGTTATGATTCCATTTTGATAATCATTAATAGGTTGACCAAGTCAGTGTATTTCCTTCCCGTGAAGACAACATTCACAACAGAGAATCTTTCTCAAGTCTATGTTGATGAGATAGTGTGTTTGCATGGTGTTCTAACAACTATCGTGTCTGATAGAGGTCTTCAATTCACATATCATTTTTGAGAATGACTACACATAGCCTTGGGTACGCAGTTGAAGTTCAATACTGCTTTCCACCCACAGACAGATGGCCAATTTGAAAGGACCATCTAGATCTTGGAGGATCTGTTAGGGGCTTGTGTTCTTCAGTTTACAGGAAGTTGGGATATACCTCAATCTGATAGAGTTCACCTACAATAATAGATATCAGAGAAGTATTGATATGGCAACATATGAGGCATTGTATGGGAGACATTGTAGGTCTCCATTGTGTTGGTGTGAGACAAGGGAGTATCAACTCCTGGGTCCTGAGCTTGTACAACAGATGACAGAGAAGATCAAAGTGATATAATAATAGTTGAAAGCAGCACAAGATAGACAAAAGTCGTATGCAGACAATTATCATAGACCCTTGGAGTTCCAAGTGGGAGACAAAGTCTATCTGAAGATCTCTCCCTGGAAAGGTGTTTTAAAGTTTGGGAAGAAGGGTAAGTTGGCTCCTAGGTTTATGGGACCTTACCCAGTTGTGGCACGAGTTGGGAAGGTGGCCTATAAGTTAGAGTTGCCAACTGAGTTGCATAGGTTACATCCAGTGTTCTATGTCAGTATGTTGAGGAAGTGCCATCTGGATACAGAGTCAGTTTTATAGCCTATGGAGGTGGAGCTTGATGAGGATATGACCTATGTGGAGGGTCCAATTTTGATCCTTGATCAGAGGGTGAAGAAGTTGAAGAGGAAGGACCTCATACTTTTGAAGGTTCTTTGGCATCATCGTGGTGTTGAGGAAGCCACGTAAGAGCTCAAAGAGGAGATGAGGAGGAAGTACCCTTCTCTTTTCTCTTAGGATTTTGGGGGTGAAATCTCTGTTAGGGGTTTATGGCTTGTAAGGATCCTGACCCATGTCTTGGGCTAACCCTGTTTGTTATGCTTAAGTGTATTTATTAGCTCCTTGCTCTAATCACCTAAGATATAATTAGGGAATGTTGGAGGTTTGAGTTCTTTATTTGAGCTTGTTGCTTGATGCTTGTGTTTTGTGGAGAGGTTTGGTGCAAACTTACAATTCACTCAGAATAGGGGTTGATGTGCAAGTTTGCCACCTCTAGAGTGTTCCTTATCTCTCTTGGCATCATCTAGAGGAGAGAGGAAGTGTTGGGTGCCTTGTTTTGGTCTTGGTTGAGTGGTGACATCTTTGGTGATGTTTCAGACACATGTTTGAGGTGTGGTTTGATCATAAGAGTGTTGTCTCAGGCTTGAGAGCCTTTAGGAAACCTGGTATCGGTTTGTGGTTTCCTTGAGGAGGCTTGATGTCGGTTGAGGGTGTCTTGAGGGACATCCTATCAGTTTGGTGGCACCTTGAAGACCACCATATAAATTTTTGGTGACTCTAGAGATGTGTTAGATCAGTTTGTGACCTAGGGTTTCATCCCTATCAATTTGTGAAGGGGATGGATGAGTGTATCGACCTTGACCTTCCTTAGTGACCAAGTGAGTGAGACATAGATCCTATCACCTTTTTGCATGGTGTTACATGTGTCCTTTCTTCTTGGACATGTGTCTTCTAGGGTTCTAAGGTGGTGACACCTTCCTTTCTCTCTCTCTCTCTCTCATCGGCCATGTATATATACCCCTTTCTTCCCATGCAAGAGAACCCTTTTAGTGATCCTTGCTTTCTCTCCTTGGTGGCCGACCTTGATCTTGAAGAGCACTCTCCCTTGGAGATTGGTGGTCTAGACAAAAGATTGTGGTGCTCACTTTCATCTTCTTCCTTGGTAAGCCATGGGTTTTTAGATTTCTTTCTCTCCTTCTTTCTTCTTCTCTGTCATGGAATTTGGTATCTTATTTCCTGTCTTTTGCTCTCTCTTAACCTCAGTTCTATCTTCCTTCTTGGAGATGTTGTGCTCGGAGGATCTTCTCCCTCTACCTTGAGTTTGTGAGCTTGGATCTTGACATTGGAGCTTAGAGCTTGGTGGTTGTCCTTGAGGAAGATTGTATAACTCTAAACCTACTTTATTATTATCACTTTTCTACTTGTTACCTTGCTAGTTATCCCTAGCTCATTGTTTGTTGCTTGTTAGTATCTATTCTTGGTAGCCTTACATTCTATTTTTGAGAATAGAACCTTGCTAAGTTGCTTCCAGGAGATGCACCTTTCTTTTGCCTTGTTAGTATTGTCATCTTGAGGTAGAAGATGACTAAACTGATATGATATGCTAAACCTATATGATATGCTAAACAGATATGCAATGCAATTCGAAATGCTAAACTGATATGCTTTTGTATAAATCGATATACCTACCATGATGGGGTTTGTTATGATCTAGTGATGACTAGTGAGGAAGAGTGTTGAATCTCCATGCTTTTAGTTGAGTATGGAAGTCGACATGGGTAACCCTAATCCGATATACATATAATATGACACACATGCAACCCGATACACCTAGAGTTGAAGAGGGAAACATCTCCCCTGAGGTTCAATCGATACTACTCTAAACCCTAGTGGCTGATATCCCTTGGTGATCTTTGAGCCCGATTCCCTAGTTGTTGGTATGGCCGATATCCCATGATGGTGAAGGTGGTCGATATCTAAAGGGATACTTAGGCCGATACCCTATGAGATTGTATGGTCGATACACTTTCTCATATACCCCTAAACCGATATCATTTGTGGTGCCCGATACCTAGTGATGATAAACTGATATCCTACCTTTGCATGGTGGCCGACAACCAATCTTAGTGTGGTTTCCTGATACATTTAGGGTTAAAACTAATACCATATGTGTAAACCCTAATCGGCATCTTGTGATGGTAGTTGAGACATACCATGTTGATGTTAGGGTCTCATAGTGATGATATGATATCCTATGGAGTATTTGTACGTATGATGTGAGGGTTATGTTCCTATACCACATAACATGTTTTATAATGATAATGAGAAACGCACTTCTATGTCTCATAACACATCTCATAATAATGATCAAAGTGATAACCTAAGGGTGGTTGGTGATACAACCTTGTAAACCCTAATCGGGAGAAGTGAAACCCTAATTGCTATGATGTAAAATGTATGATGTAAATGTATAGCATAAGTTCTATGAGATGATGATGATTTTCCTTCTTGATTACCAGCTTCTAACCATGCAGGTGATACTGATTGATGTACATAGCCATGTATGAGCTATGGAGGTTATGATGTGATTGACATTGGTCCTTGTGATGGACATTGGTCCTTGTGAGGGACATTGATCCTTGTGATGGAAATTGGTCTTCGTGATGGACATTGGTCCTTGAGATGGACATATAATAAATAATATGCATAAAGTGATGATGTGATGAGATCCCACCTACTATGTTTCAATTTGTTTTGGTGATGATCTATGCCCTATTTATGTAGATCTTGTTTAGAGTCTATATGTTGAACTTCATTGATGCTTAAAGATGTTTAAATTTATCTAATTAATCAAGTGAAATCCAATATTGTAGTTGCCCTATGTCATAGATCCATTCTAGTGTCAGCTTTATTTTTGGATGATGAAACGAGTTTAACTCAGAGCACATATTTTTGAATATGCGGGGTACAAATCAAGTTATTTCCTTATATCCTTAAATACATGATGTGTGAGATGGACATGTGTGAGCCGATCTCGTTGTGATATGGATGTCCATGCGAGAGACACTCCTTTTATTAGAATGTCCATGTGTGAGCCTATTCTTATAGAACTATAGTTGTACCAAGGTGGGCTAGTTATGATTATATATGTGGATGGCCATGCGTGAGCCAATCCCTGATCTTGACTATATGTCATTGTTGTAGTTGACTGATATGTCTCTATAGTGTTCTCTCTTGTGCTGACCAAGAGGTGTGGCGAGGTTGTAGATTTTGGCTTTTCCATTAGACCTTGTATGGCATTGATTTCAACTTATCAAGTGGTCTGTTGGATTTGGGTGGTATTTCTCAGATCCTCAGGGCATAATGAAACACATAATCAGTCATGTAGTATAATAGTGTAGGATCAAATACGAAAGCATTGGTTGAGGCCTTGCTTGATCTTTATACAATGTTGTTGATAGAAAATATACATGTTATTCACATTCCTTTTTAATTATTAAGATGTTTCATAATTTAATAGTAATTTCCCTTTCTGTTAATAATCTTTTCATGTTCCATCTTAGTTATAACTATACTATTGCTCAGTTTATCTTATTTGTGATGATAATAGAGTTGGTGGTGAGTTATATCTCCCACCGAGGTTTGGAATCTCACACTGTGGGTTTCCCACACCCTTTTTAGGTGGACGGGCATGAAGAGGTAGAGATAGTGCAGAGGAAATTGAGTAGCAGCCAGAGGTGCAGTAGCCGATAAGGTTGGAGGTGTTGCTGGATGTCTTTTGTTGATAGAGTCCTAGAGTTGTCCCAGTACACTTAGGTCTTTAGAAGCATTTTGTAGATGTTTTGTGGATGTGCTATCTTTATGTGCCCTTTGTATATCAGATATGGTGGAATCATGTATATATGATCTGGAATAGTATTTTTATTACATGTTGAGAACATGCCTTGTGAATGCTTTGAGGCATGAAAGGACACATGTGTAAAGGTTCTTTCTATATAGCTGTTTTATGAAAAAGGTTTTAATTCTTAGTGTTTTCTACTAATAAGTTTGTTAATCTCTCTTCCGTGGTCTTGTTTCGAGTAATCTCATTTTGTGTGGCGTGGGGCATCATATATGTAACATCCCTGACCTGGGTTATGAACTAACCCTAGATGTTTTGCCTAAATATGTAATTAAATCCTTGTGATTAACTTTGGGCATGTAATTAAGCTCCTCAGAAACATATATTTCAATTTTGCTCCTTTATATATAAAGTTGTAGCATTGTTTTGTAATACAGGGATCTATGTGCAAATCACCCAGTTAAGGGATTAACTTGCAAATTGCACATGTTGAGATGTTCCTCTAATGTTGAGACATCATGAGGATGTTTATGATGAAGTTTGAGGGATTTCCCAAGCTTGAGCACCAAGGTGCAGCTGTGGAAGCAACCCCTGTACTTGAAAACCCTAAATTGGTGTAAAGTGCAATTTACCCAATTTGAGGGGTGCAACTTGTAAAATACATCATATAAAATATCTTTTATGACTCTTGGCATCATTTAGAAGAGAAATGATGAAAAGGTCACTTCATTTGAATAATCATATAATAAAGAACACCTTTGTGATTGAATAATCAAGGTGTATGTATAATAGCCCTTTTATGTGTATGCTTTAGTGATGGGTTGATCCTCTTTGCCTTCAATTCTTGACCTTAGAAGGAGTTTGTCCTTAGAAATAAGATGTGGGGACGTGCAAAGAAGAAAGGAAGGACTTAGATGAGAAATGAGGAAAGCATATGTTCTTATGTTGAAATTTCACCTAAGTATATATACTACCTTCCCCACTTAGCAAGGGAACGATCCTCTTCTTTTCATTTCTTTTCCCCTTGCTCAAAACTGATTAAGGCTAAGCTCTGGAGCAGAGAAGGACGACCAAGGGTCCTAGGTAAGTTTGGATCATCCCTTTTGCTTGAATTCATGGAGGAAACTCGTTTTCAAGGTTGAATTCATGGCTAGCTCACCTAGCTTTATCTTTCTAGCCATTCCTTTCCAACTTTTACTTGGAGAATTCACCTTGGCTGACCTATGGATCTCAAAGACGCCATTAAATACCTGAAGCTTGGAAGCTTGGAGCTCAAGGAACAACCTTTAGGCGGGTTTTATAAATCTAAACCTTATGCTTTGATTATACATCTTTTTCTATGCATATAGTTGCTAGTTCTTCTTCTTCCCTATCTTCCCTTGCATCCTTGCAAGCAAAATCGTGAAGAACTTCTACTGTTCTTGAGGTAGAAGATAAGGGCATTAATTCCTATGCTTATCCACGGATTTCCACTTTACCAAATGACCTCCACCAATTGCCCATACGGTTTACACAACCGTTTGGTGGGCAAACGGTTTCAGGGTCGTATGAAGGCAAACGGCCTTCAAGACCATTTGGTCGCATTGACCAAGCGATGACCATATGGGAATCTTGTTTATAATTATGTAGGTTAATCACCCACAAAATTTGAGGGGTTAACGCCAAAGGAATCGTGAGATATAAGCAAAGCAATTAGAAAATCCAATTGAATTAAGTTCTGATTTTCAATCTGTTTAAATTGCCCTTTTTGGGCAAACGGTCTCAAGACCGTTTAAGATGGTTGACCAAGCGTTGACCGTTTGGTATTACTGTTCATAATGATGTTGATTAATGACTCACCAAATTTGATGGATTAATTCCAAACGAGTTATGAGTTGAAGGTTGATTAATAGGGCAAATCCTAATTGAAATCAGTGCTGAAATTCCAATGAGTTAATTAGTGATTTTGGGTTGATTAGCCCAAACGGTCTCAAGACCGTTTGGGGAATCATCCAAACGGTCTCAAGACCGTTTGGGGATCACCCAAGACCGTTTAGAGGTCTAGGGTCAAGTATAGTTGACCAATTGAAGGTCCAAAGGTACCAAATCATATTGCAATTAAGTATTGATGTGATGATCAACTCAATAGATCAAACCTTGATGAATTTTCACTAGAGTCCAAAGTATGGATGGGCAAACGGTCTCAAGACCGTTTGGAACTCATCCAAACGGTCTCAAGACCGTTTGGTGTCAACCCAAGACCGTTTGGAGGTCTAGGGTTAAGGTAATTTGATCAATTGAGGGCCCAATTACAGTGGGTTATTGAAATAATCAAATTGCTGATTTGTGACTTAATTAAGGTTCAACCCCTATCAAATCAACTTAGATTTTGATGAATTCTTGGGCAAACGGTCTCAAGACCGTTTGGAGGTTATTCAAACGATCCCAAGACCGTTTGGGCCAAGTTTGAGCCCGATTGGAGGTCAATTGATGGGATCAACTTCGATTTGATTCATATTGTTGAGTGTTGATGGTTGAATGTTTATAGACCTTAATTGAACCAACTCCAACCCTATTTGGATATCAATTGAGGATCAATTGAGTGACCAATTGGTTAAGGCTAACCCTAATTGTCTCAATTGATAAGTGGTTAGCAAGCTTGAGACCAATTGAAGGCTTCAACATAGGAAACCCTAATCAAGTTTACCCTTTGAATCACCTTGGAGGTCCATGCGATCTTGAGCTTTTAGGACCATACGACTTGAGGACCGAATGAGTTCATACGACTTCAGGACCGAATGAGTTCATACGACTTCAAGACCGAATGAGTTCATATGACTTCAGGACCGAATGAGTTCATACGACTTCAGGACCGAATGAGTTCATACGACTTCAGGACCGAATGAGTTCATACGACTTCGGGACCGAATGAGTTCAAACGACTTCAGGTCCGAATGAGCTCAAACGACTTCAGAAGTCAAACTATGACTAAACAGTCTTCACCCCATCTTGGGCAAACGACCTCAAGATCGTTTAAGGGTAAACGGTCTTGAGTGTCATGCGGTCTTGAAGTCAACTAAAGCTAAACGGTCTACAACCTTAAACGATCTTAGGATCGTTTGAAGGTTGAAGGTGTGAAACCTATTGGGGACTTTTAAGGATAAGTCTGCCTAATGCCTTGAAGGCTTAGATGGCTTGATGGTTGTTCAACCTAAACCCTAATGATACCTAGGGACATTAAGGGTCAAGTGGTTAGTATATTAACCCATGTTATGATCAATGGTGAACTTTACCAAAATACCCTATATGGATTCAAGTAGGTAACCCCTTTTTATCATGCAAACCCCAATGGTTACAATGGTGATGACTTGGCTAGGCTTATCAATGTTGATTAGACCGAACCCAATCTAGAGGGATGTAATCATCACCTATGAGCAAGAGGAGAGAGAAAATCCCAATTATGGTTGAAATCCAAGTAAAATACCTTCAATATATATGAATGTACATGATTAGGGTATGATCCACCTATGTGAGATCATGAAAACCCTATTTATGATAATTGATGAATCTTAATCTTATCTGAGAGCATCATTGATGATGTTCCTCATACATGATGATGTTATGAGTTCATTTTACCATAATGTGAATAATAAACCCTAATTCTAGGGTGATGGCATGTAATGTGAATAGTAAACCCTAATTGATGAGAATAAGGGAACTTAGCTCTTATGGCAAGAATGGAAAGTATAATTCTTAATTTGAATTGCTTTTATCAGTTGAATTAACCTTGCAGGTTCTGATATGAAGATGATCATATCCAGGTATGGATGATGATGCTATATTCATTGAAAGCATGTTGTTAGCTTTATGAATAGTAAAATATCTTGATGCCTTGTCAATGGTAACCTATGAATTAAATGGGCTGTGAGAGCCATAAATACCATCAAGGTCATGCTTTAGAGATGACTTGTGATGAATGTATTGAGAAATGATGATTGATGAGAGTTAGGCTTGTTACATTTAGTATTCTCATTTCATAACTGTTATGCTAATGTTATTGTTTGAAGAACAATGTATGATGTTAAAAGAATACTGAATGTACCTAACTAATCAAGTGTAATGTAGAGCCCTGATCATAGATCCATCATTGTCAGAGATCAAATGATGGTGAAACAAGTTTTCCTAAGGGAACTCCTGGATCACATACTTTTGAGTATGTGGGGTATATGGATGTGTAGAACCTTACATCCTAGTGTAGGTGTTTGATGTAGATGTGTAATCCGTCAATCCTTCACTACAATCCCATACCGTATCAGTGGATGGTAAACATGAAACCTCTTGATGACGAAGAAAGCACAGATATCAGTATCAGTGGAAGATAAACATGAAATCTCCTGATGACGAAGAGAGTACAGAACGCCACTGTAACTCTAAAATAGCAAAGGACCAGATTACCCTGGTAAGCTATTATAGTAGAGGCACGAGATGTCCTACAAGTAATCCTCTTACTGACTGAGGAAGGTGAAGGTCATGAGAATCTGGCTCTTTCGATGACCTAGTATGATACCGAGGCACTTAGCAGTGATTGGTTGGAGTATGAGTGGTAAACCTCATCTCCACAGGGCATAAAAGTAATGTTTGAAAAACACAATCCACAGTGTAGAATACCTGTTAGAGATAACTATGAGTTGATTGATTGATGTTACACTGTATAGTGCAAATGTCTTCATGTTTCATAACTGTTGAATTCATGCTTACTATTAAATCTGATGTTGAATACTTTGAAGCTTTTACTGCTTAAGTTATTCTTTGAGGTGCTATAATAAAGCTTCTGACAGAGAGTTATAACTCTCGCTGGGACAACTATGTAAAATTGTCTCACCCCGTAGACTTCAACTTTTTAGGTGGACGTCGAGGACGGAGGAACAGGTCTACAGGTGACCAGTCCCAGCAGCAGCAGCACCAGGGGCAACAGTAAAATCTCAGGTGGAGATTTAGCCTACCATGTGGTGTAGTTAGAGTCAGTCCTATGTGTCCTCTGTACTCTCAGGTCTTGGAGTCTTTTGGTCTGAGATTTTGGTTATGAGTTCTTGAGATTTTGTATCATGTTGTATATAATTACTCAAGAAGTAATTATCTGAGATGTAAACAGTTTATCTCCTTTTATGAAGGAAGTTTTATGGTTTCAATGCTTTATCTCAAAAAGTTTTAATTTCCGCTGATTTTTGGTATTCCGCTGCTAATCGAATTGCTTCCGCTAAGTTTAAATCATGTTTATATCGTGGTTTGGAGATCAGAGCCCACAATTAAGTGGTATCAGAGCTCTAGGTTCGCCGAGTCTACAGAGGCATAGGACTTAGGATGTCGAGTCTATCCTTAGTATCTCTTCCTTATCTAATAGAATCTTGTGCTCCTCAGGAGAAGAAGATACATAAGGATGGAAGAGCCACATGATGAGTACGTGGCAGAGAGTAGTGCTAGTGCACCTCGAGGCGGTGCAAGGGTTCCAGAAATAGAACAACATGCACCTGAACCACCCCAGTTTGATCCAGCTGATATGGGTAACCCAATAGTTCAGACGATGTTTGGGCAGTTTATGACTGCCATGACACACATAACTGACAAGATGCCCATGCCTGCACCTAGGGAACCTGCCCAGCCTAAAGGACAAGGTATCGGTAAGACATTCAAGTGACTTCGTCGTGTTGGAGCTACCGAGTACTTTGGGACTGCCGACCCCGCAGATGCTGATATGTGGTTAACAGAGTTGGAGAAGGCTTTCAGGATTCTTAATATCCCGGAGGCTGAGAAGGTTAGACATGCTGTCTATCTTCTCAAAGGCAGTGCTGGTCACTGGTGGAACATGGAAGAGCAGAAGAGACCTGGGATAGAGTTCTCGTGGGAAGAGTTTCGTCGAGAATTTATCAATAGATATTTTCCAAAGACCTTCCTAGATGAGAAGATCTCTCAGTTTGAGAGATTGAGGCAGGGCATGATGAACATTAGCGAGTATGAAGCTAAGTTCATGGAGTTGCTGCGGTTCTGTCTGCACATGGCTGCCACAGAAGAGGAAAGAATCAGGAGATTTGAGAAGGGTTTGAATGTTGATATATCAACCCCTGTGTCTACCTTAGAAAACCGTGAGAGATTCTCTACCTTCGTTGAGTCAGTCCGAAGGATAGAGAGATCTGTGGTTGAGAAGAGGCAAACCCAGAAAAGATATCCAAAGTTCCAGGGTTCTTCATCTAGGGATTCCAAGAAACTGAGATTCTCTGCACCTAACCCTCCACCACCCAGATCAAGTTCCCAAACTCAGTGGTCACCAAGTAGAGGCAGGGGACGAAGCCTACCTCAACAAGAGATTCACAGTTCTGCATCAATGTCAGTTACTGGACCACCAAGACCACAACAACTGGAAAGAAGTTGCTACAACTGTGGGAAGGTGGGACACTTGATGAAGGACTGCCGATCTAGACCTGTCAGTATGACACATCCTCAGAGACAGAGTCAATAGGGATCACAGAGAAGACAACCTCAAGGAGCAGCTCGAGGACGCGGGCAAGCGTTTCAAGCTGGATCATCAGCACCACCTCAACCCCAGGCGACAGCGAGGTTTTATGCTATGAACCCACCTGAAGCAGTGGTCAATCCACGGGTAGTGGCAGGTCAGATGGAACTTTTATATTCTGATATGTCTACATCCTGTGTTGTATCTGTTCTGATTGACCCGGGTGCTACACACTCTTTTATCACTCGGAGAGTGATTCGTAACTGCAATATGATGGTTAGTCATAGGGCAGATAGTTTATTGTTGGAGACTCCGTTGAGTGGGTCTGTCATTTTGCAGGAGGTATGTTCTCCCTGCATCCTCTTCTTTTCGGATCATCGCATTCAAGTGGACCTTATACCACTTGATATGTAAGGATTTGATATAATCCTCGGGATGGATACCTTAGAAAGGTATAGAGTTGTCTTGGATTGTGAATCCAAGTTGGCTGTGTTTGCTGATGAAGGCAACACATGGATCTTTCAAGGTGAAAGAAAGATTCTGCCCACCTGTCTTGTATCAGCTATGGTTGCTGATAAGCTGTTGAGGCAAGGATGTTATGCATTCTTGGCCCATGTGGTAGATGTTACCAAGGAAAGTTCCAATCCTGCTGAAGTTCCCATAGTCAGGGAATTTGAGGATGTGTTTCCTGAAGAACTTCCTGGTATACCACCACCTCGGGAGATTGATTTTGAGATCAATTTGGTCCCAGATACGAAACCCATAGCCCAGACACCGTATAGGATGGCGCCTGCCGAGATGTCAGAACTCAAGAAACAACTTCAAGAGTTACTTGAGAAGGGTTTTATCCGACCGAGCACTTCACCTTGGGGTGCTCCGGTCTTGTTTGTTAAAAAGAAAGATGGGTCAATGTGGTTGTGCATTGAATACAGACAACTTAATAAAGTAACAATAAAGAACAAGTACCCTTTGCCGAGGATTGATGATCTTTTTGACCAGTTGCGTGGTGCAACAGTCTTCTCAAAGATAGATTTGAGATCTGGATATCATCAACTCCGCATTAAGGATAGTGACATATCCAAGTCTGCTTTTAGGACAAGATATGGTCACTATGAGTTCACGGTTATGTCGTTTGGACTAACCAATGCACCAGCTGCATTTATGGAACTCATGAATAGAGTTTTTCGACCCTTCCTTGATCAGTGTGTTGTCGTCTTCATAGATGACATTCTGATCTATAGTAAGGATGCTCAGCAACATGAGCAGCATCTTCGCCAAGCTTTGACCTTGCTAAGAGAACATAAGTTGTATGCTAAGTTTAGCAAGTGTGAGTTCTGGCTGCCGGAGGTATCTTTTCTTGGACATGTGATATCTGCCTCGGGAATTCGTGTTGACCCTGCAAAGGTAGAATCTGTTCTACAATGGGAACAACTGAAGACACTGACGGAGATTCGAAGCTTCTTGGGGTTAGTTGGTTACTATCGAAGGTTTATTAAAAACTTTAGCTCTATAGCCTTACCTTTGACCAAGTTAACCCGGAAAGATGCTCCTTTTTCTTGGAGTGATAAGTGTCAACAGTCCTTTCAGTTGTTGAAGGAGAGGTTGACAAGTGCACCTGTGCTTATGCTACCTGAGCAAGGAAAAGGATATGTAGTCTTCTGTGATGCCTCCAAGAACGGACTTGGATGTGTGTTGACGCAGGATAAACAAGTGATTTCTTTTGCTTCCCGACAGCTTAAGAAGCATGAGGAGAATTATCCAACACACGATCTAGAGTTAGCTGCCATGGTTCATGCATTGAAAATCTTGAGGCATTATCTCTACGGAGAGACATTCCAGATTTTCATAGATCACAAGAACCTTAAGTATATCTTCTCTCAGCATGAGCTTAACATGAGGCAACGTCGCTGGATGGAGTTAATCAAGGACTACAATTGTACAATTGATTACCATCCAGGGAAGGCCAATGTTGTTGCAGATGCCTTGAGTAGGAAATCAGCAACATCAACCATGGATAGAGCACAACTAAACTCTTTAGTATGGTCTAAGAGAGATATGCTTATCTCTTTAAGGCAAGACAATGTACAATTGAAGGTGTCATTGTTAGCCGGGTTGATGGCTGAGATGCATATTAAACCTACCCTAAGAGAGCAGATTAAGGAGGCACAACATGTTGATGCTGTAGTTCAACAGATTAGATAAGAGTATGGAAATGAGAAGCGAGATAGTTTCCATGATTCAGACGATCATGTAGCATGTTATCATGGGAGGATGATAGTGCCGGATGTGGATAACTTGAGGAAGTTTGTCCTGGAAGAAGCTCATTCTTCAATGTACGCTATGCATCCAGGGAGCACCAAGATGTATCGTAATTTAAAAGATCTGTATTGGTGGCCTGGAATGAAGAAGGATGTTGCAGAATTTGTTCTGAGGTGTCCTGTGTGTCAGCAAGTTAAAGCTGAACACCAGAAGCCTGCAGGAACAATGCAACTTTTACCCATACCACAATGGAAGTGGGACCATGTGACCATGGACTTTGTTGTTGGCCTACCCAGGACAAGCAAAGGACATGATTCCATTTGGGTAGTTGTAGATAGGTTGACTAAGACAACACATTTCTTACCTGTCAAAACAACCTATTTTGCTGAAAGGTTATCACAGTTGTATGTTCAAGAGATAGTGCGTTTGCACGGAGTTCCTGTCACTATAGTTTCTGACAGAGGTCCCCAGTTTACAAGTCGTTTTTGGGAACGACTTCATAATGCTTTAGGCACCTAGTTAAGGTTTAGTACGGCCTTTCATCCACAGACTGATGGACAGTCGGAAAGGACCATACAGACCTTGGAAGACCTGTTGAGAACATGTGTTCTCCAGTTTACCGGAAGTTGGGATCTACACCTAAGCTTGATAGAGTTTGCCTATAACAATAGCTATCAGCATAGTATTGATATGGCACCTTATGAAGCCTTGTATGGTAGACGTTGTAGATCACCCTTGTGTTGGTATGAGACTGGTGAGCATCAGTTGTTAGGACCTGATCTTGTGCAACAAACTACAGAAAAGATTAAGGTAATACAGCAACAGATTAAGACTGCACAAGATAGGCAGAAATCTTATGCTGACAAGCGTCGTAGACCCTTAGAGTTCGAGGTTGGAGACAAAGTGTATCTCAAGGTCTCGCCTTGGAAAGGAGTCCTTCATTTTGGAAAGAAAGGGAAGTTAGCTCCTAGATTTATGGGGCCTTATCCAATCATTGAACGGATTGGAAAAGTAGCCTATAAACTAGAGCTGCCACCAGAGTTACAGAGGTTACATCCTGTGTTTCACATTTCTATGCTAAATAAATGTCACCCAGACACTGAGTCAGTTCTACAACCTATGGAGGTAGAATTGAATGATGATATATCTTATGAGGAAGGACCAGTGTCAATCCTTGATAGCAGAATTAAAAAGTTAAAGAAGAAAGATTTAAGCCTTGTGAAAGTCCTCTGGAACCATCGTGGTGTTGAAGAAGCCACTTGGGAACTAGAGGATGAGATGAGAAGGAAATACCCTGCCCTTTTCTCTTAATATGTTTTATCGATTTCAGGGATGAAATCCTTGTAAGGGGTGGATAATTTGTAACATCCCTGACCTGGGTTATGAACTAACCCTAGGTGTTTTGCCTAAATATATAATTAAATCCTTGTGATTAACTTTGGGCATGTAATTAAGTTCCTCAGAAACATATATTTCAATTTTGCTCCTTTATATAAAAAGTTGTAGCATTATTTTGTAATACATGGATCTATGTGCAAATTACCCAGTTAAGGGATTAACTTGCAAATTGAACATGTTGAGATGTTCCTATGATGTTGAGACATCATGAGGATGTTTATGATGAAGTTTGAGGGATTTCCCAAGCTTGAGCACCAAGGTGCAGCTGTGGAAGCAACCCCTGTACTTGAAAACCCTAAATTGGTGTAAAGTGCAATTTACCCAATTTGAGGGGTGCAACTTGTAAAATACATAATCTAAAATATCTTTTATGACTCTTGGCATCATTTAGAAGAGAAATGATGAAAAGGTCACTTCATTTGAATAATCATATAATAAAGAACACCTTTGTGATTGAATAATCAAGGTGTATGTATAATAGCCCTTTTATGTGTATGCTTTAGTGATGGGTTGATCCTCTTTGCCTTCAATTCTTGACCTTAGAAGGAGTATGTCCTTAGAAATAAGATTTGGGGACGTGCAAAGAATAAAGGAAGGACTTAGATGAGAAATGAGGAAAGCATATGTTCTTATGTTGAAATTTCACCTAAGTATATATACTACCTTCCCCACTTAGCAAGGGAACGATCCTCTTCTTTTCATTTCTTTTCCCCTTGCTCAAAACCGACTAAGGATAAGCTCTGGAGCAGAGAAGGACGACCAAGGGTCCTAGGTAAGTTTGGATCATCCCTTTTGCTTGAATTCATGGAGGAAACTCGTTTTCAAGGTTGAATACATGGCTAGCTCACCTAGCTTTATCTTTCTAGCCATTCCTTTCCAACTTTTCCTTGGAGAACTCACCTTGGCCGACCTGTGGAGCTCAAAGACGCCATTAAAGACCTGAAGCTTGGAAGCTTGGAGCTCAAGGAACAACCTTTAGGCGGGTTTTATAACTCTAAACCTTATGCTTTGATTATACATCTTTTTCTATGCATATAGTTGCTAGTTCTTCTTCTTCCCTATCTTCCCTTGCATCCTTGCAAGCAAAATCGTGAAGAACTACTACTGTTCTTGAGGTAGAAGATAAGGGCGTTAATTCCTATGCTTATCCACGGATTTCCACTTTACCAAACGACCTCCACCAATTGCCCATACGGTTTACACAACCGTTTGGTGGGCAAACGGTTTCAGGGTCGTATGAAGGCAGACGGCCTTCAAGACCATTTGGTCGCGTTGACCAAGTGATGACCGTATGGGAATCTTGTTTATAATTATGTAGGTTAATCACCCACAAAATTTGAGGGGTTAACTCCAAAGGAATCGTGAGATATAAGCAAATCAATTAGCAAATCCAATTGAATAAAGTTCTGATTTTCAATCTGTTTAAATTGCCCTTTTTGGGCAAACGGTCTCAAGACCGTTTAAGATGGTTGACCAAGCATTTACCATTTGGGATTACTGTTCATAATGATGTTGATTAATGACTCACCAAATTTGATGGATTAATTCCAAACGAGTTATGAGTTGAAGGTTGATTAATATTGTTCAAGAAACGCCCAATTAGAGCTCGGACCTCCTCTTCACCATGAATGCACAAACATGACCATGACCACCCTCATGTCTATTTAAAGGACTCAAAAACATCGCTGACCTCCACTCATCTCTCCTCCACTAACAATTTCATCGCCAAGGCCCCAAGACTCCCATACTTGCTCAACCTCCTTCTCTGACGACCCAAGTTTCACCCCTTCCTTCAACAATGCCTCTAGTCAAATTGATCACCTCATAAGCATCCTTAACACCCCTCCTTCATATTCCCATTGCTGATTTGCCCTGTGTTTTACCTGATTGCAATGTACTATAGCTCGCTGTTTGTCCTCACCGACGCTAGTTTCCTCGATGCCTCAAGGCTTCTCTGGCCAAGGAAATGGATCCTAGGTCTTCGGTAAACCTCGGGGATGTTTCCAAGACTCTGGACTCTAGGTTTTTCTCTCAAAACTTTGTTTTTCCAATGACGTGTAAGTTTCCCATATTTTATGTTGTTTTCTTGACAAGCCAGTGAATGACTGGTATTCTTGTCCATGCAATGGATTCCTAACTCCACACTGGTCCTAAGAGCTATATCCTCTCTTTTTGTTTCTATCTTTTGTGTTTCTTTCTGGCTCTAGCTTTGGGCCTCACTATACTCTACCATGACTGATAAAGCTTCCCAAGTCCCTATGCTCACTAGTGCCCCAACATAGGCTCGATGGATTTATTTCCTCCTCAAGAACTCGATGGGAGGATTGGATCTTCCCAAGAGGCAGCATCTCTTGCTCTAGATTAAAGCCTGAGAGCTTAGGTTAAGCTTCTTAATCCAATGTCCTGAAGGGGAATCAGTCCATGTCAATAAAAGACCTCGTTGACCCCATCTTTTAAATCAATCAATTTTTATTACAAGGGCAGTTAATGGATTTCTTTGCCTCACCTTCTTTGGCTACTGATCTGCGGAGGAGAGCCCCCTTGCTAGTTGTTTGAATTAGACTGGTCCACCTCAGAGACGGACCACCTCCTGGCCAGGACACTAGGATTGGATAATGCCATACACGTGTAATTTTGGCAATTTCTGATTGGCTGAATCTTCCAAAATTCATAGTAAATTGATGGATTATCAGAAAATATGCAAAATAATAATTAGAAATCTCTTTTGATTCTCTATCGACCTAACCTATTGACACGCCCCGATCCCACAATTACCTCAAATCATGAGATTAGGGCATGACAATGAGGATCACACTTAATACAAATACATCCTTAACTTTTTCTTTTTCTTAATCACTTAAAATTTACCTAAAGGAGAATCTCATAATTTAGACAATACATAAATCTTACTTAAACTTGCAGAAGTAAACTTACTATTTCTAAATCTTGAAAGATACCTCAGAGTCTAAACAACATATTACATCTTACTTGCGGAAAATAAAGCACAACTGTTAATTAAAAGCTAAACTACATATTACATTTCATTCTCTCTCTCTACCATACCACATGCCCAAGGACTGAGGGGAAAGGACTAAGAGACCTATAACTAACTACGAACTACCTTCTAAGTACTTGTGTGATACGATCCTTCAGCTTCCACGTGCTGACGATGACCTGAAAAATATTTTAGTAGGTTGGTGAACTACTGCCTCAGTGAATAAAATTTCACCCAACCATCGCAGATAACTCATTTTTAGGTTTATTTTATGGAATAATATACAAGTAATACTACACTAAGCAGATCTAAAATAATCTAGTTTAAATATAAGGAAATATCAACATTTCATTAAAATAATAACTGCTGCAAGCTATAGTTACAATTAAATAACATGGATTATCAACATTTCAATTAAAGAACAACTGATACAAATCTAAACTCAAATCTTTCTTAACTCTTTAACTTATAAGAAACTCTGTGAACCTATATGAACATATTTTATCTTATGCCCTAATCATATGCAATGTACTCTACATATGAAGACTTGTAGTGAACTACGATCCCACCGTATAAGACTTAGCCGACACCCCATGATAGCTAAGTCTGACTGCTGTCCTGGTCAACAATAGGAAAACTGGCTCTCTGGCCTCAACACTCCTATGGTGCCATAAAATGGACTCCTCCTCTAAGTTGAGTACACAGGAGGAGGGTCTGAAACGCTCTGTGAGCCTCATCTTGGTACGCTCTATGGGTACCTTTGAGTTACCATCGGGACTTTCGGTTCATGTTGGATAACCTATTTTTTCTTAGGAGATTTCCTCAAGGGCTTCGTCTCCCCACACACTCTGTGGGTGTGTTCCGACCCCCATATACTGGACGCACCGCCAGGGTAGGTCGTTTCATCCCTAAGGTGCAGACCTCACATAGGGATTCTACGGTATCAGAGCCCTTAATCTATTATTTTATTATTCTAGAAAAGCTCTTTCTACAGTGCATCTCTCTCTTACTTGTTCTTGGCTTTGGTATCTCTATGGTACTCTGTCTATTTACTTAAACTTTACAACATGACATGAATATCATTCTAAATTTCGATAGAGCAGTATATTCAAGTATTGAAAATGTTGAGAGATTCAACATACTAAACATGCAAGCAGATTTCAAGTTCTTAAATAAACTAAATACATGTCCACTTATAAATACTGATAAATCAACATTATTATGCATGCATGCGAACTAAAATTCTTAAATAAATAGAATTCAGGTTAACTTTGCACATATACACTGAAATCATACAATTGAACATCGTAACACACTAACAAGAGTTAATTACTCGCTATATTAGCACTTGTAAATTATCTATAATTCCTAGAAAAATGTGCACATTAACCCAAGATCAGAGTTGTGCATCACCTAACTCAATTAAGAGTTAAATTACTTATTATGGCATGAGTCATTAATATTAATTGAGAATTTCAAATAATTTCTTAGAAAACGTGTCAATTTGTATAATTATTAAACTACTCACATTAAGTATAGTAGGGAGGGTGCAATTAGATTTTCTTGAACGTTTTCATGTCATCGTCATTTATTTTTAATCATGCATCAATTGAATTATTAAAATCGTACAACATGAGTTTATACTCAAACTGTCCAGTTATCGTGTGCTACAGATTCCAACTTTTAAACTGAGCAAATTATGTTTTAATCAATCATGCACTTCCTATAATCCAAATCACACATATCAATTAATTAATTAGCATCGTGCAACGTTAGTAATTAAATCGTCTGTTTCATGGAGTTAAATAGTACTATGGGAAGTGAGATTCTACTCACCGCCGTTCGAGGTCGTTTGGAAACATGTCCAGAGGCCAGTTTTCAGGTATACTCAGGTCATCTTCTACCTCTAGCTTGCCCTGGATTCAACCTGCTTCACCCACAGGTGAAGGGGAGGCTCGGTTGGGTGCCTAATCGCTACTGAGGCTGCGGATGCTTGCTCTGGGCTCATGGCCAGACTCAAGGCGGCGTTGCTTGGCGCTGCTTCTCGCCCAAACAGCCCCTGGCCGTTATTGTAGCAGCAGCAACTGCTTGACAGATGGGGTGCCGCCCCTGTTTCTTGGGGCACAGATGAGCACAACAAGGGTGGGAAGCTACAGTTGCAAGCTTGAACCTCAAAAAAAGAATCAAGGCGGGCGTTTGGTGGTGGTAGCTGCACCGAAGGCAGCTCCCTGGCCACTACTGCAGCTGTCATGCTACTACAGCTTGCTAGGGTGCCGCCTAGCAGGTTAGGGCTGCGATGGGTTGAGATAGAAGAAGAAGAAGGGCAGAGGAAGGGTGGAGCAAGGTGTTGCTAGTCGAAGGTGTGGAAGCCCAAGAAATCACCCTTGTTCTTCACCTGTCTGCTGGCTGATCGGGCTGCTTTGGGGTGCCGCTATTCAAGAAGTCACTCTATTCTATCGGGAAGAAGAAGAAAGGATAAGGGAGAAAGGAAAAAGGAAAAAAATAAATTATAGCCAAATACTGGAAAAATTGCATCATAAATTCAAGGTTCTAGAAAATGTTGTAACTCTCGCCTCGAGGATCCGATTGAGGTGATTTCTTTTACAAAATTTCAAGTGTGAGATCGTAATCAATGTGATTTGGAGAAATTCCAATAAAATCCACAATTATACTCCTATTCCAACACATCCTATGCATGTGACCCGGTATGCTCCAAATTACGTTGGCAGTGATATCTATAATCATATTATGATTTCACAAGCAATGATTGGTATCTAGAAAGACATCATTTCCACCCAAGTAATTAGATAAGTTGGAGAACAACTTAACCTATCATTCATGACTGGTATTACAATGATTGTATAGTTCCTTTGTCGCTAATATCCAGATTAAACTCGAGTCATGGAACTGTTATCCTATTCAAAATTCAATCCATGTTCCTTGAACTAGAGCAGATTGTCTGAGATATATGTAGGCTCAATATCATATTTTGACTCACATCAACATGGCCATGCATTTCTCAGTCTCGCTTATCAAGTGGCTGGAATATCAAACTCCCGTAAGAAGGACAAATTCCATGTACATCACTCACAATCATCCCCATGTGTCACAGTGTACCCAAGCACCATCTTAATGGCAATCCTTATTCAAGACCACGGTGGATGATGTCAAAGTACACCAAACGACATGTGATAAGTGTAGTGACTTCAGGTCTAAGAACCACAATAATCACCATCATTATGAGATGTGACTCTAACCATCAATCATGGTATCCATGTGTCACTCTCACGGTGGGTCTGTCCGATATACTATTATCTAACAAGTATCTATGTATTTGGTTTGATATCTCCATATCATGGATAATGAGATTCTTCCTTCAACCAATATACATTCTAATCTTATGTGTTATTGATGTCTATGTATATTTCCACAATAACAACCGATTAGGGACAAAACAAGAATACATACTGTTAGCATACATATGATCTCATTGTTCAGGTCATCAACCACAAAGACATATGTCATTGAGTATATTATTCTGTAGACATCTATAAGTTTTATGGTCATCTCATAATGTAAAACACAAACATATAGATTAGAAACTTGCCTTTATTAATATGATCAATGTAGTATTACAAATCATTTACATAGTATCCCATTACAATCATCAAATGATAGTCTGTATGGGTACACATACCAACAAATTCCCACTTTTGCTTATACTCAATCACTCATGAATCTCAATCCAAGTGATCGAACATGTCTGTCATGTTTCTGCTATGAAAGTGCTTTTGTGAGCAGGTCGGCCACATTGCTTTCTGTAGGTACTCTGCAAATCTTCACATCTCCTTGATGTACAACCTCTCATATGAGATGGAACCTTCGTAGAATATGTTTGGAATGTTGGTGCGATCTTGGTTCTTTAGCCTATGCAATTGCTCCGTTGTTGTCACAAAACAACTCAATTGCATCAATAGCGCTTGGAACCACTCCAAGTTTAGAAATGAACTTCTTGATCTACACAACTTCCTTTGCAGCATTAGATGCAGTAATATATTTGACCACTGCTGTAGAATCCGCAACCGTCTCTTCCTTGGAACTCTTCCAGCTCACAACTCCATTATTTAGGCAAAACACAAATCCAGATTGCGATCTGTAGTCATCTTTGTCAGTTTGGAAACTAGCATCGGTGTAACCCTTTACCACGAGCTCTTCCTCACCACCGTATACCAAGAATTGATCATTAGTCTTTCTCAAGTACTTTAGGATGTTCTTTACAGCTGTCCAGTAACATTCACCTGGATCTGACTGATACCAGCTCGTCATGCTCAAAGCATACAACACATCAGGATGAGTACATAACATCACGTACATGATAGATCCAATTGCAGATACATATAGAATCTTACTCATGCACGCCCATTCATCACATGAACTAGGACATTGGGCTTTATAGATCATAACCCCATGGGACATGTGCAAGTTACCACTCTTAGAACCCTCCATGCTAAACCTCTTCAACACCTTATCAATGTATGTACTCTGGCTTAGGCCTAGAAGCCTTCTATATCTATTTCTATAGATATTGATTCCTAATGTATAGGATGCTTCACCTAAATCCTTCATAGAGAAGGTCTTCCCTAGCCAACTTTTTACTGTATGAAGAGTAGGGATGTCATTTCTCATCAATAGTATGTCACCCACATACAATATGAGAAATACAACTATGCTCCCACTAACCTTTTTGTAAACAGAAGGTTCATTTTCATTTTGACTAGAGCCAAACTTTATGTCTATTTCGTCAAAATGTAGATTCCAGCTCCGAGATGCTTGCTTCAATCAATAGATTGACCTTTGTAACTTACATAATTTATCGACTTCCTTATATTTGATAAAATCCTCAGGTTGTGTCATGTACACATCCTCGAGTAAATTCCTATTAAGGAATGCTATTTTAACATCCATCTACCAAATCTCATAGTCATGATAAGCTGCAATGGAAAGCATATATGATCCTGATGGATTTAACCATGGCAATTGGTGAGAAGGTCTTGTCATAATCAACACCTTGAATTTGATGGAATCCTTTCACACCCAATCTACCTTTATAGGTTTGAACATTTCCATCCATGTCGGTCTTCTTCTTGAAGACCCACTTGCACCCTATGGGTTTTACCCCTTTGGGTGGATCCTCTAAGGTCCATACCTTGTTGGTGTACATGGATTCCATCTTTGATCTCATGGCTTCGAGCCATTTCTCAGATTCTGGTCCCTTAGTAGCTTCTAGATAGGAAGTTGGCACATCTTCTATGCCCAATTCATCACTGTCTTGAGTCATAAGAAATCCAAATCTCTCAGGTAAAGTCATGTCCTACTAGACCTATGAGGTTCCTGTGTTACATTTGGAACTTGAAATTCCACAACAATTTGTGAGTCTTCATGTTCCTTATGTACCTCCTCAGATTCTCTGCTTTCTTATTGATCTCGAACTTCTTCGAGCTCTACATTCCTCTCACTAATTCCTTTGGAAATAAATTCCTTTTCAAGAAATACAATAGTCATAGCAACAAACACTTTGTTGTCAGTTGGTGTGTAGAAGTAGTATCCCCGAGTTTCCTTGGGGTATCCAACAAAATAGCAATTTTCAGATTTGGGTCCAAGCTTTTTAGGAAATTGTTTCCTTACATAAGATTCAAATCCCCAAATCTTTAAGATAGACAAATTGGGACGATTCCCCCATATCTCATTTGGTGTCTTTTGAACCGATTTGGAAGGTATACAGTTAAGTGTAAATGCTGCAGTTTCAAGAGCATATCCCCAGAACGATATTGGAAGTTCAGTTGAACTCATCATTGATCGTACCATGTCTAATAATGTACAATTCCTTCTTTCTGACACACCATAATGTTGTGGTGTATCGGGTGGAGTCCATTGTGATACAATACCACAGTCTCTCAGAAGGTCCTCAAACTCTTGGCTTAAGTACTCGCCACCTCAATCTAAATGGAGTGCTTTAATACTCTTACCAAGTTGCTTCTCTACTTCATTCATGAAAGTCTTGATCATTTCAAGAGTTTCTGACTTGTGTTTCATAAGATATACATAACCATACCTACTGAGGTCATCTATGAAGGTAATGAAGTATTGATAGCCTCTTCTAGAATTTGATCTAAAAGGTCCACATACATCAGTATGTATGAGTCCTAGCAGATCACTGGCTCTCTCACTATGTCTAGTGAAAGGAGTCTTGGTCATCTTCCCTAATAAACATGCCTCACATGTCTCTAATGATTCAAAATCAAAAGAGTCTAGATAACCATCCTTATAGAGTCTAGATATGCGCTTCTCGTTTATGTGCCCAAGATGACTGTGCCATAAGTATGTTTTGTTTGAGTTGTCAAGTTTTAGCCTTTTAATATTTATGTTGTATATGCTAGTCTCAAGTTCTAACAAGTTGATATCATAAGACATAGGGGCATTGCCATGAAAGATCTCATCTTTAGAAATAGAAATCATTCTATTCTTAATGTGAAATTCAAATCCACTCTTGTCCATACAAGATACATAAATAATATTTCTATTAATGGCAAGTACATAATAGCATTTCTCTAATTCTATTACAAGGCCCGTAGGCAAAGATAAACTAATAACTCCAACTGCGGTGACAGTAACTCTTGCTCCATTAGCGACCCACAACTCGACTTGGCCCTTTTGTAAAGGCTTACTTCTTATCAGATCCTGCATATTTGAACATATGTGAGATCCAAATCCGGTATCCAGTACCCATGATGAAGAAGTATTTAAGTTTGTCTCAATAATGTATATAACTGAAGTGGACATCTCTATCCCCTACTTCTTCTTCCTCAGTTCCTCCAGGTAGAGAGGACAGTTTCTTTTCTAATGTCCAGCCTGGTGACAATAGTGACAACTGCCTTCTTTAGAGATCCCACCTTTAGCTTTGAGTGCGGATGGCTTTGGCTTATACCCAGCTTTAAAACCTTTCTTAGCCTTGCCTTTGCCTTTTGACTTTCCCTTTGTCTTGTTGATCACCATCACAGACTTGGGCTTGTCTTTCTTCATATGTGCTTCAACTGTCCTCAGCATGCCCAACAATTCTGACAACGACTTGTCAAGATTGTTCATGTTGTAGTTCATGACAAAATGACTATATGATTTAAGCAACGATTGCAGAATCACATCAGTGGCCAACTCTTACCATAGGGGAAATCCCAGCTTGGATAGGCTTTCCATGTACCTAATCAAAGTGAGTATATGGGTGCCAACTGAGTCTCCCTCTTTCATCTTGCTCCTGAATAAAGCCTTGGAGACATCATATCTCTCCTATCTTTCTTAATGATGATACTGTTCTTGATATGTGTTACCATATCCATGACATTCATGTTCTCATGCTGCTCTTGCAACTCATAGTTCATTGAGCACAACATCAGTCACTTGACATCCACAACATCATCAAGGTTCTTCTTATAAGCATCCTTTTCAGCCTTGGATGCATTTGAGGCGGGTTTCGCTGGCTCTGGTGTTTCAAGGACATAGAGATTCTACTCATGTGTGAGAGCAATTCTTAGTGTCCTAAACCAGTTTTAAAAGTTAGTTCTGATAAGTTTGTCCTTCTCAAGGACCAATCGCAATGAGAAAGTGTGAGTGTTGTTTTCCATTTGATTGCTATAAAAGAAAAAGTTTGCATTTAGTCCAAAACATTTTGACTTGTAAAGATTTGATAAATGAGATTAATTAGACCATTAATTAATTATGCTCCCACTATTTTATTCAAATTGATAGCCCTCACTATCAACTCAGAAGATTTCAGCGTACAAGCTTCTAGTGAGCCAAGATCCAAAATAATTGGATCAATGCCCAGTCAACGCTGGCGTTAAAGACTAAATACTAAGGTAGGCAACTTTTTCCAATTGCAACATATGCAACTCTTAGATAGATGATAATGTACAACTCCTTTCCATGATGCATATGTGTGCCTCTAGGTACTTGATCCTATCAAGGTTCCCTAGTTAAGTCCAACCCATAAGCCAACACAATGAGTGTGCACCCTGCGGAGGTAGACCCACACACCCACCATCACACTTGCACAAGATAGATAGCATACCACGCAGAGGTGTGCCCACACATAGTTGATCAAGCTTTTCATGTGTGTTGCTTTATGGAAGGCAACTAAAACTTAATATTATTAATTGAGGGGTTTTATTAATACATATACATATCCAAACACCACATACTTATAGTACGTATCATATACTACTATATCCACAATCACAAATGATAGACATGCAATCACAAACACAAATACATCAGTTATGGCCATACTATTATAATCCTTTAGAGCAACAAAGGATTGCGGTCCACTATGGTCTTATGCATCTCATGCAACAACACTTGTGAATCAACCTATAAGGATCAACATTACAACGAACAACTTCATGGATGCTCCGTGAGGTTGGAACTTCAAGTTTCTTCTTGGAATTAGATCTTCATGTTGCTTCTCCATGGACACTCCTTGGAGTTGGATCTTCAGGTTGTTTCTTGGAATTAGATCTTCATGGTACTTCTCCATGGACGCTCCTTGGAGTTGGATCTTCAAGTGGCCTCCTTTCATCAAGTTTACAAAGACTAAAACTAATCCTATCTCTATTACATCATATGAGTAAAAATATAAAGGGAAAGAATTAATTACACTTTGAAATAAGAGATGAGGATCGACATGCAAGCTGAATACTTTATACAAAGGATCCACGTACAACCATTATACATCCATATAATTCACAAACAAATATATCCACAAGATTGACATCCAAATTCATTCACAACATTCACAAAAGGGGATACTAGGCCATAACTATGCATGCATTCACCACGTAAAATATATTTTAAAGGTGACGTGTATGATATCATATGTATATCTACATATACGTATATACATATTAAAATTGTAGTACTTTTAATGCGGGACATATCCCATTAAATAAATCTTTGACTGCTACGCATACTATGCAGGGTATACAGAGGCCTCCCCTCACGGGGTCTTAGGGGCAGAGTCCTTAAAAGGTCTACAAAATTTTACTTCTGTGCACTTAGGAAAATCAATATTTTCCATAGTCAACCCCGTCTGAAACGTGAAAAACAGAAGCCTACTATAACATCCCTGACCTGGGTTATGCTTTAACCCTGGGAGTTTTGCTTAAGCAAGTTAATTAGATCCTTAATTTTATCTTTTGAAAAGTAATTAAGGCCCAAGAGAAACCTATGTTTCAATTTTGGTCCCGTTTGAATAATATTGAAGCAATGTTTGCTTATTTTGGACTAAAGTGCAAATTACCCAAGTTGAGGGGTTAACTTGCAAATGTTACATGATTAAATGTTCCTCATGTGTTGAAGCATCATGAGAATGAAGATGATGCAGAGGTATGGCTTGGGAAAAGCCTGAGTACCAAGAAAGAGCTGATAAAGCAATGTTTGTGCATTAAAACCTAGTTTTGGTGTAATATGCAATTTACCCAAAACCTAGGGTTCAATATGCAAATTACCACTTAAAATAGTATCTTATGTTTCTTGGAATCATGTAGAGAAAAGAAAATGAGAGGGGCATCTCATTTGTATCACTTTGAAGGAGAGAGAATCTTGATATTAAAATCATCAAGATTTAAGCATAATTGAAACCCTAATTCAATTTAATGCAAAAATAATTATATTAATTAGATTGCCCTTCAACCAAAATTGTGTTGGTTGAAAATCAACAAGTGTGGACGTCTTTGTGCCTTGCAAAGGCAATGGAAATATCTACGTGAGTGGAGAACCCACTCACATTAAGGAAAAGAAAAAGAAATATCCACTAACTTATGGATATTAGTATTATATGATTTAAGGTGCTTAATTTGCTTTTCCTTTAATTCATGGATAATGAAGGGTAATTAAAGGCAAGGGAAGGTGACTTCGTTCACAAGGGAAAGAGGGGAGTGTGTGGCATGATTTGGTGAGTTGAAGGATTTTCTTTCAACTTTCTCTCTCCTAGAAATTCCTTTATATATATATACTCTCTTTTCCACTCAACCAAAGATCTTTTTTTGGATTTTCTTTATTTCTTGCCTTGGACGAGCTCAAGGGGACTAAGGAGCAACAGCAGGACGAGTTCCAACCTGTAGGTAAGCTTCTTGATCACTTTCAACCATGGTTTCATGGTAGAAATCGAAAATAAATGATGGATTTCTTCTTTTCTTCCATCAATCTTCCCTTCTAACCATTCCTTTTCACTCAAAGCTTGAGGACAAGCCTTGGGATAGTGAAAGGAGTTGCATCCACCATTTTTGATGTGAGATTGAAGCTTTGAAACTCAATTGGAGGCGGGTTATATAACTTGAACCCATTTACATTATTATTCAACCATTAATTTTGCAATTATGTTGATTCCTTCTTCTTCTTGATTTATGGCTTGTTGAAATTGGTAATTCCATGAAATCAAAAGTACTAGGAACTACATGTACGAAGGTAAATGATGATGACATCATATTGGACACGTTTCCCAAAAAATATTTATTCAATCGGTTTCAACAAGATGTTCATCCGGTTTCAACAAAATCGTTTGAAATCAAACAGTTTCATAAAACCGTTAGAAGCCAAATGGTTTCAAACCATTGGAAGGGTTGACCCCAGTTGACTGTTTGGAATTTTGATGTTAGTATTGATGGATTATGACCCATTAAATTTAATTGATTGATTCCAAAGGGTTCATCAGATGAAGGTTAATCAATTACCAAACCCTAATCGGGTTAAGTGCTGAAATTTCAATTGGTTGATTTAAATGGGTTGATTAACCCAAACGGTCTTAAGACCATTTGGAGATCACCCAAACGGTCTCAAGACCGTTTGGAGGTCAACCTAGACCATTTGGAGTTCTAGGGTTGAGTAGGTTTGAGTAATGGAAGATCCAGAGATATCAAATTAAAATGCAATCAATAACTCAATTGATGATTGATCCAATGATCTAAACCCTAATTGAATTTCATATATTTCAATGATGGATGGGGAAAACGGTCTCAAGACCATTTGGAGGTCATCCAAACGACCTCAAGACCGTTTGAGGTCAGGTTATATCATAATTTGATGATGATTCATTGATTTCAATTGAATCGGTTCCACAATGTTAATCATTGAAGGTTCCTCGATTTCAAAACCCTAATTGAAGGTTTCTTGAATATAAATCCTAGTTCAATTGGGATCAAAAACCTAATTGATGGTCCAATTTAAGGATGATTCAATAGTTCAATTGTTGAATGAATCAAGGATTCAATTGATAGTCGGTTCATTGATTGAAACCTTGAATTGTTTAAGTGTTGAAAGACCTTTTTGGTCCATTCAGTTTTGAGAGGGTTTGGACTAAATGGTCTTAAGACCGTTTGAGTCCAAACGGTCTCAAGACCATTTGGGTCCAAACGGTCTCAAAACCGTTTGGGTCCAAACGGTCTCAAAACCATTTGGGTCCAAACGGTCTCAAACCGTTTGGAGACCCAAGTCTATTCAGTTTCAATGCATTTCTTGCTTAAACAGTTTCAAGGGAACTTTGCCCAAACGGTTTCAAACCGTTTGAGTTCTGAGAGACCAAGACTGTTTGGGGTCTAAGTAATCAAAACCATTTGAGGTTCAACATGGTCAATCCAATTGGATACCTAATGTAATTGAAAATTCAATTGGTCAATTCAATTGGATACCTCATGTAACTGAAAGTTCAATTGACCCAACCATTTGAACATCTAATGTATTTAGATGATTTATACCCTTAATGGGATTAATCATTGATGCATAATGATGCAATAATTCAATATATCATGCTAACCCTAAATGCATGTATTTGAATAAGAAGTAGGCTCAATCTAATCAAGAATTGAGTAGTGGACATCTTGGGTAGGATGAGAGAGAGAGAGAGATTCATACATGAATGATAATCATGTAAACAGTCAAGCCTAACACATTCAAAATAAATGTGATATACAATTAGGGTATGATCCTTGATAAAGAGATCATAAAACCCTAATTGAATTGATTGATGAATTCAAACCCTAATTTAGGGCAATTCTGAGTGAAACCCTAATCCAAGGTAATAATGTAATCCTAACATAGGGTGATGCCATGTGAAACCCTAAACTAGGGTGATGATATGTAATGCTATATGAAACCCTATCCCTAAAATTGGGTGAAGGTAATAGAAAACCCTAATGATGAAATAGTGGGTAATACCTTATGGAGATGAAATATATCAAGTGGTTGATTACATGCAACCTTATAGTATGAAATGCCTTAACTTGAGATAAGTCTGTATCATTAAAGATAGTTGTACAAATTCTAATGGGTGACCTATGCACTACATGATAAAGGTGATAGGTTAGTGGTTAAAAGTATTAAGAGGGAAATACCTTAAATACAAGGTCAGTTGATTAACTTAAGTAAGTTGGAAGTGATGAGAAAAGTGATACATCAAGACGTGATAGATATCACATTTAGCATTTCAGGGTTGATATACCATGATGCACCTCAAATCCAATATACTTGGATAAGAAACACAAGAAGTGTGTGTTATGTAAATTGTTACAATGTAGATGTAATGAATTCAATGAACTTTGACAGCGTTGACTGACATACTATGAGAAAGGGGTTAAGCCAAGATAATGAGTATGATATAAACATACCATGGTAAGGTTGAGAAATGAACTCATACCTTGAATTGATAATCATTAATGATATATGATGAGAGTAATGATGATGAGTGAATACTTATGATATTATTGAATGCTCCTAGAGGAATGGAACAATAAATTAGGGTTGGATAGATAATATAAACATGAAACCCTAATGAATGTGAAATGGGAAATCCTAACCCTATTTTTTGGGTAAAGGGATGAAAAGCCCTATTTGATGGTAAACCCTAACCATGGTAAGGGAATAATGGTGTTACTATTGTATTTCATGGTGTGATGTGAAATTGTCATGATTGTTATCATGTGTATTAACCATGAAGATATCATGAGATGATGAACATAGCCAGATTTCAGCTATGATATTTATATAATAAAAATGTTGATTGGCCTTGTGTGCCTTAATGTTATTGTTGCTTAGTAAAAGTAACAAAATGTGCATGGACTTTATGAGCCATATGAGTAAGTTGTTGCCTAGTGAAAGGTGACAAAACACTTAATGGGCCTTGTGAGCCATGTGAGATGCTTCTGTAACAAGTATCATATATACCTCGGTCTGAGGACCTAGAGGTAATAGTTACCTAACAAGTGGTAACAATGATTAGTGATGAACTGAGGGTATGAATACCCAGATTTGATAAGTAAGATAATGATGTTGCTGTGAGATGTGAACTTGCAAGTGATGATATAAGGGATTAAGATCCCAATGTATTATAAGTTCTGGTAAAGCAATTAATAAGATCTTACATGTTTCTTTGTAGCATTTGTCACAATAATTCCTGTTTGAGAACTTGACTGATGCTAAAAGAATATGCTAATATACTTAATTAATCAAGTGAAATCATATCATGTAGAGCCCTGACCATAGATCCATCAGTGTCAGTATTTACTGATGGTGAAACGGGTTGCTCCACGGCAAAACCTGGAATGCATATTTTTGAATATGTGGGGGTTGATGGGCGAACATATCCTTACGTGCTAATGGGGGAATTGATGGAAGGTAAACATTAAACCTCTCAATCATTCATTATTTATACCGGGATGGATGTATCACGAATCTCTTAAAGATTGGGATAGATGTATCACAGATCTCCCAAAAATATAAATGCCGGATCGATGGAGGTAAACATGAAATCTCTCAATTGTGAAGAGAGTGCAGCTGCCACTGTAGCTCTATAGAGAAGTTGCCAGTATTCCCTGGAAAGCTATATAGCAGAGACACAAGATGTCCTGCATGTGGTCTCGCACTGATCGAGATGTGGGAGGTCATGGAAGCCGACTCTTCCAATGATCTTGTATGGTACCAATTTTGACTTTGCAATGGTCGGTTGGAGTATGAGCGGTATACCTCATCTCCTCAGGGCATAAGTGTGACTATAAAATGTAATCAGCCGTATAACATGTTTGCTTAAGGATTGAATACATAAATTTACTGGATGATGTTAGATTTCTTTTATGCATCTCTAGTTGATATATGTTATTTATATCTCTTTACATTCATTGCAAGTAGATGGATGAATTATGACTCTACCATGGGTAGATGCAATGTTCTCCTTAGGAAAGGAGATTACTTCACTCTATTCATACAGTGATTTATCTGCTGTTATATATATAAAATCCTTCTGCTCAGTTTTATTATAATAAACTACAATAATAATGTTTTGGCAGAGAGTTATATCTCTCACTGGGGCAATTTACAATTGTCTCACCCCCGTGGGATCTAATGTTTTTAGGTGGACGCAGATGAGGGAATAGAATCCCCACAACAGAGAAAGGAAAACAACAACCGAGACACCAGTGTGATCTCAGGTGGAGATACTGTCTGTCAAGTCATATAGATAGTAGTCCTATGTGTCGTCTCTGTACTCTCAGGTCCTTGGAGTTAGTAGTTAGTGCTTTCAATGAATCGATATGAGATTTTGGCTTGATGCCTCGAGGTTCTTATGTTGTCTATATATAATGTTAATAGGGCAGTTGATGTTTGTAATCCTCGAGAAGAGGTGATACAAGTTATGTACTTATGAACGAGGATGTAAATGTTATACATTGGTTCTTGATGAAAGAGTTTTCCTATGTTTGGATCTCTTTGTAAATGGTTTTAATTTTTAGTGATTTTCAGCAATCCGTTGCTAATGTTTAATTCTGCTTAATCAGTAACGATTTGTTTATCGGTTGTTACAAGTTTGGTATCATAGCTCTAGGTTCGCTGAGTCTACAGAGATATAGGATTAAGGTAGTAGAGTCTGTTCTAGTGTCTTCCAGTGTATCTGATAGTGTCTTCTACTCATATAGGAGAAGAAGAACTTGAAGATGGCTGGGTCACATGAGGAATATGCTGCAGAAAGCAGCAATGCTGTACCAAGAAGAGGTGCATGGGATCAGGAAAGAGATGAACAATTGCCTGAGAACCCTCAACCTGATCCAACTATGATAAGAAATCCTTCTTTAGGTATCACTGTTGGGCAACTTAGGGCAACCATGATGTATATAGTGGATCAAACATTATCAATACAACCTAGATTATCATCCCCCAATGATGATGTTTTGGACATCAACATGATACATAATCAACACCAGTAGGTTGAAGTAATAGAAAATGATGAAAGGAATAGGATACAATCTAAAACTAGGATCTGCCATAGGTGTAGGAAACCTGGACATATCAGAAGTAATTGTCCAGAAAATGAATATAAAGGAAGAATTGAGAAAAGGCCTATCCAAACTGAGGAACAGAGACCTAGTAGTTCCAAAAAGAAGAAGTTTTTGGTACCACCAGTACAACCAGGGACTAGTGCACCAAGGAAAGGGATACCCAGAAGGGGTAAAGAACCATCTAGGCCTCAGTGGGAGAACAAAACTTGTTATCAATGTAGACAGGTAGGACATCTGGCAAGAAATTGCTCAGCCAGAAATGTTATGGTGAATCAACCCCTGAGGCAGAGTCAGCAGGACTCTCATAAGCACTGGTCTAGTAATAGTACACGAGGACGAAGACAGGTGTCCCAAGCTGGTTCATCTGTATATAGTAACAGAAAGCGTAGTCGGCAACCAACAATGGCAAGATTATATGAAAAGAATCATCCTAAGGCAATGAACAATCCACGAATCATGACAGGTCAAACAAAATAATGTCATTCTAATATGTCTTTTTATGGTTTCCTGAGTTAAATTGAGAAAGTAATTGATTGAGCTTTTCTTGATTAGTCCTATGAGGACTTTATTTTGTATAATAACATTATAGATGTTTCATATTGTTCTTACCTCTATGAAAGAGGATGAGGTATAGAATAGGAATGTTAAATCTTATGCTTGTGATAATATGAAAAGTAAGGAATGTGATAGTATATAAAGTGCATACTACTTAATCTCAGTATTTATATACCCAGTCCAGGTATACAACTATGGATGATAAAGTGAGTATGGAAACTCTTAGATTGTTATCTTTTTGATTGCTCTGATCAAGTAGTCATTCTGAGACAATCCAATGAGTATCATGAAATTAGAAATATGGAATGGAAAAATGTGTCATATCCTAAGAATAAGAAAGAGAAATCTGAAATAATCCCAGATCAGTATGTGTGTATGAGTAAGTAAAAAGTATACTCCTCATAAGATAAGAATGAGAACAAGGGAGGTGATCCCTGTTTGATAAGGTTTCTGTTTATAATAAAGATATTTTCCCATAATGAGGAAATGGGAAATGTGATGAGATCATAAGATGCTCATGAACATGTTAGATAATAACAAAGAAAGGAATAATGTCATGTGATCATCCTTAAAAATTTCTGTGTAGAGGGCAAGGAACCTAGGATGAGACAAAGAGTAAATGATTCATGAATAGTTGAAAACTCATGAAGTAATAAAAAGAATATGATCCATTGCTTTCTTTCTTTTCAGGGACATGGCAATCAAGTAATTCTTAAGATACTTGTTGTGCATAAGATAAAAATGTTCATGTGATGTATACTTAGAAAAGTATCAGTTTATCTTGGACTTTGGTTCCAAGGTGAAGATATATGTTAACAAGTAATGTTCCAAGATGAAAGAAAGATAAATATGTGATGTGTTTTCAACACATGTGATAGATACCAAAGTAAGAGATTCTAGTATCTGAAAAAATATCAAATGATTTATGTTGGCTACCTGGAATGGTCAACCATGAAATCAATTTAATTATACATAAAATTGTTACATCCCTGACCTGGGTTATGCCTTAACCCTGGGAGTTTTGCTTAAGAAAGTTAATTAGATCCTTAATTTTATCTTGTGAAAAGTAATTAAGGCTTATTAGGAACTTATGTTTCAATTTTGGTCCTGTTCGAATAATGTTGAAGCAATGTTTGCTTATTTTGGACTAATGTGCAAATTACCCAAGTTAAGGGGTTAACTTGAAAATGTTACATAATAACATGATCCTCAAGAAGTTTGGAATCATGATAATGAAGATGATGTAGAGGAATGGCTTATGAAAGCTTGAATACCTAGAAAGAACTGATAAAACAATGTTTGTGCATTAAAACCTAGTTTTGGTGTAAAGTGCAATTTACCCAAAATCTAGGGTTCAATATGAAAATTACCACTTCAATAAGGTCCCTAATATTTCTTGGTACCATGTAGAGAAAATAAAATGAGGGGGGCGCCTCATTTGAATTAATTTGGAGGAAAGAGAATCTTGATATTAAAATAATCCAGATTTAAGCCTAATTGAAACCCTAATTCAATTTAATGCCAAAAATAAATAAAATAATTGAAGGACCTTCAACCAAAAGTAATATGATTGGATTCATATGTGTGTGTGGACGATATTAATCCTTGCAAATGCATGAGCATATCCTAAGGAGGTGAAATTCCACTCACCATTATTATAAGAAAAAGAATTTCCACTCAAAAATGGATATTCTTATTATAAGGGTTAAGGTGTTTAATTTCTTTTCCCTTTATTCTTGGATAATGGAAGGGATCTATGTGGGGATAGAGATGACTTTGCATACAAGAAACCAAGGGGGAGATGGTGGCAACAATTTTGGAATTAAAAGACTTTTATAAAGTATTTTCCCTCTCATTGATTTTCTTATAAAAAGACCTTTTTCAAGCCAAATGAAAGGCTTTTCCGTTTCCACTTCTTCTCCTTGCTTGGAAACCGACCAAGGGAGCTAGGGAGGACCTGTAGTACGACCCCCAACCTGTTGGTAAGGTTCTTGACCCATTGCACCTTGATTCCATGGTGGAAATCGAAAATAAATCATTGATTTCTTCTTAATTCGATCTCCTCTTCAACCCTAGCTAATCTTTTCAACCAAAAGCTTGAGGACGAGCCTAGGGGGAATTGCAAAAGCTTCATCCACCATTGTTTCCGTGAGCTTGGAGCTTTGGATCTCAATTGGAGGCGGGTTTTATAACTTGAAACCTTAATTTTGTTATTGCATTCAATTCCTCATCAAATAATGCTCATTTTTCTATTCACAATAATTGATTTGGTTGATTGATGCAATCTCCATGGAAATCACCGCATGTTTCATGGGTTTAGATCTTGATGATGATTACATCATCATAAGAACACACCTCCCCAAATATCTAGACCAAACGGTTTCAATCAAATGTCCAAACGGTTTTACAAACCATTTGGGAGCAAACAGTTTCAAAACCATTTAAGGACAAACAATTTACTAAACCACATGAAAGAAAACCGTTTGAAACCATTTGGTGGTGTTGACCAAGGTTGACCATTTGGATATTTGTTCATAATTATGTTGATTAATGACCTACTAATTATAATTTATTAGTTCCAATTGGTTCATGAGTTGAGGGTCCATCAATCACCAAAACCCTAATCGGGTTAAGTGCTGATTTCCAAATTGATTAAGATACAAACTTGGGTTGATTGACCAAACAGTTTCAAAACCGTTTGGGGATCACCCAAACGGTCTCAAGACTGTTTGGTGGTCACCCAAGACCGTTTGAAGGTCTAGGGTTGAGTATGGTTAGGCATTTGAAGATCCAAAGGTACTAAGTTGAAGTGCAATCAAATGCTGAATTGGTGATCAATCCAATGATCCAAACCCTAATTGGTTGACTTGGATTTTGATTTTGATATAGGACAACGGTCTCAAGACCATTTGGAGGACATCCAAATGACCTCAAGACCGTTTGGGGTCAGGTCATGTCCAATTTGAATGAAGGTCCAATGGTTTCAAAGTAATTGATAACATATTGACTAACATTGAAGGATCATCGATTCCAAAAACCCTAATCCAATTGATTCAAACCCTAATTGATGATCAATTGGGGGTCAAATCAGTTGAAGGATGACCTATTTAACTCAATTGAAGTATGGGGATAGGTCCAATTGATGAGTGATAGCATGATTTTAATCAATTAAGGAATCAATCTTGGAAACCCTAATTCATTTTGTGTGGTTGAGACCATACTTGGTCCATGTAGTTTTGAGGAGGTTTGGACCAAATGGTCTCAAGACCGTTTGAGTCCAAATGTTCTCAAGACCGCTTGGGACCAAACGATCCCAAACCGGTTGAGTCTCATGCAATTTCAAAATTATACTTTAGCAAATGATCTCAAGGATTCACTTTGGCAAATGGTTTCAACCTTACCTTTAGCAAATGGTTTCAAGTGTCCACCTTTAGCAAACGGTTTCAAGTGTGCACCTTTAGCAAACAGTTTCAAATGTGCACCTTTAGCAAACGGTTTCAAGGGTCACCTTTAGAAAACGGTCTCAAGGGTTCACCTTTACCAAACAGTTTCAATGATTTGGTCAAGACCGTTTGAGGTCTGATTGGTCAAGACCATTTGAGGTCTAAGAGACCAAGATCATTTGAAAGGTAATCAACCAAATTGTATGAACACTCAAAGTGGATAAAAGTTAATTGTTTAAGTGAACAATTGCATGATGTAAACCAAGGGTAATTATAATAATGGTACCCTTAATGAAATAGGGTGATTAATACCCTTTGAATAATTAAGCTTTAATGATCATGGTGGTAATGACATAACTCATAGTGTCAATTCTTCTTTCAAGTGAGTTGAGTTAGCCTAATCAAGGTTGAAGTAAACATCATCTTATAGAATATGAGAGAGAAGACTTCCTACATGAATGATAACCATGAATGGTCAAGTTTTAACACTTCCATCATGAATGAATGTCTAATTAGGGTATGATCCTTTATAGTGAGATCATGAAACCCTAATTATGAAGGCTAATGAATCCTAACCCTAATTGAGGGCAATGATAGGTGTAATCCTAAATCCATGATGATAGTATGATCCTAATTTAGGGAAATGATATGGGAAACCCTAATTCAGGATATTTTAATGAGAAACCCTAATCTAGGGTGAAGTGATGTGAATAGCAAACCCTAATCATGGGTTATTGAATATAAACCGTAATTGAGAGTGATTCCATGTGAAACCCTAATTGAGGGTGAATCCATGATAAATCCTAATTGAGGGCAATGTTATGAGAATCCCTAATTAAGGTTGATATTATGGGAAACCCCAATCTAGGGTAATGTAATGGGAATAGTAAATCCTAATTGTGGGTTATGGAATGAGAAATCCTGATCTAGAGTAATTCTATATGAAACCCTAAATTAGAATGATGCTATATGGAACCCTGATGCAATGAGGTGATGTAAGACTCAATCCAGGATGATGTATGTAATGATACTATGATATGTGAAACCCTAGTGATGGTTTAATAGACAATACATCAAAGAGGGGTGTAGCTAATATAATAAAATAAGATGAAAATGTTATAAACATGAAGGGTAAGGTTGATGAACCATATGAATGGTAATGTGGATATTTTAATGAATAAGGGGCTAAGAGACTAGATGATGCCTAGATCTTTATACAATCAACTCTATACATGTGTAACAACATATACACCTTACAATGATTAGAACATGAAACTCGTAGTGTAACATACTCGATTCTAAACACATAGGCTCATTTCCCATCCTTCTAGGCCCCTAATTGATTAGGTGGACATCCAAAATCCCTTGCCCCTTTTCTTTACTTGGCTACCTTTCAATGTCTATACTTCGTTGTAATAGCATAGATCAAACCATGTTAGGATCTGATAACCCTGATTGACTCTTTCGAATCACATGGACATGAAATCTTTGAATTAGATAACTTTTGACCCTCAAACCCTAGTTTGACTCGAGTTGGGTTCCATAGAGCTGAAGACATGTGGAATTGCTATCTTAATACCTCAATTAGCTAACTTATAAGCAATAATGATGATCCAGATTACTTTACCCTAGATTTGTGAACTAAGATAGGCTTGGGTATCATATAGGATCATAATCGAGTTTTGGATGGAAAATTTGACCACCTATGACCATTAGGTCTAAGTCATTTCATTAATTGAATGAATTATGCATAATGGTTGAATAATAGTTAAGGAAGTCTCAAAACCCAAATCTTAGCTCATAATTGAGATCCTCACACCTTAATTAGTTAACCCTCAAATTTTGGGGTCTTTTGGACATCATTTGCACCCTTAATTAGACCCTAATAGCTTTTATAAGATTTTACCCTAACTTTTGGTCGATTTTTGGTTTATGTTGGGTCACGGCCGAACCAAGTCTCTGGGCCGGGTTTATTTTCCGGTTCACTTGCCCTGGGTAGCGGGACCTGGTCGTCCCCTACCTTCCGCTTCTCGCTCGCGTGAGAAGAGCAACGACAGGACTTCTTCGCTGGTTGCTCCTGCACGATGGAACGACCCTTTCAACGCGGTTCCTTCGCCAACAAATTCCACACGTCCTCGCGAGCCAGCCGATCCCTTGCTCGACCCCATCTAACCCTAGGGAAAAAATGCCTATTTCTACCCCGAGCAGCAGTCGTTGTCCCTTTCCGAGATCACCAAAGCCCCAACTCTGGTGCCCCCACCTCACCTCTGCCGTTCCAGAATCCATCTCCGGTGCCTTCGCATTAGTTCTCTTCGGTCAGTGGATCATTTTGGCGCGTTGGAGCCATCGCCGGCGCTGGTCTCTTTCTCCGGCAAGGATGGCGGATAGCTGCTAAGATCCTCCTTCTCTGTCCAATCGGTCGAGAGGTAACCATCTAGGACCCACGTTCTTTCATTCTGTGCCCTCAATTCTCCGCGGTTTCACCTGTGTCCTTGGGTCGGCAAAAACTCTGGTCGCTCCTCTCTGTTGCTATGAATTTTTGTGGGGCACTTGGCCACCCTGTCAACGGCCGTAATGGGGTTCTGCTCCTTGTTGTACTCGTGCATTTTGGGTCTTCCTCAGTAGACACTTTCAAGCTAATTGCAGTAGTTGTAGACTCTTCCATCACCTCTGATAACCAGCCTGACCTGGCAGAGGAGACCTTCCTCGTGTGTCGGCGCCAGGACCGCCATCCTTCCTGGTCGTGCCGTCCCAGGCTTTAACACAGATTCTGTGAGGTCGACTCCTTCCACGGTCAGGGATGGCCTACCCCATTGACCTTGGGACAATGGTGTCGTTCTCGCAGCAGGGTGCTGGAGCAGAGCTCCCATGTTTTTCCTCCATTGTGCGAGGTGCTGGGACTGCAATCCCTGAGACGAAAGTCCTGTCTCGCCCATGAGGCCTGTGCAACCCAATGTCACATGCCATGGGTAAGAATGTCCTTTCATTAGCTTTGACTTGCCTTTGACCCGGACTTGGGTAAGTGCATATCGCTATAGTACTGATTAATGCAGTGTCCGATAATTTCATTTTCATTTGAGGGCATTTCGGACAATTTACAATTCATTTTCCTTTTAATCAGTAATTGATTTTAACTTATAAAAATCGTAACTAATTATTGGTTCAGCAGAAAAATACAAATAAATATGTTTTTGGGATCAGAAAAATACGAATGATTTATTGGGACAGGATTCACGACCAGTTTTCCAACCGATAGTAGGGTTGATTTTTTAAGCTAAGGATTTAATGCATATTATATTAATTGTATGCACATATATTGTGATTAGGTTGAGACAACCCTGAACCTGAACTTAGGAGGTGTTATTGAATATCTAGGAATGGTCATAAGGTATGTACATCCTCTATTTTATTTTGGGCATTATTTGACTAAAATCTACATTCTTTTAATGAGGCATCTCTTGAACTGTTATTCTACTTGAAAATCACTTGCTTGGACATTTATTATTTTTCCTTCTCTCAATTCATGATATTCAAACGGTTATTGTGATACCTTGTTTATAATGGGTTTTTGGACCCCTTCTGCTATATTGTCTTTTTATTTGAAATTGACTAAAATTCCAGTCTTGTCACTCTATTTTATGCATGCTACATGTTTGACTAGAATATCTAGAATAGCGGTACTTATGTACAACCATACTTATATAGGGCGTGATTTTCCACCCGGGGTGTGCGTTTCCACCCTTATTTCTTTTAGGCCATGATCCTATGGTGTTATGGCCCTATTTTAGGTATATTTAGTCTACATTGTTATGCATGCAAATGTTTGTTGTTTTAATATGAAATTGGGGATGATTGTTATGGCAAGACACTCTTTTATTATCATGCTTGTAATCTGAATTTAATATGCCTCATTTCTTTTACTTTATTTCTTTTGTTACTTTCCTCTTGAACATACCAAATTGCAAATAGCCCCCTTTTCTTGTGGGAACATCTTTCTTTTTACACTTTTAACCCTATATAATGCCCAAAATGTTTTATATATGTACATACTCAGCCTTTGCTGACCTCTTTATTGTTTCCTATGTTCTGGGTGATGTTCCTTTCCACCCAGGTTTAGGTGTATTAAAGATCAAGGTTGCTCAAAGATCATGTAAAGAGATTTGTACCTAAGGATAGCTTGGAATGGCTAGGTTACCCTCTGCTACTGGGCTCATTTGTAGTTAGTTCAAGTTTTTGTAATATCACCTTTTATGGTGACGAGCTATTGTACAATGAAAAATTTGTAACTGTGTAATAGTTTTGTTCCGCTGCTTATTCTTTATCATGCTCTGTATTATGTACCATTTGAGAAATGAATGAAATTCCTCCTTTCCTTCTTACCTTTTTGGTATTTTTTGGATTGGATGGAATAATTCTTCAATTCAGTGAAGAGTGGATCTCCTTTTTGGAGTCTCACTCTTTACAAAATGGTATCAGAGCCTAAGCAGTCGGTAACTTGACTATTTCAAGTTATCCTAGGATGACCCTTAATTTAATAGGTGACTCTTAGAGGTCGTTGATACACCTAATTCCTATTGGTGGAATGCCAATTAGGGTTTAACCCATGATTAAATTGGTCACTTTCACTCCCCAAACCACTAATGGTTGAGACTTTGATTTTTTGAATTGTAGTTCACCCAACAACCAATATGGATAAATAAATTTCCCTAAATAGGGTTCGACTCTTCTGGTTATTAAACTTAATTTTCCCACCGTATGAAAATATAGTTTAGTGTTAAGATGTAGGTGGAATCGAATACTAGTATATAGGCTTAACCCTAATTCCCTTATGAGCCCTATTCTAGTTGTTTGTCTAGCATGTCTCAGATATGCCCACTAGGTGAACTTGGTATGTATGGAAGCATGTATCAATGACATATATATATAACTATGGCATGGGTGGAAACATGTTGATGATTACATGGATATTGGGTGATTGAACTAATTATCTATATTATACTTAGGAATGTCTTGACTTCAATATGGAGTATGTCACACATAGATCTACCTAAATCCATATAAGAATTGGATACCATTTTCATTGAGCTTGTCATGCCTCGTATTTATAGTTTACTAAGAAAGCTACAAGTTTTGGTAGATACCCATGAGTAATCATCTCTCTCATATCACATAGTGTGATTTGTTTATTTAATGATTGAAGATGAATAGCTTGACTGCATAGGATTACATTATCTTCAGAAGGCACTATAAATGTAAACCAACTAGTATTGGGAAAATCTCAATTTTCTTCCTATAATGGTTGGATGACCTTATGACTCCCTTAGGTCTTGTGATGAGGTTGTGTCAGTTATGCTTAAGAATGCCATGGGGAATGGTGGAATGTCATGCTTTCATAGATTTTGTTTGGGGTTGACCGTGAGTAATAAGAAACCCTCCTCTCTCTCACGCTTACATATTAGAGTATAGTCGTATGATCTTTTGGAGATAGGAGGATCAGACCCTTTTGGAGGAGGAAGTGATGATAGGATGGTAGTGTATGTGTCAGGTTGTGATAGGTTGTCGACTTGGTTCCCCGATTGTTTTTGGCGCCAATTTTGGAATTTTTCATCGCAAGTTTTGCATCGTCAAACTTATTTTCATTATTAATTTATATGTACAAAAGAAAAGTTTTGAGATTTTATCGATGGTTTTGGAACCAAGTCACCACCACAAGAAAGTTGAATAGTAGAGAATTACTTTAGTGAAGTACCCTTGTTGGCATGTTCAACCCTAATACCCTAGGCCTAAGGTTGACATAGTTAGTTTCATATATATATCAGACCTAGTGGTTCAACCCTTTTACCCCTCTAGGATTATGCGCTAAGTTATAGGTTAAACCTCTTTAAGGAGTGGAGTTTCATACAATTTATTCATTAGGACTCAAACTAACTGTAGGCATGACCATGATTAATAGTGATTACAATAAGTAAAACCTGGATAAATCCTAGTATTAATATCAAACATATATAGAGGCTACCAAACTGAGAATTCCATACAAGCCTTGCTAATCTTACCATCATAAGAATTACCTTGACAATTAAAATAGATTTTTTTTTTAAAATTTTATCTTGGGTTATCCTTGATAGATGTATGTATGTCAAAAAAAAAATCATTTAAAAGCTCAAGTCAATATTCTATACACCAAACTGCTAATAATTTAATGGTAGGAATGACTATATAGTATAGACTGGGATGAACATACTCAGGATGGTGGAATTTCTGAGCTTTTCCCACGTGACCCTTTTAGATAATAAGATGTTAATGATGATGATGATGATGATGATGATGATGATGATAATGAGTAGGTGAGAAGGTAGTAACCATGATGATGTGGATGATGAGGACGATGTCATTGATGATGATGATGATGATGATAATGTTGATAAGGAATTTCTCCTTAGTAGTAATAATGATAGGAGTCATGGTACTTGAGGATTGATGTTTATACACAAAAGTAGTACACCAGGTTAGCGGTCTCAGTCTAAATGGTTCTATTGGGAAATTTGTAAATAAAGATTGGTTATTCATGCTTAAGTGATGGAAGATGAGGATATGTAGAACAACTAGCACTCATGTCTAGCGGTGGATAGATTTCGGGGACGAAATCCTCTTTAAGGGGTGGAGTGTTGTAACATACTCGATTCTAGACACATAGGCTCATTTCCCATCCTTCTAGGCCCCTAATTGATTAGATGGACATCCAAAATCCCTTGCCCCTTTTCTTTACTTGGCTACCTTTCAATGTCTATACTTCGTTGTAATAGCATAGATCAAACCATGTTAGGATCTGATAACCCTGATTGACTCTTTCGAATCACATGGACATGAAATCTTTGAATTAGATAACTTTTGACCCTCAAACCCTAGTTTGAATCGAGTTGGGTTCCATAGAGATGAAGACATGTGGAATTGCTATCTTAATACCTCAATTAGCTAACTTATAAGCAATAATGATGATCCAGATTACTTTACCCTAGATTTGTGAACTACGATAGGCTTGGGTATCATATAGGATCATAATCGAGTTTTGGGTGGAAAATTTGACCACCTATGACCATTAGGTCTAAGTCATTTCATTAATTGAATGAATTATGCATAATGGTTGAATAATAGTTAAGGAAGTCTCAAAACCCAAATCTTAGCTCATAATTGAGATCCTCACACCTTAATTAGTTAACCCTCAAATTTTGGGGTCTTTTGGACATCATTTGCACCCTTAATTAGACCCTAATAGCTTTTATAAGATTTTACCCTAACTTTTGGTCGATTTTTGGTTTATGTTGGGTCACGACCGGACCAAGTCTCTGGGCCGGGTTTATTTTCCGGTTCACTTGCCCTAGGTAGCGGGACCTGGTCGTCCCCTACCTTCCGCTTCTCGCTCGCGTGAGAAGAGAAACGGCAGGACTTCTTCACTGGTTGCTCCTGCACGATGGAACGACCCTTTCAACGTGGTTCCTTCGCCAACAAATTCCACGCGTCCTCACGAGCCAGCCGATCCCTTCCTCGACCCCCATCTAACCCTAGGGCAAAAATTCCTATTTCTACCCCCCGAGCAGCAGTCGTTGTCCCTTTCCGAGCTCACCAAAGCCCCAACTCTGGTGCCCCCACCTCACCTCTGCCGTTCCAGAATCCATCTCCGACACCTTTGCATTAGTTCTCTTCGGTCAGTGGATCGTTTTTGCACGTTGGAGCCATCGCCGGCGCTGGTCTCTTTCTCCGACAAGGATGGCGGATAGCTGCTATGATCCTCCTTCTCGGTCCAATCGGTCGAGAGGTAACCATCTAGGACCCACGTTCTTTCATTCTGTGCCCTCAATTCTCTGCGGTTTCACCTGTGTCCTTGGGTCGGCAAAAACTCTGGTCATTCCTCTCCGTTGCTATGAATTTTTGTGGGGCACTTGGCCACCCTGTCAACGGCCGTAATGGGGTTCTGCTCCTTGTTGTACTCGTGCATTTTGGGTCTTCCTCAGTAGACACTTTCAAGCTAATTGCCGTAGTTGTAGACTCTTCCATCACCTCTGATAACCAGCCTGACCTGGCAGAGGAGACCTTCCTCGTGTGTCGGCGCCAGGACCGCCATCCTTCCTGGTCGTGCCGTCCCAGGCTTTAACACAGATTCTATGAGGTCGACTCCTTCCACGGTCAGGGATGGCCTACCCCATTGACCTTGGGACAATGGTGTCGTTCTCGCAGCAGGGTGCTGGAGCAGAGCTCCCATGTTTTTCCTCCATTATGCGAGGTGCTGGGACTGCAATCCCTGAGACGAAAGTCCTGTCTCGCCCATGAGGCCTGTGCAACCCAATGTCACATGCCATGGGTAAGAATGTCCTTTCATTAGCTTTGACTTGCCTTTGACCCGGACTTGGGTAAGTGCATATCGCTATAGTACTGATTAATGCAGTGTTCGATAATTGCATTTTCATTTGAGGGCATTTCGGACAATTTACAATTCATTTTCCTTTTAATCAGTAATTGATTTTAACTTATAAAAATCGTAACTAATTATTGGTTCAGCAGAAAAATACAAATAAATATGTTTTTGGGATCAGAAAAATACGACTGATTTATTGGGACAGGATTCACGACCAATTTTCCAACCGATAGTAGGGTTGATTTTTTAAGCTAAGGATTTAATGCATATTATATTAATTGTATGCACATATATTGTGATTAGGTTGAGACAACCCTGAACTTGAACTTAGGAGGTGTTATTGAATATCTAGGACTGGTCATAAGGTATGTACATCCTCTATTTTATTTTGGGCATTATTTGACTAAAATCTACATTCTTTTAATGAGGCATCTCTTGAACTGTTATTCTACTTGAAAATCACTTGCTTGGACATTTATTATTTTTCCTTCTCTCAATTCATGATATTCAAATGGTTATTGTGATACCTTGTTTATAATGGGTTTTTGGACCCCTTCTGCTATATTGTCTTTTTATTTGAAATTGACTAAAATTCTAGTCTTGTCACTCTATTTTATGCATGCTACATGTTTGACTAGAATATCTAGAATAGCGGTACTTATGTACAACCATACTTATATAGGGCGTGATTTTCCGCCCGGGGTGTGCGTTTCCACCCTTATTTCTTTTAGGCCATGATCCTATGGTGTTATGGCCCTATTTAGGTATATTTAGTCTACATTGTTATGCATGCAAATGTTTGTTGTTTTAATATGAAATTGGGGATGATTGTTATGGCAAGACACTCTTTTATTATCATGCTTGTAATCTGAATTTAATATGCCTCATTTCTTTTACTTTATTTCTTTTGTTACTTTCCTCTTGAACATACCAAATTGCAAATAGCCCCCTTTTCTTGTGGGAACATCTTTCTTTTTACACTTTTAACCCTATATAATGCCCAAAATGTTTTATATATGTACATACTCAGCCTTTGCTGACCTCTTTATTGTTTCCTATGTTCTGGGTGATGTTCCTTTCCACCTAGGTTTAGGTGTATTAAAGATCAAGGTTGCTCGAAGATCATGTAAAGAGATTTGTACCTAAGGATTGCTTGGAATGGCTAGGTTACCCTCTGCTACTGGGCTCATTTGTAGTTAGTTCAAGTTTTTGTAATATCACCTTTTATGGTGACGAGCTATTGTACAATAAAAAATTTGTAACTGTGTAATAGTTTTGTTCCGCTGCTTATTCTTTATCATGCTCTGTATTATGTACCATTTGAGAAATGAATGAAATTCCTCCTTTCCTTCTTACCTTTTTGGTATTTTTGGGATTGGATGGAATAATTCTTCAATTCAGTGAAGAGTGGATCTCCTTTTTGGAGTCTCACTCTTTACACGTAGGAATGATGTATGCTATACTAAATAATGATGTGGATAACATCCTAAGAGTTGAAATACCTAAAATAGTTGATAATGATTTATTCTATATCAATAATGCCTAATCATGGGATAAGTCCATATCACTAAATATGGTTGGACAAGTCTAATATGTGACCTATGTACTATATGATGAAAGTGACAAGATAGTGGATAACATATTAAGAGGGGAAATACATTAATACAAAGATAGCCGAATTATTTAAGTAAGAAGGATATGAGAAGAAAGTGATACATCATGACATGATAGATATCACATTCAACATTTCATGATAGACATTCCTTGATGAACCCCTAATCCAATATTCTTGGATAAGAAACACATGGAGTGTGTGATATGTAATTGTTACAATAAAGATGTAATGAACTCAATGTACCTTGATAAATGTTGATTAATAAACCTTGAGAATGGGACTAAGACAAATCAATGAGTATGATGTAATCATACCATGACAAGGATGAGAAATGAACTCTTACCTTGATTTGATGATCATTAATGATATATGATGAGAATAGTGATCATAAGCAAATACTTATGATATCTTTAAATACTCCCAGAGGTGTGGAGAAATATATTAGGGTTGAACTAATAATGTGAGCATGAAACCCTAATTAATGTAAGATGGGAAGAACTAACCTTAATTTTGGGTAAAGGGAATGGAAAGCCCTAATTGACAAATAACCCTAATCCTGATAAAGGATGGTGGTGTTACTGATGTTTCATATGATGTGACAAATGACTTACATGATTGTTATCATGTCTATTAATCATGTAGACATCATGAGATGATGAACATAGCTAGACCTGAGCTATGACATTCATATAATAAATATGTTGAATGGCCTTATGTGCCTAATGTTGTTGTTTCTTAGCAAGAGTAACAAAAGGCATATGAACCTTATGAGTTCCATAAATAAACTGTTGCCTAGTAAAAGGTGATAAAATACTTAAGGCCTTGTGAGCCATGTGAGATACTTGTGTAACAAGTACTATGTATACCTCAGTCTGAGAACCTGGAGGTAATAGTTACCTAACAAGTGGTAACAATGATAATGATGAATTGAGAGTATGAATACCCAAAGTTGATAAGTATGATAATGATGATGTTGAAGGATATGAACTTTTAAAGAAATGAAAAGAGGGATTGAGATCCCAATGTCTTAAAAAGACTGAGAAGTGATTGATGAAAATAGTACATGTTTCTTTATAGCATTTATCTGAATAAGTTATGTTTGAGAACTTGAATGATGCTAAAAGAATATGCTAATGTAATTAATTAATCAAGTGAAATCATATCATGTAGAGCCCTGACCATAGATCCATCATTGTCAGCAAATTGGTGATGGTGAAATGGGTTCTCCGCGGCAAAACCCAGATCACATATTTTGAATATGGGGGGGCAATGGGCGAATGTATCCTGACATCCTAATGAGGGAATTGGGGAAAGGTAATCATTAAACCTCTCGATCCTTCATTATATGAATCGGAATGGATGTATCACGAATCTCCCGATGATTTGGGATAGAAGCAGTACACATCTCCCAATAATGTTAATGCCGGATCGATGGAGATAAACACGAAATCCCACAATCACGAAGAGAGTGCAACACGCCACTGTAACTCTAATAGTGAAGTTGCCAGTATACCCTGGAAAGCTATATAGCAGAGACACAAGATGTCCTGCAGTTGGTACTCACACTGACTGAGGAGGATGAGGTCATAGAAATCCGGCTCTTCTTTTGAACTAAGTATGGTACCGATTTTGACTTCACAATGGTCGGTTGGAGTATGAGTGGTATATCTCATATCCTTAGGGCATAAGTGTGATTGTAAAATCTAATCATCCGCATAGCATGTTTGCTTAAGGATTACATACGGAAATTCATTGGCTGATGTTATATTTCTTTTATGCATCTCTAGTTGATAGATATTATTTATATCTCTTTATACTCATTTCAAGTAGATGGGTGAATTATGATTCTATCATGGATATATGCAATGCTCTCCTTAGGAAAGGAGATTACTTTACTCTGTTCATATAATGAGTAATACTGTTGTTAATTTGAAAGAACTCTTGCTCAGTTTTATTATAATAAATTTCTATAACAATGTTTTGGCGGAGAGTTATATCTCCCGCTGGGGCAATTTACAATTGTCTCACCCCCGTGGGATCCAATGTTTTTAGGTAAATGTAGAAGAAGAAGCAGGAACCCAATAGCAAGAGAAAAGCAACAACAGTATCAGGGACAACAATGATAACTCAGGTGGAGGCACTGACTGCCAAATTTTGTATAATTAGATAGTCCTATGTGTCGTCTCTGTACTCTCTGGTCCTCAGAGTCAGTAGTTAGTGCTTTTATCATCGACTTGAGATTTTGGCTTGAACGCCTCGAAGTTGTGTTGCTTATGTACAATTTGGTAAAGAAACGGTTGTATGTAATCCTCGAGAAGAGATGTTACATGGAATGTAACTACAAACATGGATGTATATGTAATACTATGGTTCTTGTTGTAAGAGTTTCCCGTGTTTGGATCTCGTTGCAAAAAGTTTTAATTTTTAGTTATTTTCAGTAATCCTCTGCAAATGATTCACTTCCGCTTAAGTAAATTCTATTTTTATAAGTTGGATGCAACAATTTAGTGGTATCAGAGCTCTAGGTTCACTGAGTCTAAAAAGACATAGGACTAAGGTAGTAGAGTCTGTTCTAGTATCTTCTAGTGTATCTGATAGTATCTTCTGCTCATATAGGAGGAGAATAACTTGAAGATGACTGGGTCTCATGAGGAGTTTGCTGTAAAAAGCAGCAGTGATGCATCAAGAAGGGGTGCAGGGGATCAGAGCAGAGAAGAACATACACCTGCACATCCCCAGTTTGACCTAACCATAATAGAGAGCCCAACTTTCCCTGCTCTATTTGAGCAATTTAGGACAGCTATGATGCATATAGTAGATCGTGCATTAGCAATGCAACTTAGACTACCAACCCCCAATGATGAAGTATTGAATTCCAATAGGTTTCCTGCTCAACATCAGCCTGTTGGAGTAATGAATAATGACGAAAGGAATGGGATACAACCTAAAACTAGGATCTATCATAAGTGTAGGAAGCCTGGACATATCAGACCTAATTGTCCAGAAAAGGAATATAAAGGAAGAATTGACAAAAGGCCTATCCAAATCCAGGGACAGAGGCCTAGTAGTTCCAAAAAGGGAAAGCTTTTGGTACCACCAGTACAACCAGGGCCTAGTGCACCAAGGCAATGGCTATCTAGAAAGGGTAAAGAACTTTCTAAACCACACCTAGCACCCATAATTTGCTACCAATGCAGAAAGGTAGGACATCTAGCAAGAGATTGCTCAACCAGAAATGTTATGATGAATCAACCTCTGAGGCAGAGTCAGCATGAGGCAATGAACAATCCACGAATCATGACAGGTTAGACAAAATAATGTCATTCTTATATGTCTTTTTATGGTTCCCTGAGTTAAAATGAGAAGGTAATTGATTGAGTCTTCTTTGATTAGTCCTATGAGGACTTATATTTTGCATAATAAACATTACAAATGTTTATGTTGTTCTTACCTCTATAAGAAAAGATGAGGTATAGAAGAGATGCCTGGATGAAATCCAGGAATGTTAAATCTTATGCTTATGATAATATGAAAAAGAAGAATATGATAGTATACAAAGTGCATACCACTTAATCTCAATAATTATATACCCTGGCCAGGTATACAACTATTGATGATAAAGTGAGTATGGAAACTCTTAGATTGCTGTCTTTTTGATTGCTCTGATCAAGTAGTAATTATGAGACAATCTAATGAGTATCATGAAATTAGAAATGTGGAATGAATAAATGTGTCATGTCCTAAGCATAAGAAAGAGAAATCTGAGATAACCTTAAGATGAGCATGTGTGCATGAAGAATTAAAAGTATACTCCTCATAAGATAAGAATGAGAATAAGGGAGATGGACTCTATCCAATAAAGTTGTAAGTATAATAAAGATTCTTTCCATAATGTGGAAATGGAAAATGTGATGAGATCCTAAGATGATCATAAACATGCTAGATAATAATAAAGAAAGGGATAATGATATGTAATCATACTTATAAGTTCCTATGCTGAAGGCACGGAACCTAGGATGAGATAAAAAGTAAATGGTTCAAAAATAGTTGAAAATACATGAAATAATAAGAGGAATATGATTCCTTGTTTTCTTTCCTTTTAGGGATATGGCAATCAAGTGGGTCTTAGGACACTTGATATACATAAGATAAAAATGTTCATGTGATGGATACTTAGAAAAGTATCAGTCTATATTGGACTCTGGTTCCAAGGTGATGATATATGTAACAAGTAATATCCCAAGATGAAAGGAAGATAAAGATGTGATGTGTTTTCGACTCATGTGATATGTATCAAGGTAAGAAATCCTGGTATCTAAAGAAATATCAGATGATTTATGTTGACTATTTAGAATGGTCAACCATGAAATCAGATTAAGCATGCAAAATAGTATGGACATCACATGTTAGGGGTTTATGCCTTGCATAAACATAACAATTGAAGCTATCTTTAAGATAAGTTCTTGGTTGATAAGTAACCTTTCCTTATGGTTAAAGAATGTACCACTAATGAGATAGTTAGTGCAAGTAATAAGGAAAGCTAGTATGCTGTCATCAGGTGAGATGGAACAATCAGGGTATGAAAGGACTTATAGTCCCAAGAGGATGACAAAACATAATTGTGATCTTGAAAGAGAAATGTTGAATCAACTAAGGAGCATGGGAGTATGTGTTCCATGTGAGCCATTATATGATAATCTTATGTGAAATAACTTGGTATTGATTAACACTCTATGGTGTATCCATAATAATGAGATGTTATGTGAAGACATGATGATATAATTCATGAATAATATCTATCTCCCTTTATCTGGGATTTCGGGGATGAAATCCTTGTTAGGGGTTTATAATTTGTAACATCCCTGACCTGGGTTATGCCTTAACCCTGGGATTTTTGCTTAAGAAAGTTAATTAGATCCTTAATTTTATCTTGTGAAAAGTAATTAAGGCTTATGAGGAACTTATGTTTCAATTTTGGTCCTGTTCGAATAATGTTGAAGCAATGTTTTCTTATTTTGGACTAATGTGCAAATTACCCAAGTTAAGGGGTTAAATTGCAAATGTTACATAATAACATGCTCCTCAAGAAGTTTTGCATCATGAGAATGAAGATGATGCTGAGGAATGGCTTATGAAAGCCCGAATACCTAGAAAGAACTGATAAAACAATGTTTGTGCATTAAAACCTAATTTTGGTGTAAAGTGCAATTTACCCAAAACCTAGGGTTCAATATGCAAATTACCACTTCAATAAGGTCCCTACTATTTCTTGGTACCATATAGAGCAAATAAAATGAGTGGGGTGCCTCATTTGAATTAAGTTGGAGGAGAGAGAATCTTGATATTAAAATAATTAAGATTTAAGCCTAATTGAAACCCTAATTCAATTTAATTCCAAAAATAAATAAAATAATTGAAGGACCTTCAACCAAAATTAATATGGTTGGATTCAGATGTGTGTGAGGACGATCTTAAGACTTGCAAAGGCACGAGCATATCCTAAGGAGGTGAAATTCTACTCACCATTATTATAAGAAAAATAATTTCCACTAAAAAATGGATATTCTTATTATAAGGGTTAAGGTGCTTAATTTCTTTTCCCTTTATTATTGGATAATGGAAGGTAGCTAGGTGGGGATAGAGATGACTTTGCATACAGGAAACCAAGGGGGATATGGTGGCAACAATTTTATAATTAAAAGACTTTTATAAAGTATTTTCTCTCTCATTGATTTTCTTATAAAAAGACCTTTTTCAAGCCAAATGAAAGGCTTTTCCGTTTACACTTCTTCTCCTTGCTTGGAAACCGACCAAGGGAGATAAGGAGGACCTGGAGGACGACCCCCAACCTGTTGGTAAGGTTCTTGACCCATTGCACCTTGATTCCATGGTGGAAATCGAAAATAAATCATTGATTTCTTCTTAATTCGATCTCCTCTTCAACCATAGCCAATCATTTCAACCAAAAGCTTGAGGACGAGCCTAGGGGGAATTATAAAAGCTTCATCCACCATTGTTTCCGTGAGCTTGGAGATTTGGAGCTCAATTGGAGGTGGGTTTTATAACTTGAAACCTTAATTTTGTTATTGCATTAAATTCCTCATCAAATAATGCTCATTTTTCTATTCACAATAATTGATTTGGTTGATTGATGCAATCTCCATGGAAATCATAGCAGGTTTCGTGGGTTTAAAGCTTGATGATGATGACATAATCATAAGCACACACCTCTCCAAATATTTAGACCAAACAGTTTCAATCAAATGTCCAAACGATTTCACAAACCGTTTGGGAGCAAACAGTTTCAAAACCGTTTAAGGACAAACAGTTTACTAAACTGCATGAAAGCAAACAGTTTGAAACCATTTTGTGGTGTTGACCAGAGTTTACCATTTGGAGATTTTTTCATAATGATTTTGATTAATGACCTACTAATTATAATTGATTAGTTCCAATTGGTTCATGAGATGAAGGTCCATCAATTAGCAAAACCCTAATCGGGTTAAGTGCTAATTTCCAAATTGATTAAGTTAGAAACTTGGGTTGATTGACCCAAACGGTTTCAAAACCATTTGGGGATCACCCAAATGGTCTCAAGACCATTTGGTGGTCACCCAAGACCGTTTGTAGGTCTAGGGTTGAGTATGGTTAGGCATTTGAAGATCCAAAGGTACTAAGTTGAAGTGCAATCAAATGCTGATTTGGTGATCAATCCAATGATCCAAACCCTAATTGGTTGACTTGGATTTTGATGTTGATATAGGAAAACGGTCTCAAGACCGTTTGGAAGACATCCAAAAGACCTCAAGACCGTTTGGGGTCAGGTCATGTCCAATTTGAATGAAGGTCCAATGGTTTCAAAGTAATTGATAACATATTGACTAACATTGAAGGATCATCGATTCTAAACCCTAATCCAATTGATTCAAACCCTAATTGATGATCAATTGGGGGTCAAATCAGTTGAAGTATGACCTATTTAACTCAATTGAAGTATGGGGATAGTTCCAATTGATGAGTGATAGCATGATTTCAATCAATGAAGGAATCAATCTTGGAAACCCTAATTCATTTTGTGTGGTTGAGACCATACTTGGTCCATGCGGTTTTGAGGAGGTTTGGACCAAACGGTCTCAAGACCATTTGAGTCCAAATGGTCTCAAGACCGTTTGGGACCAAACGATCCCAAACTGGTTGAGTCTCATGCGGTTTCAAAATTATACTTTAGCAAACGATCTCAAAGATTCACTTTGGCAAACAGTTTCAACCTTACCTTTAGCAAACAGTTTCAAGTGTGCCCCTTTAGCAAACGGTTTCAAGTGTGCACCTTTAGCAAACAATTTCAAGTGTGCACCTTTAGCAAACGGTTTCAAGGGTCACCTTTAGCAAATGGTCTCAAGGGTTCACCTTTACCAAACGGTTTCAATGGTTTGGTCAAGACCGTTTGAGGTCTGATTGGTCAAGACCGTTTGAGGTCTAAGAGACCAAGATCATTTGGAAGGTAATCAACCAAATTGTTTGAACACTCAAAGTGGATAAAAGTTAATTGTTTAAGTGAACAATTGCATGATGTAAACCAAGGGTAATTATAATAATGGTACCCTTAATGAGATAGGGTGATTAGTACCCTTTGAATAATTAAGCTTTAATGATCATGGTGGTAATGACATAACTCATAGTGTCAATTCTTCTTTCAAGTGAGTTGACTTAGCCTAATCAAGGTTGAAGTAAACATCATCTTATAGAAGATGAGAGAGAAGACTTCCTACATGAATGATAACCATGAATGGTCAAGTTTTAACACTTTCATCATGAATGAATGTCTAATTAGGGTATGATCCTTTACAGTGAGATCATGAAACCCTAATTATGAAGGCTAATGAATCCTAACCCTAATTGAGGCCAATGATAGGTGTAATCCTAAATCCATGATGATAGTATGATCCTAATTTAGGGAAATGATATGGGAAACCCTAATTCAGGGTATTTTAATGAGAAACCCTAATCTAGGGTGAAGTGATGTGAATAGTAAACCCTAATCGTGGGTTGTTAAATATAAACCCTAATTAATAGTGATTCCATGTGAAACCCTAATTGAGGGTGAATCCATGATAAATCCTAATTGAGGGTAATGTTATGAGAATCCCTAATTAAGGTTGATATTATGGGAAACCCAAATCTAGGGTGAAGTGATGTGAATAGTAAACCCTAATCATGGGTTATTGAATATAAACCCTAATTGAGAGTGATTCCATGTGAAACCCTAATTGAGGGTGAATCCATGATAAATCCTAATTGAGGGTAATGTTATGAGAATCCCTAATTAAGGTTGATATTATGGGAAACCCTAATCTTGGGTAATGTAATGTGAATAGTAAATCCTAATTTTGGGTTATGGAATGAGAATCCTTGATCTAGAGTAATGCTATATGAAGCCTAAATTAGAATGATGCTATATGGAACCCTGATGCAATGAGGTGATGTAAGACTCAATCCAGGATGATGTCATGTAATAATACTATGATATGTGAAACCCTAGTGATGGTTTAATAGCCAGTACACCAAACAGGGGTGTAGCTAATATAATTAAGTAAGATGAAAATGTTATAAACATGAAGGGTAAGGTTGATGAACCATATGAATGGTAATGTGGATATTTTAATGAAAAATGCTAAGAGACAAGATGATGCCTAGATCTTTATACAATTAACTCTATACATGTGTAACAACCTATACACCTTACAATGATTAGAACATGAAACTCTTAGGAATGATGTATGCTATATTAAATAATGATGTGGATAACATCCTAAGAGTTGAAATACCTAAAATAGTTGATAATGATTTATTCTATATCAACTATGCCTAATCATGGGACAAGTCCATATCACTAATGAGGGTTGGGCAATTCTAATATGTGACCTATGTACTATATGATGAAAGTGACAAGATAGTGGATAAAGTATTAAGAGGGGAAATACCTTAATACAAAGATAGCCGAATTATTTAAGTAAGAAGGATATGAGAAGAAAGTGATACATCATGACATGATAGATATCACATTCAACATTTCAGGATAGATATTCCTTGATGAACCCCTAATCCAATATTCTTGGATAAGAAACACATGGAGTGTGTGATATGTAATTGTTACAATAAAGATGTAATGAACTCAATGTACCTTGATAAATGTTGATTAATAAACCTTGAGAATGGGACTAAGCCAAATCAATGAGTATGATGTAATCATACCATGACAAGGATGAGAAATGAACTCTTACCTTGATTTGATGATCATTAATGATATATGATGAGAATAGAGTGATCATAAGCAAATACTTATAATATCTTTAAATACTCCCAGAGGTGTGGAGCAATATATTAGGGTTGAACTAATAATGTGAGCATGAAACCCTAATTAATGTAAGATGGGAAACACTAACCTTAATTTTGGGTAAAGGGAATGGAAAGCCCTAATTGACAGATAACCCTAATCCTAATAAAGGATGGTGGTGTTACTGATGTTTCATATGATGTGACAAATGACTTACATGATTGTTATCATGTCTATTAATCATGTAGACATCATGTGATGATGAACATAGCCAGACCCGAGCTATGAAATTCATATAATAAATATGTTGAATGGCCTTATGTGCCTAATGTTGTTGTTGCTTAGCAAGAGTAATAAAAGGTATATGAACCTTATGAGTTCCATAAATAAACTATTGCCTAGTAAAATGTGATAAAATACTTAAGGCCTTGTGAGCCATGTGAGATACTTGTGTAACAAGTACTATGTATACCTCAGTCTGAGAACCTGGAGGTAATAGTTACCTAACAAGTGGTAAAAATGATAGTGATGAATTGAGGGTATGGATACCCAAAGTTGATAAGTATGATAATGATGATGTTGAGGGATATGAATTTTTAAAGAAATGAAAAAAGGGATTGAGATCCCAATGTCTTATAAAGATTGAGAAGTGATTGATGAAAATAGTACATGGTTTCTTTATAGCATTTATCTGAATAAGTTATGTTTTAGAACTTGACTGATGCTAAAAGAATATGCTAATGTACTTAATTAATCAAGTGAAATCATATCATGTAGAGCCTTGACCGTAGATCCATCATCGTCAGCAAATTGGTGATGGTGAAACGGGTGCTCCGCAGTAAAACCCAGATCAAATATTTTGAATATGTGGGGGCAATGGGTGAATGTATCCTGACGTCCTAATGAGGGAATTGGGGAAAATTAATCATTAAACCTCTCGATCCTTCCTTATATGAATCGGGATGGATGTATCACGAATCCCCCGATGATTTGGGACAGATGTAGTACACATCTCCCAATAATTTTAATGTCAGATTGATGGAGATAAACACAAAAGCCCACAATCACAAAGAGAGTGCAGCACGCCACTGTAACTCTAATAGCGAAGTTGTCAGTATACCCTGGAAAGCTATATAGAAGAGACACAAGATGTCCCGAAGTTGGTACTCACGCTGACTGAGGAGGATGAGGTCATAGAAATGTGGCTCTTATTTTGACCTAAGTATGGTACCGATTTCAATTTCGCAATGGTCGGTTGGAGTATGAGTGGTATATCTCATCTCCTCAGGGCATAAGTGTGATTGTAAAATGTAATCAGCCACATAACATGTTTGCTTAAGGATTGAATACGGAAATTAATTGGCTGATGTTATATTTCTTTTATGCATCTCTAGTTGATAAATATTATTTATATCTCTTTATAATCATTGCAAGTAGATGGATGAATTATGATTCTACCATGGATAGATGCAATGCTCTCCTTAGGAAAGGAGATTACTTTACTCTATTCATATAATGAGTAATACTGCTGTTAATATGAAAGAACGCTTGCTCAGTTTTATTATAATAAATTGCTATAACAATGTTTTGGCGGAGAGTTATATCTCCCACTGGGGCAATTTACAATTATCTCACCCTTGTGGGATCCAATGTTATTAGGTAAATGTAGAAGAAGAAGTAGAAACCCAATAGCAAGAGAAAAGCAGCAGTAATATCAGGGACACAGTGATAACTCAGGTGGAGGCACTGGCTTCCAAGTTTTGTATAATTAGAGAGTCCTATGTGTCGTCTCTGTACTCTCAGGTCCTCAGAGTTAGTAGTTAGTGCTTTTATCATTGACTTGAGATTTTGGTTTGAACGCCTCGAAGTCATGTTGCTTATGTATAGTTTGGTAAAGCAACAGTTGTATGTAATCCTCGAGAAGAGATGTTACATGGAATATAACTGCAAATAGGGATGTACATGTAATACTATGGTTCTTGTTGTAAGAGTTTCCTGTGTTTGGATCTCGTTGCAAAAGTTTTAATTTTTAGTGATTTTCAGTAATCCTCTGTAAATGATTCGCTTCCGCTTAAGTAAATTCTATTTTTATAAGTTGGATGCAACAAAAATAATATGAACATCATATGTTAGGGGTTTATGCTTTGCATAAACATAACAATTAAAGGTATCTTTAAAATAAATTCTTAATTAATAAGTAAATTCTCTTTATGATGAGAAAATGTAAAACTAATGAGATAGTTGGTACAAGTAACAAGGAATCCTTGTATTATGTCAGTAGACTAGAAGGCACAATCGAGGTATGAAAAGACTTATAGTCCCAAAAGGGTGATAGAACATAATTGTGATCATGAAAGTGAAATGCTGAATGAAATAAGGAGCATGGGAGACTCCTCAGAAACAAGAATCTGTCACATGAAACTATAAGTTAAGAAAAAGTGTTACCTGACACAGAATTAATTCCACTAGTTAATAATAAAAAGGACCGTGGAGTATGTGTCCTGTGTGAACCAATCTATGATAAACTGACGTGGGATTTTATCACACTAACAAACTCACTCGGGGTTGAAATCCCCGAGCTTTTACCAAAACCAAAGTGCAAAAATACCACCCGCAAGCGGACGAGTCTTATCACAATATAGTTAATGATCGAACCCAAAGGACAACGTTTTTAAGAATCTTTGTCAGTCGGACCTGGCTCAAGTAAAACTAATATTTAAAACGGTTTGTTGATTTGAGGTTAACTAAGCTAGTTGCAAGAAAGTAAAAGCTGAATTAAAGTTGGATTAAGATCAATGATATGGAATCACTGGGATGGTATCAGGTTTCACCACCACTACGCATGCAAACACATTCAATCGCAAACAATCCAGGCAAGATATAACTATCCAAATAGAGCTGTTGCAAACCCCTCATATGGGCGTTAGGTTCATGCAAGCATCACCTTAGGTATCAGATGTCTCGTCACCTACCAGATCACTTACTTATGGATTTGAAGATACAGAAATCCAACGAAGGTTGTGGGCCCCCTATACAGGCGTTAGGCACACAGAAGCATCACCAAAGGCTAGATGGCTCATCCCCTCACAGATCATACACTTACGACCTCGAAGAAATCCCATTCTATTTCTAGTTTGGGAGTCAACCACATTAATCGATAAGTGAGTAGGTGATACATCTACAAACTATCATCGAAAATAAATAAGATGATACAAAATCCAACTAAGGTTGTGATCCTCCCTGAGGGATGTTTAGACCATTGAAGCGTCATCATAGGCAAGATGTCTCATCCCCTCACGGATCATACACTTACGACCTCAAGAAATCCTATCAGAAGTTCTTGTCAAGGAGTCGAACTTGTAAACCGCCATCCCATCCCATATATAGAAGATTTCGCAATAAGGGAGAGACTAAGATGAAATCAAGAAGATAATCAACTACAAACGTACCAACTAACAACGAAATGGAAAGTTATATACATTGCCATGGAGAGTTTAACAAAAGAACATGATTGCATGGGCAACGGGGCTAGTCCCCGCACCCCAACGAAAGGAAACTACTCACTCATGATGTGATATCCAAGAAGGATAAGAGAGAAGGAAGATTCCACCATGATCATGATGAAGAAGGTGGTTGCAACTCGGTGAAGATGATGCGGTCTTCTACGTCGCGTCAGGGAAGATCTAAACGAGGAGGAATGACCACCAAGGCGGGCTGGGCAGACCTTCTTCTCCCCCTTCTTTCTCTTCTCGGCCTCCTTGCTTGCACCAGGAGGAGGTGAGAGCGGCGTGAGGGTGGAAGCGACGGCGTGGAGGAGACACTGGATTGGACCTTGTGCTTGGGCAGCCTATCGGCATCCCCGGAACGATGCCAAAATGAGGACCCTTGGGGGTCTATTTATAGGCTTGGATGGGAGGTTCATGTTTTTGGCGTGAAGCAACTCGAACGGGTTTGAGACCGTTTGGCATCCAAATGGTTTCGAGACTGTTTGACGTCCAAACGGTCTTGAGTTCTATCTTCTTTCGGTCTTCATTCGGTCTTGTGAGAAAACGGTCTTGAGACCGAATGGCACCAAACAGTCTTGGGACCAAATGGCACCAAATGGTCTTGGGATCGAATGGCACCAAACGGTCTTGGGACCGAATGACACCAAACGGTCTTGGGACCGAATGGTCTTTGCTTATGTGTGCTAACCGGTCTTCATCCAAACGGTTTAGATGTGTTCAAATGGTCTTTATCCCAAACGGTTTAGAGTATCCAATCAGTTCTATGTCCAAACGATCTTGAAACCGTTAGACGACGTCTGGTCTTGAGACCATTTGGGTTCATTCATTCTTGAAACCGTATGGACTCAAATAGTCTTGAGATCATTTAGGTTCATGCGGTCTTGAGACCAAATGGGCTTAAACGGTCTTGAGACCTTGTGGGTGAATATCCGAAACCGAAAGGTTAGAACTGTTAAAGCAGACCATTTGGTCAAGGTCATAAGTGGGAGGTTCTTTGGTGAGCTCCATGTGATGATATAACTTGGTTTAGACCTATACCAAATCAATATAAATTTGATTAAAAATCATAATAATTGGATTTATTTAGAGAACATGCAATATGTGAGATTTAAGAGATAAATCGAAAGTATTGAATCAAATTGGTTATAAAAAGGATGACTGAAAATCAGGATGAATATGCATTCATCAAACACCTCGAACTTAAATGTTGCTCGTCCTCGAGCAACACAAAATCTGAAACAGTTGCCAAAAGAATACTTTCAAATCATGTGATTGCTTCATCTTCACATCATGAATATTTTCTTTCTGCTCAATATGACTTAGTATCTCAACCTCCTGAGACCACTAAACACATCTTACCATATCTTCGTTCCTGAGTTCACTTTCCAATATCACTTCCTCCTCACTTTTTCCAACAACAAGAATGTTAAAGAGTTTTGTAAGAATCCAGAGACACCCGCAGAATAACAAGTGTGCATTTGATCTGACACTGGTATTATTCAGGATAGGGTAGGCATTCATTGTGCCATTAGGTAGAAAATGGAGTGAAAGGTGGTATGGAAGGAAGAAGTAAATCTCTCCTCTATTCGACTTGAGATTTTCTTTTTATTTGCTTTGCAATTTCATTTATTGCTTTTTTTTGGGCAAATCTCTCCTCTATTTGACTCGAGATTGCATTTCTTTTTGTGTGTGCTTTGGAATCTTTTTGTTTGCGAATCTCTCCTCTATTCGACTTGAGATTGCATTTTTGGTGGTACGCCCCAATTAACTTGCGAGGGGTATGGAAGAAGCGGATATAGAGGGAAGTGGCGTGCCCCCCCGAACTTAGGGTTTGACACAATTTTGGCTATTTTTGTTTCTTTTTGATGGATGGAGGGGTATGAAGATGATAGAAGAAGTGTAGAAAAGGGTTCAGATCAGAATGCAACTTGATTTACAATTCCGTGTACCGGGTTATTCTCTTTATCAAACTCTGCTCAAATAATGACTTGATGCAGATCCGGTAGGCATTCCATGTTATTGTTCCACTAGTCAGTTAGGAAGCACGACACATTTGGACCCTATCAGTTCGACAGACACTTGCCAGTTTTGCATAAGTATCATGACGTTAGGAATCATAAGCTTCACAAGATGATTTCAACCAAAAGGCTTGTTTCAAAAAGTGGTCCTTTTGAGGATTTACTTCGAATAAGGAGGATGCATAACATGATAGTTAGTGACTTTTAATGAAACCAGGAAGTTTCAAAAATTCATCAAGTATCTGTTCAATTTCTTTGAAAAACATTAAAGAATTTTGTAAATTTTGAATTTTTTTTATCAAGAATGTGATAGTGAAAACTGAAGTATGAAAAGGATGGGTGTAGGTGGAAAGTGAGGTACGTACCACTCACCCTCCACCCCGAACTTAGAGATTTTGCTCGTCCCGAGCAAACCCTAAATCCAAGATGGAGGGGAAAATTCATGCCAGAATGCCCACCAGATGTGGTTGCGTTCCAATCAGCGCGCATCCTCTTATCTAAAAATCTCAAAGGTAAAGAGCAATTAGATCTTAAAATAGCATCATGCAATGCTAATTTTATTTAATGAAAAATTAACTAAAAGGTAAAAACAACATTGAAGAAACATTCTAATTTGAAAAGGAAAGTAAAACAAATTTATTGATCGAGTTGCCTCCCGACAAGCGCCTTTGTTTTATGTCGATGGCTCGACTGAATCCTTCAGCTTCACGGTGGATCCTTTGGATTGGTGGGTTCCAGCATTGCTTTAGTGCCTATGTCAGTTGAGGTAAAATATCTCTTTAAGCGGTGACCATTTGTTACAAATTCACCTGACTTTTCACTCCATAATGAGAAGGCACCATGTGGGGAGATGCTCTTGATGATGTATGGTCCAGACCAGCGTGAGCGGAGTTTTCCTGGGAATAACTTTAGTCTTGAGTTGAATAGAAGAACTTGGTCACCCACTTGTATGTCTTTTCTTTTCAGATGACCATCATGCCAAAGTTTGGTTCGTTCTTTATAGATTTGTGCATTCTCATAAGTTGTCATCCTGAGTTCATCCAACTCTTGAAGTTGTAGCATCCTAGCCTGGCCTGCTTTCTTCATGTCGAAATTCAGTTGTTTTATTGCCCACCATGCCTTATGTTCCAATTTGACAGGCAGGTGGCAAGCCTTTCCATATATTAATCGGAAGGGTGTAGTCTCGAGGGGAGTTTTATAAGTAGTTCAATAGGCCCATAAAGCGTCGTTGATTTTCACTGACCAATCATTTCGATTGCGGCCAACAATATTTTCTAGAATAGCCTTTAGTTGACAGTTAGAGACCTCTACATGTCCACTTGTTTGTGGATGGTAGGGCGAGGATACCTTATGTGTTACACCGTATTTTCTCAGTAGAGCTTCAAAGCTTATTTCAAGGAAGTGAGACCCTCCGTCAGATATCACGGTTCGTGGCACTCCAAAATGGGGGAAAATAATATCTTTGAATAATTTGATGACGAGTTTGGAATCACTGGTGACAGTTGGTGTAGCTTCAACCCATTTTGAGGCGTAGTCCACCGCCACTAGGATATATGAAAATCCATGAGAAGATGGGAATGGGCCCACGTAGTACACCCCCCAAACATCGAATATCTCTACTTCTTGCCATAGATTCAGCGACATCTCATCTCTCTTTGTTGTATTGCCTGATCTTTGACATTTGTCACATAATAGGACAAAGTCGTAGGAATCTTTGGATATGGTTGGCCAGAAGAATCCATATTGCAAAACCTTCAAGGCAGTCTTTTTAGAGCTCATATGTCCTCCCAATGGTCCTGAGTGACATTGTTCCAAAATAAGTTGAGCTTCTTCTTCGGCGATACATCATCTATACAGACCATCAACACGTAGTTTAAAGAGATATGTCTCATCCCAATTATATTGCTTCACATCATGCATGAACTTCTTCAGTGTATTCCTGGTGCATTGGGGATGGATAACCCCAGCATCAAGGTAGTTCACAAAATCCGAGTACCATGGTATAGCTTCTGAGACCTTCATTAGTTGATCATCTGGAAGGGAATCATTGATCGAAATCTTCTCAGTATCCAGAGTGTGGATGCGACTGTGGTGGTCTGCTACAAAATTCTCTGTACCCTTTTTATCTCTTATCTCTAAATCAAATTCTTATAAAAGGAGGGTCCATCTAATTAACCTAGGTTTTGCATCTTTCTTTGCCAGAAGGTAACGAATGACAGTGTGGTCTGTGTAGAAAATGACCTTCAAACCAATTAGGTAGGATCTGAACTTGTCAAAGGCATACACGACTGCTAGAAGTTCTTTCTCGGTAGTTGCATAATTCCTCTGAGCTTCATCGAGAGTTTTCGATGCATAATAGGCCACATAGTGTTTCTTCTCTATATATTTCCCTAAAACAACACCCACAACATAGTCACTGGCATCACACATAATTTCAAAAGGGTGGTCCCAGTCAGGGGCTCTAATGATGGGTGTTGTTGTAAGAGCCTGCTTTAGTGTGAGGAAGCTTTTGACACATTCTTCATCAAAATTGAATTCAACAATTTTAGTAACAAATTTGTCATTGGCTTGGTTATCTTTGAAAAGTCCTTTATGAATCTTCTGTAAAATAATGCATGACCTAGGAAAGCACAGACTTCTTTTACATTTGTTGGGATAGCCAGTTTAGAAATCACTTCAATCTTGGCTTTATCTACTTCAATTCCTCGATTACTGACCCTATGGTCGAGGACAATGCCTTCTTTTACCGCAAAATGGCACTTTTCCCAATTCAGTACGAGATGTGCTTCTTCACAACGTTTGAGGACCAGGGAGAGGTGCTTTAGACATGATTTGAATGAATTTCTATATACAAAAAAATCATCCATGAAAACCTCCATAATTGTTTCAATAAGACCAGCGAATATGGCGGCTATGCAATGTTGGAAAGTTGCGGGTGCATTACAGAGACCAAACAACATTCTTTTAAATGCGTATGTTCCGAATGGGTAGGTAAAAGTTGTTTTCTCTTGGTCATCTGGATGTATGGGTATTTGATAGAATCCAGAGTAATCGTCAAGATAACAGAAATATTCTTGGTGAGCCAACCTTTCTAGGACTTGATCAAGGAAAGGCATTGGAAAATGATCTTTTCGAGTTACCTTGTTTAATTTTCTATAATCTATGCACATCCTCCACCCTGTAACTGTTCGAGTGGGGATGAGTTCATTGTTTTCGTTCCGTATAATAGTTGTTCCGCCTTTCTTTGGGACTACATGCACTGGGCTCACCCATGGCGAATCTGATATCAGATAGATTATTCCAGCTGTGAGTAGTTTCATGACCTTGCAACATACCACTTCCTTCATATTTGGATTCAATTTCCATTGGTGCTCAATAGTAGGCTTGTGATCTTCCATCATAGGGATCTTATGCATACACAATGCTTGACTGACCCCAATGAGGTCACTCAATTTATAACTGATGGCTTTCTTTCTTTCCCTTAATTCCTTCAGGATTTTATCTTCTTGTTCAGCTGTTAAATCAGAATTTATAATAACTGGGCAAACTTTGAGGTCGTCTAAAAACACGTACTTCAGTCCCTCGGGAAGATGCTTCATTTCGGGAGCCTCTGGTTTTTTACATGTTTCTTCTGTAGCTTCCATAGCTTTGAGTTCTTCACAAGTGGCTTCAACATCTTCTTTAGCAGAGTCGAGGGATTCGATGCAATCCTTTACTTGTTCGTCAATTGGTTCATCAACTGATGTGTTTGTTAGGGAAAATTCTAAAGGATCGTCTGATTCATGATGCTCTTGAGTCAGAAGTGACATTTTCTCAATGCAGTCAATCAGATAGACTTCTTCTTGCATACTTGGTCTTCTCATACTTTTAAAAACTTTAAATTCGAGAGTCTCTTTGCCTAATCTGAGCAGTAAGGTACCAGCTTCAACATCAATCAGGGCTCTTGCAGTGGCGAGGAACGGATGACCAAAGATGAGAGGATATCTGGCGTCTTCTTTTATGTCCATAATGACAAAGTCACATGGAACATATGTGTCCTTGCCTACCTTGACCGGGACATCTTCGAGGATTCCTAACAGACATTTTATCGAATTGTCTACAAGCTGTATAGTTATGCCAGTAGGAAGCAATTATGCAAACACTAGTCTTTTGCATAGGCTAAGTGGCATAATAGAGATGCTTGCAACGAGATCTGCCAATCCTTTTTTACATGACGAGTCGCCAATGTGACATGAAATTCCAAAAGATCCCGGGTCTTTTTGTTTCTTGGGCATCTGGCTCAATATAATATTAGATGTAGTTGTCGCCAATTTTACTGTCTCATACAATTCAGTTATATACTTCATGGTGAGAAGCTACTTTAAGTACTTCGTCCAGGCTGGTATCTCAGCTAGAGCATCGAGAAAGGGGATATCAACATGAAGCTTCTTCATAGCTTCTTTGAACTTATTAAAACGAGTATCCAACTTGGTCTTCCTTAGACGAGCTGGGAAAGGTATACAAGGCTTATATATAGGAATATCAGGTTCCAGTGTTTTAGTTTCTTCATCAGTAGGTTTCTCAGGATTTCCCTTATCTGTCTTATCAACTTGAGATTCTATTGTTGTTGATTCTTGGGCAATTACAAGTCCATCCTCGTCTGTAATAACCACAGGCATCTTTACAGGGGGATCTGAATAGTCTTTTCCTAACCTGGTGGTGACTGCATTCAACTGTTCTGGATGCTTGGGATTATTCTTGGGTTGGTCGGCAAAGACCCCAGCTGGTGGCTTAATGCTAGCTGCAAGTTGAGCTAGTTGAGATTCAATAGCCTTCTGTTGAACTTGTTGGTTAGCTATCATAGTTTGCTGAGTTTGCAACATCTTTTCAATGGCTGATAGCTTGTCATCAGATGAAGCTAGACCTGCTTGTTGTCCTTGTTGTTGGTAAGGAACTTGGTTAAGATTCTGGTACTGGGAGTTATTTTGATAGTTATTGAAGTTTCTATTCTGAAAGTTTCCCTTGAAATTTCCTTGATTTCCAAAATTCTATTGTTGATTATACTAGAATCCTGGTGGCCCTCGTGGCTGGTTGTTTGAACCAAATTGATGTGAGTTTACTGCTCCAGAGGGGTTTCCATATTGAAATCCTGGATGATTCCTATTCTGATTTGGTTTGTATAACTTTGACCAGTAATGGTGTTGATAGCATTAAGATTTTCCATTTGACTGCTGTCTCCTTGTCTACACACGTTACTTAGGACAACATCGTAGAGAACACTACATGATAAAGTTGAATGATCAGTACTTTTACATGCTTCACAAAATAGTGAAGCGGACTTGATCTGTTCTGGTTGTTGAAGGGGTGGACGTCCTCTTCCAATTGCAGCAAGTGAGGATTCAATATGGTCTTGCTTGGCAACTAAGAGTTTTAGGGTTTTAGTGATAGATTTGTACTCAGGTGTCGCTTCAGCCATATCCACTTTCAACACTCCTTTACCTACAGACCTACCCCAATTTTCTTGGTTTTTAGCTCCAAGGGTGACAACCCTCCATGCACTATCATAGCTTTGACGCATGAAGTTTCCTCCAGATGAGGAATCTAGAAACCTCTTAATATCATCATCCACACCCCTATAGAAGATCTCAATGAGTTGGTTCTTGGGAATTCCGTGGTGTGGACACTTGCGTAGAAACTCTTTGTATCTATCCCAAGCTTCAAAAAGGATTTCTCCAGGAACTTGAGTGAAATTTGTTATTCGCCCTCTGATTTCATATGTGAGAGATGGTGGATAAATTTTTTCTAAAAACACATTTTGTAGTTATTTCCAGGTGGTGATGGGTATTTCACTTTGCAACGAATTGTACCAACTTATAGCTCTATCAGCAAGGGAATACTTGAAGAGATGGAGTCTAATGGCATCATCTGTGACTCCATTTTGTTTCGTCATGGCACATAGATCAATAAATCTCAGAAGATGTTCTTGGATATCTTCTCCTTGCTTGCCGTAGAAAGGGTTATTCTGAAGCAGGGTGATCCAATGCACTCTTATCTCAAAATTAGTTGCGTTGATAGGAGGGGGTTGTACTGGATGATGAACATTCACAACTTTTGGGATTGAGAACTCTCTAAGATCTTTTTGTAGTTCAGCTACTTGCGCTGCTAGGATTTCCTGTTGAACCGCAGCCTTGGCTTCTTGCACGAGCCTCTCTCTTTGTGCATTGATGGCTTGAGCCACCCTTCAGGCTACCTCTTCTTCTTGAGCCATCCTTGCTTGATTTTCAATGATCTGATGACGGAAAGTTCTATCTATCTTGGGATCAAAGCTCACTGTTAGTCTGGGGCTGTCCGAATGACACATGCACTACGCCTCGGTTGTACCTGAAATAGAAAAGATTTTGAAAATGAGATCCACAAAGTAGAGTCAAATTAAAGTAGATGATCGATTTTTTTCAAAAAAGAAAGAGAAAATTCATAAATTAGTCTTAAAAGAACTAGATTTGACTGACTGATTCCGTTGTCCCTGGCAACGATGCCAGAATTTGACGTGGGATTTTATCGCACTAACAAACTCACTCGGGGTTGAAATCCTCGAGCTTTTACCAAAACCAAAGTGCAATAATACCACCCGCAAGCGGACGAGTCTTATCACAATATAGTTAAGGATCGAACCCAAAGGACAACATTTTTAAGAATCTTTGTCAGTCGAACCTAACTCAAGTAAAACTAATATTTAAAACGGTTCATTGATTTGAGGTTTACTAAACTAGTTGCAAGAAAGTAAAATCTGAATTAAAGTTGGATTAAGATCAATGATATGGAATTGCTAGGATGGTATCAGGTTTCACCACCGCTACGCGTGCAAACACATTCAATTGCACACAATCCAGGCAAGATATAACTATCCAAATAGAGCTGCTGCAAACCCCCCATACAAGCGTTAGGTTCACACAAGCATCACCTTAGGTATCAGATATCTCGTCACCAACTGGATCACTTACTTACGACTCCAAAGATATAGAAATCCAACGAAGGTTGTGGGCCCCCTATACAGGCGTTAGGCACACAGAAGCGTCACCGAAGGCTAGATGGCTCATCCCCTCGCGGATCATACACTTATGACCTCGAAGAAATCCCATTCTATTTCTAGTTTGGGAGTCAACCGCATTAATCGATAAGCGAGTAGGTGATAGATCTACAAACTATCATCGACCATAAACAAGATGATACAAAATCCAACTAAGGCTGTAATCCTCCCCGAGGGATGTTTAGACCACATAAGCATCACCGTAGGCTAGATGTCTCGTCCCCTCACGGATCATACACTTACAACCTCAAGAAATCCTATCAGAAGTTCTCGTCAAGGAGTCGAACTTGTAAACCGCCATCCCGTCCCATATATAGAAGATTTCACAATAAGGGAGAGACCAAGATGAAAGCAAGAAGACAATCAACTACAAATGTACCAACTAACAATGAAATGGAAAGTTATATACATTGCCATGGAGAGTTTAATAAAAGAAAATGATTGCATGGGCAGCGGGGCTAGTCCCCGCACCCCAACAAAAGAAACTACTCATTCATGATGCAATATACAAGAAGGATAAGAGAGAAGGAAGATTCTACCGTGAGCATGATGAAGAAGGTGGGTGCAGCTCGGTGAAGATGATGCGGTCTTTTACGTCGTGTCAGGGTAGATCTGAATGAGGGGGAAGGACCACCAAGGAGGGTTGGGTAGACCTTCTTCTCCCCCTTCTTTCTCTTCTCGACCTCCTTGCTTGCACTAGGAGGAGGTGAGAGCGGCGTGAGGGTGGCAACGACGGTGTGGAGGAGACACTGTATTGGACCTTGTGCTTGGGCAGCCTGTCGGCGTCCTCGGAACGATGCCAAAATGAGGACCCTTGGGGGTTTATTTATAGGCTTGGATGGGAGCTTCATGTTTTTGGCGTGAAGCAACTCAAACGATTTTGAGACCATTTGACATCCAAATGTTTTTGAGACAGTTTGACGTCAAAACGGTCTTGAGTTCTATCTTCTTTCGATCTTCATTCGGTCTTGTGAGAAAATGGTCTTGAGACTGAATGGCACCAAATGGTCTTGGGACCGAATGGCACCAAACGGTCTTGGGACCAAATAGTCTTTGCTTATGTGTGCTAACCGGTCTTCGTCCAAACAGTTTATATGTGCTCAAATGGTCTTTATCCCAAATGGTTTAGAGTATCCAATCAGTTCTATGTCCAAACGATCTTGAAACCGTTAGACGACGTCTGGTCTTGAGACCGTTTGGGTTCATTCAGTCTTGAAACCGTATGGACTCAAACGGTCTTGAGATAGTTTAGGTTCATGCGGTTTTGAGACTGAATGGGCTTAAACAGTCTTGAGACCTTGTGGGTGAATATCCGAAACTGAAAGGTTAGAACCGTTAGAGCAGATCGTTTGGTCAAGGTCAGAAGTGGGAGGTTCTTTGGTGAGCTCCATGTGATGATATAACTTGGTTTAAACCTGTACCAAAACAATATAATTTTGATTAAAAATCATAATAATTGGATTTATTTAGAGAACATGCAATATGTGAGATTTAAGAGATAAATCGAAAGTATTGAATCAAATTGGTTATAAAAAGGATGACTGAAAATCAGGATGAATATGCATTCATCATAAACTTGTGTGGAATAACTTGTGTTGATCAAAGCTTTATGGTGTCTCCATAACAATGAAATGTTATGTGGAAACTAGGTAGTATGATGAATGAATAATATCTATCTTCCTTTATCTGGGATTTTGGGGATGAAATCCTTGTTAGGGGTTTATAATTTATAACATCTCTGACCTGTGTTATGCCTTAACCCTGGGAGTTTTTCTTAAGAAAGTTAATTAGATCCTTAATTTTATCTTTTCAAAAGTAATTAAGGCCCAAGAGAATCCTATGTTTCAATTTTGGTCCCATTTGAATAATATTGAAGCAATGTTTGCTTATTTTGGACTAAAGTGCAAATTACCCAAGTTGAGGGGTTAACTTGCAAATGTTACATGATTAAATATTCCTCATGTGTTGAAGCATCATAATAATGAAGATGATGTAGAGGTATGGCTTGGGAAAAGCCTGAGTACCAAGAAAGAGCTGATAAAGCAATGTTTGTGCATTAAAACCTAGTTTTGGTGTAATATGCAATTTACCCAAAACCTAGGGTTCAATATGCAAATTACCACTTCAAAATAGTATCTAATGTTTCTTGGAATCATGTAGAGAAAATAAAATGAGAGGGGAATCTCATTTGTATCACTTTTAAGGAGAGAGAATCTTGATATTAAAATAATCAAGATTTAATCATAATTGAAACCCTAATTCAATTTAATGCAAAAATAATTATATTAATTGGATTGCCCTTCGACCAAAATTGTGTTGGTTAAAAATAAACAAGTGTGGACGTCCTTGTGCCTTGAAAAGGCAATGGAAATATCTATGTGAGTGGAGAACCCACTCACATTAAGAAAAGAAAAAGAAATATCCACTAACTTATGGATATTAGTATTATATGATTTAAGTTGCTTAATTTTCTTTTCCTTTAATTCATGGATAATGAAGGGGAATTAAAGGTAAGGGAAGGTTCCTTCGTGCAGAAGGGAAAGAGGGGAGTGTGTGGCATGATTTGGTGAGTTGAAGGATTTTCTTTCAACTTTCTCTCTCCTAGAAATTCCTTTATATATATATACTCTCTTTTCCACTCAACCAAAGATCTTTTTTCATATTTTCTTTCTTTCTTGCCTTGGACGAGCTCAAGGGGACTAAGGAGCAACAGGAGGACGAGTTCCAACCTATAGGTAAGCTTCTTGATCACTTTCAACCATGATTTCATGGTGGAAATCGAAAATAAATGATGAATTTCTTCTTTTCTTCCATCAATTAATCTTCCCTTCTAACCATTGCTTTTCACTCAAAGCTTGAGGACAAGCCTTGGGATAGTGAAAGGAGTTGCATCCACCATTTTTGACGTGAGCTTGAAGCTTTGAAGCTCAATTGGAGGCGGATTATATAACTTGAACCCATTTACATTATTATTCAACCATTACTTTTGCAATTATGTTGATTCCTTCTTCTTCTTGATTTATGGCTTGTTGAAATTGGTAATTCCATGAAATCAGAAGTACTAGGAAATACATGGACGAAGGTAAATGATGATGACATCATATTGGATACGTTTCCCAAAAATTGGTTATTCAATCGGTTTCAACAAGATGTTCATCCGGTTTCAACAAAACTGTTTGAAATCAAACAGTTTCATAAAACCGTTAGAAGCCAAATGGTTTCAAACCATTTGGAAGGGTTGACCACAGTTGACCTTTTGGAGTTTTGACGTTAGTATTGATGTATGATGACCCATTTAATTTAATTGATTGATTCCAAAGGGTTCATCAGATGAAGGTTAATCAATTACAAAACCCTAACCGGGTTAAGTGCTGAAATTTCAATTGGTTGATTTAAAATTTTAGGTTGATTAACCCAAACGGTCTCAAGACCGTTTGGAGATCACCCAAATGGTCTCAAGACCGTTTGGAGGTCAACCAAGACCGTTTGGAGGTCTAGGGTTGAGTAGGTTTGAGTAATGGAAGATCTAGAGATATCAAATTGAAATGCAATCAATAGCTCAATTGATGATTGATCCAATGATCTAAACCCTAATTGAATTTCATATATTTCAATGATGGATGGGGAAAACAGTCTCAAGACCATTTGGAGGTCATCCAAACGACCTCAAGACCATTTGAGGTCAGGTTATAGCATAATTTGATGATTATTCATTGATTTCAATTGAATCGGTTCCACAATGTTAATCATTGAAGGTTCCTCGATTTCAAAACCCTAATTGAAGGTTTCTTGATTATAAATCCTAGTTCAATTGGGATCAAAACCCTAATTGATGGTCCAATTGAAGGATGATTCAATATTTCAATTTATGAGTGAATCAAGGATTCAATTGATAGTCGGTTCATTGATTGAAACCTTGAATTGTTTAAGTGTTGAAAGACCTTTTTGGTCCATTCAATATTGAGAGGGTTTGGACCAAACGGTCTCAAAACCGTTTGTGTAACATCCCTGACCTGGGTTACACTTTAACCCTAGGTGTTTTGATTAAGAAAGATGATTATATGTTTAATATTATCTTGTGAAAAGTAATTAGGGCTCATGATAACCTTATGTTTCAATTTTGGTCCTGTTTAAACAATGTTGAAGCAATGTTTGCTTATTTTGGACTAAAGTGTAAATTACCCAAGTTGAGGGGTTAGATTGCAAATGTTGCATGATAATATGTTCCTTATGTGTTTAATCATCATGAGAATGAAGATGATGCAAAGGTATGACTTGCGGTAGCCTGAGTACCAAGCAAAAGCTGATAAAGCAATGTTTGTGCATTTAAACCTAGTTTTGGTGTAAAGTGCAATTTACCCAAAACCTAGGGTTCAATATGAAAATTACCACTTCAATAAGGTCCCTAATATTTCTTGTCACCATATAGATAAAAGAAAATGAGAGGGGCGCCTCATTTGAATTAAGTTGGAGGAGAGAGAATCTTGATATTAAAATAATCAAGATTTAATCCTAATTGAAACCCTAATTCGATTTAGGGCAAAAATAAATGTATTAATTAAAGGGCCTTCAACCAAAATTAAAATGGTTGGATTCTTATGTGCGTGGATATCCTTGAGCCTTGCAAGGACCACGAAAATATCCAAGGGAATGGATAACTCACTCACAATTTTATAAGAAAAAGAAATATCCACTCACATATGGATATTAATATTATATGATTTAAGGTGCTTGATTTGCTTTTCTTTAAATCATGGATAATTGAGAGGAATAAGAGGCAAACAAGATAGCCTCGTCCCTAAGGAAGTTGAGGGGGAAGAGGCGGCACCATTTTTGGGATTAAATGAATTTTTATAAGGCACTTTCTCTCTCCTTAAATTTCTTATAAAAGACCCTTTACAAGCCAAATGAAAGGCTTTTTCATTTGTACTTCTTCTCCTTGCTTGGAAACCGACCAAGGGAGCTAGGGAGGACCTGGAGGATGACCCCCAACCTGTTGGTAAGGTTCTTGATCCATTTCACCTTGATTCCATGGTGAAAATCGAAAACAAATTATGGATTTCTTCTTATTTCGATCTCCTCTTCAACCCTAGCCAATCTTTTCAACCAAAAGCTTGAGGACGAGCTTAGGGGGAGTTGCAAAAGCTTCATACACCATTGTTGGCGTGAGATTGGAGCTTTGGAGCTCAATTGGAGGTAGGTTTTATAACTTTAAACCCTAATTTTGTTATTGCATTCAATTCCCCATCAAATAATGATCATTTCTCTATTTACAATTATCGATTTGGTTGATTGATGCAATCTCCATGGAAATCACAGCAGGTTTCGTGGGTCTAGAGCTTGATGATGATGACATCATCATAAGCACACACCTTCCAAAATATCTAGACCAAACGGTTTCAATCAAATGTCCAAACAGTTTAAGTTTTGGAAACAAACAGTTTCAAAACTGTTTAGTAGCAAACTGGTTCACCAAACCGCATGAGACCAAACGGTTTCAGACCGTTTGGTGATGTTGACCAGGGTTGACCGTTTGGGGACTTATTCATAATGATCTAGGTTAAAGACCCACCAATTATTATTGATTAACTCCCAATACCTAGAATAATAACACAGGATTGGCTAGTTCCCAATACCTGGAATGCACATGATTGGCTAACTCCCAATACCTGGAATAATAACACAAGATTGGCTAACTCCCAATACCTGGAATAATAACACAGGATTGGCTAACTCCCAATACCTGGAATACACAGGATTGGCTAACTGCCAATACCTGGAATGCACAGGATTGGCTAACTCCCAATACCTGGAATAATACCACAGGATTGGTAATAACCCAATACCTGGAATAGTTATACATGATTGACATAGATCAATACCTGGAATAGTTATACATGATTGACATAGATCAATACCTGGAATAGTTGCACATGATTGACATAGATCAATACTTGGAATAGTTTCACAGGATTGACATAGTTCAATACTTGGGAATGGATACACATGAATAATATATGTCTAATGCTTGTACTAGTTGCACAGGATTGGTGTAATCCAATGCCTGGAATATTTATATAGGATTGGTATAGACCAATGCCTGAATAAGACATGATGATGCACACTCTCATGTCCAATATAACCAAAATCTATTTAGCTGATTGGCTAAGGCCAATAAGTTGAAACAAGAATGTCTCATGGGTGACATATCAAGATAATGAGTGTCACAAGAGAAGTTTGACATGATGGTATAATATGGAGGATAAATGATATACATGTTCTTCCTATTTCTTATTAAGAGAAAAGTTGATCTATTGTTCTATCATAGATAGTTACAATGCTTTAAGATGAGAATGCTTTAAATTGCATATCCTCTGTCTAGTTTTATGTATATAACTGCAATAATAATGTTTTGGCAGAGAGTTATATCTCCCGCCGGGACAATTTACAATTGTCTCACCCCCATGGGATCTAATGTTTTTAGGTGGACGCAGACAAAGAGGAAGGAAACCTTTAGTAGAGAAAGAACAACATCAACAATATCAAGGACAACAGTAATATCTCAGGTGGAGATACTGCCTGTCTAGTCATATAGTTAGAAAGTCCTATGTGTCGTCTCTGTACTCTCAGGTCCTCGGAGTTAGTAGTTAGTTTTTTTATTGAATCGATATGAGATTTTGGCTTGATGCCTTGAGGTTTTATGCTGTCTGTATATAATGTTGAATAGGGCAGCTAATGTTGCAATCCTCGAGAAGAGATAGTACAGGTTGTGTACTTATGGAACATAATGTAAATATTATACTTTGGTTCTTGATGAAAAAGATTTCCTATGTGTTGATCTCTTTGCAAAAAGTTTTAATTTTTAGTGATTTTCAGTAATCCGTTGCAAATGATTCGCTTCCGCTTAAGTAAATTTCATTTTTATAAGTTGGATGCCACAATTTAGTGGTATCAGAGCTCAAGGTTCACTGAGTCTACTGAGACATGGGACTAAGGTATCGAGTCTGTTCTAAGTGTACCTCAATATATCTTATATTGTCTTCTGCTTATGCAGAAGAAGATATATAACTTAAAGATGTCTGAAGGACGTGAAGAATACGTTGCTGAGAACAATGTTGCTGCACCTGTGGGAGGTGCAAGGGATCAGGCAAGGGAGGAACCGGTGCCTAAAAATCCCCATGTTGATGAAGTCATGAGAGGAAACCCAGATATTCATAATCTTTTTAGGCAGCTCATGACCAAACTAAGGTATATGGAAGATCGGATGCCAGCATCAACACCCAGGGCACCAACTCCCAATGAGGGATATGGGTCTGGTAAGACCTTTGAACGACTACGTCATGTCAGAGCCATTGAATATGCTGTAACATCTGATCCAGCAGATCCTGATCTCTGGCTCACTGAGTTAGAAAAAGCCTTTAAGATCCTTAGTATCCCAGAGGCTGACAAAGTTAAACATGCAGTGTACCTTTTGAAAGGTAGTGCTGGACACTGGTGGGCTATATAAGAAATAAAAAGGAATGATGAAGAGGTTGGCTGGGAGGAATTTTGTTGAGAATTCATCAATAAGTATTTTCCAAAGACTTATTTAGATGAAAAGATCTCACAGTTTGAGAAAATACGACAGGGAGCCATGTCAATAAGTGAATATGAGGTTAAGTTCATGGAACTTTTACGATTTTTCCCCCAAATGGCTGCTACTGAGGAGGAAAAAATTTGACATTTTGAGAAAGGATTGAATGCTGAGATGTCCATTCCGGCATCTGCCCTAGAAAGTAGGGAGAGGTTTGCCACATTTGTGGAGTCTATACGGAGGATAGAAAGATCTACAATAAAGAAACATGAGACAAACCTCAAAAGAAAGTCTACACAGTCAAAAGGACTAATGAGTAGTGGCAGCAGACAACCAAAATCTTCACCAGTCCAACCATAATATAGTGCACATATGCATGGGTCATCAAGTTGGGGTCGAGCTTGTCATAAATGTGGACAACTAGGACATTTTAGACAGTAATGTCCAAGGAGAAATAGTGAAATGACCTAGCAGTCAAGGCATAATTTGCAAAACCTACAAGAACATCAGTCCAGTGGAGCATATGATAGAGGAAAAAAACATGTGTCACAGTTTAGTCCATCTACTTCTGGTAGTAAAGGACAAAGGCAATAACCAATAATAACTAAGTCCATGTTCTGGGTTAGATAAGATACTAGTTATCTTGTAAAAGGTAGACTTGTCAAGATAGAACTTTCTATTTTGAGTTACCTTCTATTTCCTACTATAAGAAAATTAGTTTTTGTTTAGTTCATCTATATAATCCTTTAAGGATATGAGGAAGAGATAGTAGTATGAAATTTGTATTCAGTTTAATATTCTTTTATATGTTTTGAAGTTTCTCTTTCTCCATCAAGAAAGGGAAGAGATGAAAAAGGAACTCAGAAGGAATCTGAGATATTAAATATACTAAATCTAAAGAGATGAAAAACATAAAATAAAGTAAGTGCATACTACTTGATCTCAGTATTTATATACCCTGGCCAGGTATACAACTATTGATGATAAAGTGAGTATGGAAACTCTTAGATTGTAATCTTTTTGATTGCCCTGATCAAGCAGTCATTCTGATACAATCTAATGAGTATCATGAAATAAGAAGCATGGAATGAATAAATGTTTCATGTTTTAAGCATAAGAAAGAGAAATCTGAGATAACCTCAGATGAGCATGTTTGTATGAGGAATTAAAAGCATAATCCTCATAAGATTAGAATGAGGAATATGATTCCTTGTTTTCTTTTCTCTCAGGGACATGGCAATCAAGTGGGTCATAGAACACTTGATGTGCATAATATAAAGATGTTTATGTGATGGATACTTAGAAATGTATCAGTTTATCTTGAACTTTGGCTCCAAGATGAAGATATATGTAACAAGTAATGTCCCAAGATGAAAGGAAGATAAATAAGTGATGTGTTTTTAATACATGTGATAGATACCAAGGTAAGAGATTCTGGTATCTAAGAAATAACATATGGTCTATGTTGAATATGTGATATGGTCAATTATGAAATCAAATTAGTCATGTAAAATAATATGAACATCACATGTTAGGGGTTTATGTTTTGCATAAACATAACAATTGAAGATATCTTTGAGATAAGTTCTTAATTGATAAGTAACCTTTCCTTATGATAAGATAATGTACAACTAATGATATAGTTAGTGCAGGCAATAAGGAAAGATAGTATGGTGTTATCAGGTGAGATGACACAATCAAGGTATGAAATGACTTATAGTCTCAAGTGGGTGACAGAATATAATGATGATCTTGAAAGAGAAATACTGAACCAAGCAAGGAACATGGGAGTATTTGTTCCATGTGAACCATTCCATGATAAATTCGTGTGAAATAACTTTTTGTTGATCAAAACTCTATGGTGTCTCCATAATAATGAGGTGTTATGTGAGGACATGATGATATGATGCATGGATAATATCTATTTCCCTTTATCTGGGATTTCGGGGACGAAATCCTTGTTAGGGGTTTATAATTTGTAACATCCCTGGCCTGGATTACACTTTAACCCTAGGTGTTTTGATTAAGAAAGATGATTATATGTTTAATCTTATCTTGTGAAAAGTAATTAGGGCTCATGAGAAACTTATGTTTCAATTTTGGTCCTGTTTAAACAATGGTGAAGCAATGTTTGCTTATTTTGGACTAAAGTGCAAATTACCCAAGTTGAGGGGTTAGATTGCAAATGTTGTATGATAATATGTTCCTTATGTGTTGAAGCATCATGAGAATGAAGATGATGCAAAGATATGGCTTGTGGTAGCCTGAGTACCAAGGAAAAGCGGATAAAGCAATGTTTGTACATTAACACCTAGTTTTGGTGTAAAGTGCAATTTACCCAAAACCTAGGATTCAATATGAAAATTACCACTTCAATAAGGTCCCTAATGTTTCTTGGTACCATGTAGAGCAAAGAAAATGAGAGGGGCGCCTCATTTGAATTAAGTTGGAGGAGAGAGAATCTTGATATTAAAATAATCAAGATTTAATCCTAATTGAAACCCTAATTCGATTTAGGGCAAAAATAAATGTATTAATTAAAGGGCCTTCAACCAAAATTAAAATGGTTGGATTCTGATGTACGTGGACATCCTTGAGCCTTGCAAGGACCACGAAAATATCCAAGGGAATGGATAACTCACTCATAATTTTAAAAGAAAAAGAAATATCCACTCACATATGGATATTAATATTATATGATTTAAGGTGCTTGATTTGCTTTTCTTTAAATAATGGATAATTGAGAGGAATAAGAGGCAAACAAGATAGACTCTTCCCTAAGGAAGTTGAGGGGGAAGAGGCGGCACCATTTTTGGGATTAAATGATTTTTTATAAGGCACTTTCTCTCTCCTTGAATTTCTTATAAAAGACCCTTTACAAGCCAAATGAAAGGCTTTTTCATTTGCACTTCTTATCCTTGCTTGGAAACCTACCAAGGGAGCTAGGGAGGGCCTGGAGGACGACCCCCAACCTGTTGGTAAGGTTCTTGATCCATTTCACCTTGATTCCATGGTGAAAATTGAAAACAAATTATGGATTTCTTCTTATTTCGATCTCCTCTTCAACCCTAGCCAATCTTTTCAACCAAAAGCTTGAGGACAAGCTTATGGGGAGTTGCAAAAGCTTCATCCACCATTGTTGGTGTGATATTGGATCTTTGGAGCTCAATTGGAGGCGGGTTTTATAACTTGAAACCCTAATTTTGTTATTGCATTCAATTCCCCATCAAATAATGATCATTTCTATATTTACAATTATCGATTTGGTTGATTGATGCAATCTCCATGGAAATCACAACAGGTTTCGTGGGTCTAGAGCTTGATGATGATGACATCATCATAAGCACACACCTTTCAAAATATCTAAATCAAATGGTTTCAATCAAATGTCGAAACGGTTTGAGTTTTGGAAGCAAACAGTTTCAAAACCGTTTAGTAGAAAACGGTTTCACCAAACCGCATGAGACCAAATGGTTTTAGACCGTTTGGTGATGTTGACCAGGGTTGACCATTTGGGGACTTGTTCATAATGATCTAGGTTAAAGACCCACCAATTATTATTGATTAACTCCCAATACCTGGAATAATAACACATGATTGGCTGATTCCCAATACCTAGAATGCATAGGATTGGCTAACTCCCAATACCTGGAATAATAACACATGATTGGCTAACTCCCAATACCTGGAATAATAACATATGATTGGCTAACTCCCAATACCTAGAATACACAAGATTGGCTAACTCCCAATACCTGGAATGCACAGGATTGGCTAACTCCCAATACCTGGAATAATACCACAGGATTGGTAATAATCCAATACCTGGAATAGTTATACATGATTGACATAGATCAATACCTGGAATAGTTTCACAGGATTGACATAGATCAATACTTGGAATAGTTGTACAGGATTGACATAGTTCAATACTTGGGAATGGATACACATGAATAATATAAGTCTAATGATTGTACTAGTTGCACAGGATTGGTGTAATCCAATGCCTGAAATATTTATATAGGATTGGTATAGACCAATTCCTGAATAAGACATGATGATGCACACTCTCATGTCCAATATAACCAAAATATGTTTAGCTGATTGGCTAAGGCCAATAAGTTGAAACAAGAATGTCTCATGGGTGACATATCAAGATAATGAGTGTCACAAGAGAAGTTTGACATGATGGAATAATATGGAGGATAAATGATATACATGTTCTTCCTATTTCTTATTAAGAGAAAAGTTGATCTATTGTTCTATCATAGATAGTTACAATGCTTTAAGATGAGAATGCTTTAAATTGCATATCCCCTGTCTAGTTTTATGTATATAACTGCAATAGTAATGTTTTGGCAGAGAGTTATATCTCCCGCTGGGACAATTTACAATTGTCTCACCCCTGTGGGATCCAATGTTTTTAGGTGGACGCGGGCAAAGAGGCAGGAAACCTCTAGCAGAGAAAGAACAGCAGCATCATTATCAAGAATAGCAGTAATATCTCAGGTGGAGATATTGCCTGTCTAGTCATATAGTTAGAAATGCCTATGTGTCGTCTCTGTACTCTCAGGTCCTCGGAGTTAGTAGTCAGTGTTTTTATTGAATCGATCTGAGATTTTGGCTTGATGCCTTGAGGTTTTATGTTGTCTGTATATAATGTTGAATAAGACAACTGATGTTGCAATCCTCAAGAAGAGATAGTACAGGTTGTGTACTTATGGAACATAATGTAAATATTATATACTTTGGTTCTTGATGAAAAAGATTTCCTATGTGTGGATCTCTTTGCAAAAAGTTTTAATTTTTAGTGATTTTCAATAATCCGTTGCACATGATTCGCTTCCGCTTAAGTAAATTTCATTTTTATAAGTTGGATGCCACAGTTTGGGTCCAAATGGTCTCAAACCGTTTGGAGACCCAAGTCTATTCAGTTTCAATGCATTTCTTACTTATACGGTTTCAAGGGAAATTTGCCCAAACAGTTTCAAACCGTTTGAGTTATGAGAGACCAAGACTGTTTGGGGTCTAAGTAATCAAAACCATTTGAGGTTCAACATGGTCAATCCAATTCGATACTCAATGTAATTGAAAATTCAATCGGTCAATTCAATTGGATACCTCATGTAACTGAAAGTTCAATTGACCAAACCATTTGAACATCTAATGTATTTAGATGATTGATACCCTTAGTGGGATTAATCATTGATGCATAATAATGCAATAATTCAATATATCATGCTAACTGTAACGCTTGGTCCCACTGCCCACCACTAGCCTTAACGACGCGCTTTATCCTCACTCACGCGCAAGTCGGGGTCAACTTCCCGACTGGTCACCCATCCTAGTACTACTCCAAGATGAGCACGCTTAACTATGGAGTTATTTAGTGATGGGCTCCCGGAAAAGGAGGTACACCTTGGTGATATGGGTAGTCCAATCATTCCTTTTAAGATCATGTTATCCGAGACCTCAAATTCTGGGATGTTACAATCTCCCCCACTTAGACTCTTGACGTCCTCATCAAGGCTCAACTATAAGGCATCCTAATCTCTTCCCCATTTTAGTACAGACCCACAATGGCCCATGGACACCCAGCTCCCGATCACGGAATACCAGCGCAAGGGTGACTACATCAACCATGGACAACCCTTTCCTACATGCTTAGACCGCACGACTCAAGACTGGCATGCCATGCCCATATGGGCCCCACCTACTGGAGGGGAATTGGCTCTGATACCATTTGTAACGCCCAGTCCCACTGCCCAAGGCTCTAGTAGAATTTTAGGAATGACGACTGTCCCCACAGACCACCACTAGCTTTAACTGTGCGCTTTGTCCTCACTCACGCGCAAGCCGGGGTCAAATTCTCGACTGGTCACCCATCCTAGTACTACTCCAAGCTGATCACGCTTAACTATGGAGTTCTTTAGTGATGAGCTCCCGGAAAAGGAGGTACACCTTGGTGATATGGGTAGTCCAATCATTCCTTTTAAGATCATGTTATCTGAGGCCTCAAATCCTGGGATGTTACACTAACCCTAAATGTATGTATTTGAATAAGAAGTAGGCTCAATCTAATCAAGAATTGAGTGGTGGACATCCTGGGTAGGATGAGAGAGAGAGATTCATACATGAATGATAATCATGTAAACAATCAAGCCTAACACATTCAAAATAAATGTGATATACAATTAGGGTATGATCCTTGATAAAGAGATCATAAAACCCTAATTGAATTGATTGATGAATTCAAACCCTAATTTAGGGCAATTTTGAGTGAAACCCTAATCCAGGGTAATAATGTAATCCTAATATAGGGTGATGCCATGTGAAACCCTAAACTAGGGTGATGATATGTAATGCTATATGAAACCCTATCCCTAAAATTGGGTGAAGGTAAGAGAAAACCCTAATGATGAAATAATGGATAATACCTTATGGAGATGAAATATATCAAGTGGTTGATTATGGGCAACCTTATAGTATGAAATGCCTTAACTTGAGATAAGTCTGTATCATTAAAGATAGTTGTACAAATTCTAATGGGTGACCTATGCACTACATGATAAAGGTGATAGGTTAGTGGTTAAAAGTATTAAGAGGGAAATACCTTAAATACAAGGTCAGTTGATTAACTTAAGTAAGTTGTAAGTGATGAGAAAAGTGATATATCAAGATGTGATAGATATCACATTTAGCATTTCAGGGTTGATATACCTTGATGCACCTCAAATGCAATATACTTGGATAAGAAACACAAGAAGTGTGTGTTATGTGAATTGTTGCAATGAAGATGTAATGAATTCAATGCACTTTGATAGTGTTGACTAACATACTATTAGAAAGGGGTTAAGCCAAGATAATGAGTATGATATAAACATACCATGGTAAGGTTGAGAGATGAACTCATACCTTGAATTGATAATCATTAATGATATATGATGAGAGTAATGATCATGAGTGAATACTTATGATATTATTGAATGCTCCTAGAGGAATGGAACAATAAATTAGGGTTGGATAGATAATATAAACATGAAACCCTAATTAATGTGAAATGGGAAACCCTAACCCTAATTTTTGGGTAAAGGGATGAAAAGCCCTATTTGATGGTAAACCCTAACCATGGTAAGGGAATAATGGTGTTACTATTGTATTGCATGGTGTGATGTGAAATTGTCATGACTGATATCATGTGTATTAACCATGCAGATATCATGAGATGATGAACATAGCCAGATTTGAGCTGTGATATTTATATAATAAAAATGTTGATTGGCCTTGTGTGCCTTAATGTTATTGTTGCTTAGTATAAAGTAATAAAATGTACATGGACTTTATGAGCCATATGAGTAAGTTGTTGCCTAGTGAAAGGTGACAAAACACTTAATGGGCCTTGTGAGCCATGTGAGATGCTTGTGTAACAAGTATCATGTATACCTCAGTCTGAGGACCTAGAGGTAATAGTTACCTAACAAGTGGTAACAGTGATTAGTGATGAACTGAGGGTATGAATATCCAGATTTGATAAGTAAGATAATGATGTTGTTGTGAGATGTGAACTTGCAAGTGATGAGATAAGGGATTAAGATCCCAATGTATTATAAGTTCTAGTAAAGCAATTGATAAGAGCTTACATGTTTCTTTGTGGCATTTGTCACAATAATTCCTGTTTGAGAACTTGACAAATGCTACACATATATTCTATAAGCGACACCATATAAAATATTTTACACTACAACTACCATTATCACTGTGTCTACAAAATAAAAAAAATATAAAAACACTATGAAAAATAACCAGACCACTATGAAAAATAACCAGACTACGTCATGTGATAAAAAATGATTTATCTAGTATTTTTTTATATTCATGTTTAAATAATATGATGTGAAAATGATAATAAACTATAATCGTATGTGAAGAATATAGTAAAAATTAATGTTGTACATATTGTTAAGTAATTTTAAACCAAAACTTATATTTACATATGTATAAAATGTACATATCATTACAATAGTTTATACATACAAAGTGAAATAAAAATATTATAATGTAATTTGAACCACAATATACCATATTAAAATATTTTTAAAGGAGTAACATCCGCATCATAACCGCTTGTTGAGATTATTATGTTAAAAATATATTAATTAATAGTCACAGATATGATTCTTTTTTTTACTTTTTTCGTCCTCTATTTTTAAGGGAGCAACATCCACATTATGACTGCTTGCTGAGATTATTATTTTAAAAATATATTAATTAGTAGACATTGATACAATTCTTTTTTATTTCTTTGCCGTCCTTATTTTTTATATATCACACAGTAAAACTAATAACTTTTTAATTGATTTCTATATTTACACTAATGACAAACCAATCACATGGAAGTGAATGAAACTTAAGTTCCAGAAACAGAACTAGAATTTCCAGAAAATAATTTTCACAAAACCTATGACTTCCATCGAACCAATCGGAGCCTAGGGAAAACTCGACGCGTACAAGGTGCGACTTCCCGGACTGGGGTCGGTAAGAATTCCTGAGAAGTGTTCATATACCATATTAGCCAGCATTCCTTTATCACATATCCATTCATCGTTATCATTTTTCAGCCTCGAAATTTTATTTGATTGACGTCTAGCTTTCACGCAGTTGTGGAAGTATCTATTGTTATTGTCCCCCAATTTTAGCCATTTACAGTGAGCTTTTTGACGCCACTCTATCTCCTCGATTCGCATATCTTCCAGAATTTGAGTCTGCATGTCAATGATTGAGTCTTCGATTACAGGGCCATACCTTTGAGCTAGGAGTTTTTGTGCAGTCAACAATTTTATCTGTAAAGTTTTTCGCTTTTTCCACTTCTCGTTCCTCACCTTCTGGTCCCATGACATTGCTTCTTTCAGGAAATGCTGAGCTCCTTCCATGAAATTTTTTCTTCTGTCCCAATGTTAGTTTAAAACATACTTGAATCCTGTGACCTCTTGCCAATGATCATACGTACGAGCTCTCCTTCTATGTATAATAGTATCCTATGGGAAGGAAATGAAAATTGGAGCATGGTCAGATATAATTCGTTCGACCACCTCAACAGATGAACAATTAAATTTATCCAACCAGATATGATTCCCAACTGCCCTGTCTAATTTAATTTGTAGCAGCCCTCTTTTAAACGTCATGAAAGGTCCAGAGGTCGTACCAGTTCGCAATCGCTCAGAGCTTCAACAAAATCTCGACAGCTTGCAGCGTCCAAGGTTTTACCTCCAATCTTCTCGTTCGGATATAGATGAGCATAAGTCTCCACACACCACCCACGCTTCTCTGCAAGAGTTGTGAATATTCCTGAGCCGATTCCATAGTAACTTCCTTCCCGAACTCAATACACTCCCGTAAACAAACGTCACCTATACTTTATCGTCGACTCTGCAGTGCACATACTGCTTATGTGATTGAAGGATGTCAATAGCAACAATATTGTCTTTCCATAAAACCCGAGAAACCTTGAGCTTCCACACGATGAGATCTTGTAAAACCCAAAGATGGCACGATCTGCGCAGCCGTGTCCCCACTAACTCGCGGTTCTACAATGGCCATCACAGATATTCTATATTCGCGGACTAGTTCTCTGACAGTAGTTTGAGTATCCCTATATCTCGGATACCCTGGATGTTCCAGCACATAAATTTCATTGGTCACTATTGGAGGGTGGAGCCTCGTCTTCCCCTGCAGCAACCTCCTTATGGCTTTGTTTGCCTCTTTTTCTGGTATCGTGTCGCCCAGCCACTGATGGATTTACCTTCTTCCTGTTTCTTAAATGGACTCCCACCTGTGTATTGCCATTGTTGCTTCCACCCCTTGTTTCCACATGTTCTCCAGCTGCGAATGTGATGTTTTGAAGGTCCACGTTGTCTCCTCACTTGATTTCTGGTTAGCCTGATTCAAATTATGTGGTTCCTAGTCTTTCTGTTGTGCCATACTCCGTGTGTTTCGTTTTCTTTCCCTCCAATCTATATGAGGGCCAGATTGGTGCCTATTTGTAGTTTGATCTTTTGTAATTTCTTGCACCTCATCCTCCTCCTCGGATTCTTGCAAATTCTGAAATCTATTTCTGTTTAGGGCATTGTTGTTTCCCCCTGCATTCCCCTCCTCATTTGTCTTCCTCCTAGGCTTCCTGAAGAAAGGGCGCGCATGAATGTCTTCTGAGAAGACTGGCTTTTCTGTTTCCATCTGCATATGTAAGTTTTGGTTTATGTCCACTGTTGTGTTTCCATTTTTGCTTCTACCTCGCGATTTGCAATCACGCTCCGTGTGCCCAATCTTGCCACACTTCATACAAATGTACGGTATGTTCTCGTACTGTACATTATACCTCTTGCCTAACAGCACTACAGTCGGTATCAACGGCTGGGCATAGCCCCACACACTCTCAAACCTTCTGGTATCGTGTCAAACCCAACACACTGTCAACCCACTTTTTCGGTATCAACGGCTTCCCTGTTGCAATCTCGACTGCCATTCTAGCAAATCGGCCCCTTCTCTGCATTGTGGTATTGATGTCAATTTTAATCGTTTTACCAATCTGGTCTCCAACTACATTAAGTAGCGCCTCATGGTAGAGATAAATTGGTAGATTCGGCATGCGGACCCAGACTATCATCCTTTCCGGTTGGGAACTTTCTGTATTGAACAAGGGATGTCACCGCTGGACCGAAAGATATGATCCAAATAACGGCCATGGCCCTCCAGTAAGAGCTCGCAGATAATCATCATCCAGTTGCATTTGTATAAGAAAATAATCGTTTTCCAAATCAATGAGGTTATATAGGCTCGTCGGCTTCCACATAAATCTAATTTTGTCCTTCAGCCTAAGATACCCAATTTTGCGTGAAATTGAAATTAACTTCACCACTACTGCATATTTCCAATGTTTCAGAATTTTATCGATAGCTTCATCTGTAATGTCTATGACTGGTATCCCTTCCTTGTTCTGCACTATGATGTCTTCCGGACGGAGTGTGTCAACGGTATCAAACGGATCATCTTTAGGCATTCCATCCACCACGTCTTTAGAAGAGATCTGCGGGCGAGTAGAGGCCGACTGCCCCCACCCCCCTCCCAGCACTGTGTTGTCCCCTTTCGGCTCCTGACCCATTTGCATCCTGCGATGCCCTCCCCTGCAAGTTCGGAAAGGGATTTGCTTCCATCGAGAATTCCACCTCCATTGCGGCGTCATAGAACGTCTCGCCACCCTCCACAGATTGGTTGCTCCGGTGATTGTTATAATTCAGATTCAGTCCAACTTTTCCCAGAATTTTGGCTTGTCTCCGTCTCCGCCCTTCCTCGCTTACTGGAGTCCCATTGCTAGCGTCTAGATGCCCCGCCGCGTCACTTATCCCAACCGGGTTCTGCCCCATGATTTCCGCCTCCGGGGGTCTTCCCCCATGAACCTCCCCATGAGCAGTTGCTCGTGCGCCGCCACCTTCGCGATCGCCATCGCCCAGCCCTACTCCGCTCATAGCTTCAACGGCAACATGATCTTAATTTATGTATATTACATTGGGCTTTTATTATAAAAAAGGGAAAATGTTACTAACATTGGTGGATTTGTTACCCTTGGGATGAGCATCATCGTTCCTTTGTAGATATCTACTTTTTGTGCTCTTCTGATCACCTTTGGATATTTAATTATTGATACCCTTGATTAACAGTAGAGGGTGCTATTAGTGGTTTTGATAGAGAGAAAAATGGGATGACAGGCGATTTAAATGTGTTATTTAAATGAAATAAAACCAAAGATTGGAACTATGTCTAGAGAGAAGATTACGATTGGATAGAAGGAAGAGGAAAAGAGGCCATGCATGCCTCCTCAACCAATTCATCATAGGGAGACTCCTAAGTATCCCAAGTAAGTTTTTGTAAAGTGTTAGTTTTTAGAGAGAGATGGGTATTAAATAGGTTAGTGTAGGATAAGGTTTCTTCAATTTTTTTGGCTTCAAGAAATTTGTGAACATGAGGGTGTATATAGGTAATGGTTCCGCGATTCTTAACCATGTGAATCTTTGGTTAGGCACAAGTAATTCCCTTCCAATTATAGGTAATTTAACCAAATTGTAGTGGTGGTCTTATTTAGGTTATATGCGTCATATGCAACATGGGGCATATCTAGATAGTAAAATAATACAGAAGGGGACCTTAGTTTGTCAAGATTTGACCCTACTCACATTATATGTGAATAACTCAACTTGGAATAAGTTATCATGGGATTCATATGAAAAAGGAAGGACATTCAATTCATTCTATACTTAATAGCATTTGTTATATGTGACCAAGAAAGATAGTAATCAATTGAAAATAAAAGATATTGTAAAGGGTGAAATGTTTTTAAAGTTCTCTTGTGGTAAGGTATCTTTAGAATTGGGTTAAAATGATAATTACAATATTGTATTATAAATGATTCATGTAAATGGTTGAATCTTTCTTTTTCTTTATAATCCATTGAAATAAAAAAATATTAGTAGAGAAATACTCAGTTCCACAGTGGAAATCTACCATATTATCATGCAAATAATCGATATTACTAACTACCATTCCACTAGGGTGCACCTACAAACTTCAACATGCCATATTAAAAGTTTGATGCAACAAGGTTATCTGTAAATCTTGGTCCAGGTCCAACTAGGTCTTGGTACAAATGTAAGAAAAATGTAATTGTGTATTTTAGTTGGGCCCATCCAGTGGCAATAAATTTATATATGGAAGTTCAATAAAAAAAGTGATAGAAGTCATTGGTAAAACTAGGAAATATAAGGATAACTTGGTATTTTTCTTTAACAATACCATCCATAAAGGGTTCAAATTGAGGTTTTAAAACCCCTCATGTGTAGTGATCATAGAAATATTTTTGTATTGACTCCAAGATTCAAAAAGTCATTATGGAGCTTCAATGTGAAGATATAATATGATCTTACACATTGTGTATGAAGGTTTCATACTTCTTGGACCACCTTTGTGAACTTTGGCCATGTTGTTGAGATCCTCACTTCAATATGATATATTAAAATGGATTAGTAGCTATCTAAGCTTTGTTTTATACAATTCCATGATATATCAAGATACAATTTAATTTCTTATTTCTTTTTTTATTGCTTTTTTGAGTTACTTTTATGTGTAATGCACAAACATCATATAATAAGGGGAAAATAGGTTTTATTAGATTTGAATGTAGACTAACAATACATATTTTTATAGTTGAAATTCTAAGAAATCAACAAAAAAATAAAAATAACTGGATCTTAGTTTGTTATCTATGTCACCTTTTCATCTAAATTTTTTTTAGAGTAATTTCGTATGTGACTATACACAGAACTATGTATAACACATCCATATGTATTATAAGAACATTAATTTCTCTAGAAAAAGGACCAGTTGACTTCCATATTTAAATATATTGAAATTAACTTTGATGGTTACAATGTAACTTATCATAACACATAAACTATACGATCCATTTTCATGAACATCTAAAGATTGTGCGATATTTTTTCAATTATTTTATAGTGTGATTATGGTTGTATTGAAATCCAAAAAAGTAAATATGTAGTGAAAATGGTGCACCCATTGATTTGGGGTTATCAATGTGGTACACCAAAGTGTTAATGATAGATGAAGGGACTTATTTGGGAAGCTCTCATCACCATACTGGGTATTCTTTGATATGTATTTTTTAATGCAAAGGATTAAGCATCACATGACGAACTCTTAACCCAATGGAGTGGGATGAAAGGTTCAAATAAGCATTAATAAAATAACTTTGTTTTTATGGTATTATGAAACATTCTTATTAGAGTAACTATGATACTAAAGAAATAAAATATCAATCTAAGCAAGTACCTTGGGGTGATAACGTTGCACCCATTGTTGGGATTCTAGTATGGATATTATATACCTTAAAATGATTGTTGATTATAAGTGATTGTATTTTGGAAGCCTTGACGAATCATATTGAATATTTTTGATATCATGATGTTTGGTTAAACAAATTGTGGGTAACGGTTCTACATACAATCAAGAATTTTATCTAATATATGTGTGTTTCTGTCCTTATATCCAACTTCACATCTTATATGTTACAGAGATGCGTCCAAAATAAATATAAACATGTTATATATATATATATATATATATATATATATATATATATATATATATATATAAAGATAACATCTAATATGATTAGAATTGAAAAATGGTCAATCATTCAAACCTACATCCAATATGATTACACCTTAAAACCCCTATCCATATTGATTAATCGTTCAAATAACCCATTAAAGTTGTCTACAACTTATATAGTGCACATATCTCGTAGCATTAACATACTAATATCAAAATCCATATTTTCTCAAATGGATTTCCAATTACTTAAATGAGCTTGTGGGTATGAAATTTAATAACCATCTTTAATGCATTGTCAGTGTATATGCTTACAACCCATTCATTTGATAATTTTTGTGGGAATGCTCTGTAATTTTGATTTACTCACTACAGGCGATCCCATTTTAATTTTCTCATTTAATCATGTAATATTGATGACCAAAATATATTTTCATTAAAAGAATATTGGTCAAAGCCATTGTACTTTAGGCATTTTAGCTCCGACTGTCTGCCTACAACCAAACTCAAGTGCCTATGTGATCTATGATCCTTCATCATGATGGATCTTGTGTTAATCTAAGTCTTTAGCTCATAATGAGATTCTTCAACCAGTGCCTTCATCACCTCAGCAATGTTGTATTGTTCATTAGTTATCATTGTCTCAAGAAGCTCATTCTAAAACTGTCAGTAAGCATTTGTCTCCTCAGACTTTTGTAATGTCCTCTTCTGTGCTGAAGGTAGAATGGTTGGTTGTTATGCTCTTGAGACCAATTGGGAATCTTCCCATTGTGTAGAAAGGATTTGAAAAGGGAAAAACATGGTTATAAACAAATGGCCCCTTGCTTTATGCAATAGGATTCTACATATGGTATTTATGATTTTTGTGTCCCCAACATTCCAGGTACGGTTTGACAGAAATTGCCCCTTGTGTGGAAGAGGATGCCAAAAAATGTGATAGAACTGCTCCTTGCGTAGAGAAGAGGAGAAAGAACATGTCAAAAATGGAAACTTTGCCCTCCCTTTACAAAGAAATGGATTATTAATTTATCAGCGTAGATTGTTAGAATCAATGATATGAGGAGACGGGCGTGCCCCTAGATTGAGTGATACAGAAGCATATTTCTTATCTTGTCTTGAGATGTGTCCAGTAGCACCTTGATAAAGCATACTAATTGTGGTTTTTGGTTTTAGAGAGGAAGTTAGAATGGTATCCAAGGACAAAGTGAACCACTGGGGATTAGAGATTGTAGATGGTATGGGTATGTGAGATTCCTCTCTCATTAGGGGAGATTTAATGAGGTAAATACCCACAATAAAAAGGGTATCTATGGACAAAGTGACCCTCAGGGGGGAAGATATTTTGGTCAGATATGGGTGTATGAGATGCTCTCTCCTTAGGGGAGATTTTATGAAAGAAACACTCACAAAGAAAAGGGTATCCTAGGACAAGGTGACCCTCTTAGGGCCAAGGATCGAGTGTGGTTGGATATGGGTGTGTCAGATTTCTCTCTCCTCATTGGAGATTTTATGAGAGGGTATTCACAAGGAAAGGGACATGTTGGTCCAATTTTAGGTCATGGTCCATGAAAGTATAAAAATGGGTATAAATAGGGTTATGGCCCAAATTTAGGTCATGGTCTACGACTATGGTGCAAGTTAGACAAAGATGGGAGGACCAGGTGCTACTAGGTGACATCTTAGTCAATCTAGTTAATATTTGGATCAAAAGGTTTTCGTATGCCCAAGGCATGAGTCGATATTTTACTCATGATCTGGATGTCATATCCAAGTTTGATTATTGATTAACCTTATGGTGTAACAGTGAAGCTTTATCTTGAAAGGATCAAGCTGACCAGAGGCACTTCACGGAGGTAGTTGCTGGGTAGATGTCAGTATGTATAACTCAAAACCGGAGTGAATGAAGCAAATCTAGATGTTCTTTTATCATGAGTGTAACGACCCTGACCTGGGTCATGAGGTAACCCTATTTATTTTGGTAAAGTAAGTTGCTTAGAACTATAATATAATCCTCTAAGGTGTTTTGATTATCATGTGACACTTATGTTCCAAGTTTGGTCCTGATTGAATGATGTTTGAGCAATGTTCCTTTATTTTGGACCAAAGTGCAATTCACCCAAGTTGAGGGGTTATATTGCAATATGTCATATGTTGAACATGCCTCATGTGTTCTATCATCATTATAGGGAGAATTATGCAAGGTGGTGGCTAGTGGAAAGCCCAAATTCCAAGTTTAAACTTGTTTGAATAATGTTGAAATAATATTTGCTGGTTTTGGACTAAAGTGCAATTTACCCTATGTAAGGGGATTACCTTGCAAATTCTACATGATAAATGTTCCTTAAAGTTTTATAGCATCATAAGAATGAGAATGATGCTAAGGTATGGCTTCCACAAGCCTAATTTCCAAGAAGGAGCTTGTTTGAATAATGTTTGTGCATTAAATAAATAGTTTTGGTGTAATTTGCAAATTACCAAAAATCTAGGGTTGAACATGTAAAATACCACTTCAATAGTGTCCCTAATATTTCTTGGTATCATTTAGAGAAAATAAAAAGAAAGGGGCATCTTGTTTGAACTACTTTTGAGGAGAGATAATCTTGATAATAAAATAATCAACATTTAGGCATAATTGAACCCTAATTTATTTTGTAGCAAAAATATATATATTAGTTGAAGTGCCCATCAACTAAAAAGTCTGTGGTTGAAATAATATAGTGCAAGGACGTCCAAATTCCTTGAGTTGCACCGAAATATCCTAAGTAGGTGAAGAAATCCACTCACATTTGTTAATTAAAAAGTAATGTCCACTAAAAATGGATAATAGTTTTATATGATTTAAGGTGCTTAAGGTGGTTGCTTTTAATTCAAGGATAAATGAGAGTATATTAAGAGCAAGTATGATGGGTTTGGAAGCAAGGAAGGGAGGGGGAATGTGGCAAGAAAGTGGATGGATTTGCTTCTACTTTCTCTCTCCTAAAAAATCAATTACATATACTTCATTTCTCCTTATTTGAAAGGCTATTTTGCAAACCACTTTATCCCTTTGCTTTTTCCGACGACCAAGGATCTTAGGATCAGGAGGAAAACGTTCCCCAAGCTGAAGGTAAGATCCATGACCATCTTTCACCTTGAATTGATGGTTGAAATCAGATTTCAACATTGATTTTCTTCTCTTTTCCATCCAATGCTCAACCTTGGTCAATCCTTCGCATCCAAAGAGTTGGAAATGAGCCTTGGATAGTTGAAGGATCTTCATTCACCATTATAGATGTGAATCTTGAAGCTACTTTGAAGGCGGGTTATATAACTTGAACCCATCAACGTTATTATTAATTTCAATTCCTCATCATATGTTGATCTTTATTTTCTTCTTGAATATTTGCTGAATTAATCATATATATGGCAGTAGAAATTAGAGGTATGAAACTTGATGATGATGACATCATCTTAGCACACACCTCAAGAAATATCATGAGCAAACATATTCATTTTTGGTGACCAAACGGTTTCAAAACCGTTTAGTGACCAAACTGTTTCAAAACCGTTTAGTGGTCAAACAGTTTCAAAACCATTTAGAGACCAAACTGTTTTAATGGACTCAAGGATCAATTGGTTTCATGATCTAATGAATTCAAATAATCAAATTCAATTGATTCCAGAACCCTAGCTCAATTGGTTTTAAAACCCTAGATCAATTGATGTCAAAACCCTAATTGAGGTTCAACCAGTTTCAATTCTGATTTGACCAAACAGTTTCAAACAATTTGAGGACTAAACGGTCTCAAACCGTTTTAGGATCAAATGGTCTCAAACCATTTAGGGTTAATTAATATTTAAATCAATTGAGTATCAAATGGTCTCAAACTGTTTAAGGTTAACCAATCATCAAACCATTTGAGGTGTTAAGGATGAAGACCGTTTAGCGATTTTGAGACCTAGGCCGTTTGATGGTCTAACGGTCTTAAGATCGTTTGAAGGTGTAGACCAAGACCGTTTGAGGGTATAACGGTCTTCAAAACCGTTTGGTGAGTAAAGAGTTCAAGAGCGTTTGAGGGTCTAACGGTCTTTAAACCGTTTGATGTTTTAGACCAAGACCGTTTAAGGTCTAACGGTATTCAAGACCATTTGAAGGTCAAGTGACCTCAAGACCGTTTGGAGGTCAAGTAATTTCAAGACCGTTTGAGGGTTCAATTGGTCCAAGACCATTTGAAGGGTCAATTGGTCCAAGACCGTTTGAAGGGTGCAATTGGTCCAAGACCGTTTGAAGGTCTAATTGATTCAATCCATGTAAGTACAAATAACCCCATAAATGGTTGAAGAGTATCTCAAGATTGATTTCAATGAAAGTACCTCTAAAGAACTTAGGTGATTGATATAATTAGAATGATTATTACTCAATGCATATGAAAGTAATAAACCCAATACACTATGATAAGTGTATGTGCATGTACTTAGTGAAAGGATAAGTCAATTGAATATTGTATGATGGTGATGTGTGTTCCTAGTACATGGAACAATGATAAGTATGATTTAATACTTTAATAATGCTATGCTCTCCAAGATATGTGGAAGCACTGACTTAGGGTTTGGATTAATGAGATAATCATAAAACCCTAACTAATTGATAAAGATGAGAAACCCTAACCCTAATTTTGGGTAATGGGTTGTGAAACCCTAATACATGGTGATGTTATGTGAAACCCTAATACATGGTGATGTTATGTGAAAACCTAATATAGGGTGATGTTATGTGAAACCCTAATACATGGTGATGTTATGTGAAACCCTAATATAGGGTGATGTTATGTAAAACCCTAATTGATAAAGAGGGGAAACCCTATTCCTAATAATGGAATAGTGAATAATATATTGGTAGGTGAAACACCAAAAGTGGTTGATAATGGATAACCTTATATCAATAATGCATTAACCCGAGATGAGTCCATATTATTGATAATGGTTGAATAATTCAAATGAGTGTCTTATGACCAATACATTACATGATAAATGTGATGAACTGGTGCATAAAGTATTAGGATGGGAAATACCCTAATACAAGATAAGTTGATGAACTTAAGTAAGTTACAAGTGATGAGGGAAGTGATACATCAAGACATGATAGATATCACATTCAACACCTTAAGATTGATACACCTTGATGTACCCTAAATCCAATATACTTGGATGAGTAACACATGAAGTGTGTCATGACAATTTTTACATTGAGATGTAATGCACTTTGATAAGTGTAGGCTAACATACCTTAAGAAAAGGTTAAGCCAAGTTAATAAAATATGATGTAATCATATTCTGGTAAAGATGAGAGAGGAACTCATATCTTGTGTTGATAATTCATTTAATGATAAATGATAAGAATAAATAAGTATGATTGAATACTTATGATATCAATGTTGGCTCCTAGATGTGTGGAGCAATGAATTAGGGTTTGATCATTAATAATATGATCTTGAAAACCTAAATGGTTAATAATGGAAAACCCTAACCCTAATGAAGGGTGATGATATATAAGAGAAACCCTAATCGATGAGAAAGGGAAATCCTAACCCTAATTAAGGGTGATGATATGTAAGAGAAACCCTAATCGATAAGAAAGTGAAACCCTAACCCTAATGATGGGAAGGTTGTAATTCTTTTGTTGCATAAACCTTGTAAGGCATGTTATATACTTGAATAAAAGTATAATGATCAATGGCCTTGTGAGCCATGTGAATAAGTTGTTACCTAGTGAGAGGTGACAAGATGTAATGGCCTTGTGAGCCATGTGATAATTTGTTGCCTAGTGAGAGGTGACAAGATACTTAATGGGCCTTGTGAGCCATGTGAGATGTTTGTGTAACAAGTATCTTGAATACCTTAGTCAGAAGACCTAGAGGTAATAGTTACCTGATAAGTGGTAACCATGTTCAGTTTTGAACTAAGTGTTTGAATACCCAGATCTAGTAAACATGATGATGATGTTGTTGAGGGATGTGAATTCCTAGCAATGAGATAAGGGATTGAGATCCCAATGTTATATAAAGTTTTGAAAGGTACTTGATAGATGTATTATACTTTTCGTTGTAGCATTTGTCATAATAATTCATGTTTGAAAACTTGACAGATGCTAAAAGAATATAATAATGTACTTAATTAATCAAGTGGAATCTTATCATGTAGTGCCCTGGCCATAGATCCATCAGCGTTAGGATTTGCTGGATGGTGAAACGGGTTGCTCTGCGGCATAACTCGAAAGGCATATTTTTGAATATGCGGGGGTGATGGGCGAATATATACGTACGCCCTAATGGAGGAATTGGTGTGAGATAAACATTAAATCTCTCAATCCTTCATTATATGTGTCGGTATGGATGTATCACGAATCCACCGATGTCAGGATGGATGTATCACGAATCTCCCGATGATGTTTAATGTCAGATCGATGTGAGATAAACACGAGATCTCTCGATTGCGAAGAGAGTGCAGCTGCCACTGTAGCTCTATAGCAAAGTTGCCAGTATACCCTGGAAAGCTATTTAGCAGAGACACAAGATGTCCTACATGGGATCTCATACTGACTGAGATAAGGGAGGTCATGGTAGCCTGCTCTTCCATTGACCTTGTATAGAACCAGCTTTGGGTTTCACAACTGAAGGTTGGAGTATGAGCGATATATCTCATCTCCTTAGGGCATAAGTGTGATTGTAAAATGTAATTAGCCATATAACATGTTTGCTTAAGGATTGAATACGAAAATCATTAGTTGATGTTACATTTCTTTTATGCATCTTCAGTTGATAGATGATATATTTATGTTTCCTTACATTCCTTGCAAAGTAGATAGATGATGTATAATTCTACCATGGGTAGATGCAATGTTCTCCTTAAGAAAGGAGATTATCTTATTCTGTTCATACAATGATTAATACTGCTTGTTAATATAAAAGAACCCCTGCTCAGTTTTATAATGTTTATCTGCAATAATAATGTTTTTGGCGGAGAGTTATATCTCTCGCTAGCACAATTTCAATTGTCTCATCCCCATGGGATCCGATCTTTTTAGGTGGACGAGGACGAGGAGGTAGAAACCATACAGCAGGGGAAGGACAACATCATCTAGGAAGGCAATGACATCTCAGGTGGAGATACTGACTGTCGTGTCTTGTAGATAAGAGTCCTATGTGTCGTCTCTTTACTCTCAGGTCCTGGGAGTTAGTAGTTAGTGCTTTTATGTTCGATCTGAGATTTTGGCTTGAAAGCCTCGAGGTTTTATGTTGCTTAAGTATAATTTTAGCAAAGCAACTGTTGTATGTAATCCTCGAGAAGAGATGGTACATGGTATGTACTTTGTGGACCAGAATATATATAGTTCCTTGGTCCTCTTTATAAGAGTTTCCTAGAATTGTATCTCTTTGCAAAAAGGTTTTAATTTTTAGTGATTTTTGTTAATCCACTACTAATATTTTATTCCACACTCATCATTATCTGATGTTTGGTGTCGGGTCGTCACAATGAGAGCAACCATCTTGTAGGTAAAGCCAGGTAGCCTTTCAGTGCAAGTTTAAAGATTTTAGAAACATAGTCCTTAGAAGGTCAGATTATTCTAGAGAATTTTCCCAAAAATGATGTCTCTTTGGCTCATGCGTGATTAGAGATGAAATTTAAAGCGAATTCAAAGTATTTGAATAGCCTTTTGATAGCCTTTTGGCAGATATCAAAGAGTTCACATCTGAGTGGTGGCTAACTAGAAGAGACCACAATCGGACATCCTTTTAATATGGATCAAGTCAAAAGATCTTCGAAAAGGTTGTTCAACTTTGAAAAGAATTTTTTTATTATTGAGTTTCTAAATCATTTCAATTTTTTGTGGGTTTTGAAAGTTTTTAACTTTGTAGAGTTTTTCTAAAAAAAGATTCTTCAACTTTTTTATTTTTGAAAGACAGTTGAACTTTTATGGAACTTTGAAAACATTATTCAACTTTATTGAGTTTTGAAATAAAATCAACAATGTTGAATTTTGGAAGCATTTTTCAAATTTGTTGAGTAATTTTGCAAACTGTGTTGGTTGAAGAAAAGTATTTTTTTAATATTTTTCTTGAAAATATTGTTTTCCTTTGAATAAATTGTTGTTGTTTTTAAAAAAATCAAGGACTATTCTTTTTTTTCTTCTAAAAGATGGTTCTTTTTTAAAAGAATTTTTTTAAGATTATTCTATTCTTTTTTAGAAAGTGGTTGTTTTTAAAAGGATTTTTATCCTTTTCTTTTGAGTATTTTTTGAAAAAAGTATATATTTGAAAGATTTTTCTTTTCTTTTGTTTTGAAAAAGATTATTGTTCTTTAATTTGAAAAAATTGTTCATTTTCTATAAGATAGTTCAATCAAGATAATTGAATGAAGATTTTTTATGGGAGTCGCCTTTTGAGATTATTGAACGTCATTTAAAATTTCAAGTTTGAAAAGAATTTAGATCAAAGATTGTTGATGGTTGAGATCATTTAAGATAATCACTATGATAAGATTTTTTATATGAGATTATTTTTTGAGAAGATTGTTTTAAACATCCGAAGGTTATCAAACATCGAGCAGTTTGTGTGCAATGACTACAATCTTAAAGCATAGCATCCCTAGAATTTAAAAAGCATGCAACAATCTTGAAATTTGTTAAACAAGCAACCATAAGATGCATGTGTAGAATATTAAGTTCCCCCTTTCTAGTGCACGAGTGTAGATGGATTTTGATCCCTCACTCAAACATGACTTGTATAGGAGGGGTTGGCCTTTTATTCTTTGTAGTGTGATGACAATCATTGTGAGGGTAACTATGGTTCTTTTGATCCCAATCCACCTGGTGACCATGGAATCTACAATCAGTCATGAGTGCTCAGAGAAGGGTGTCCTCAAGGCCTTTGGGTATTGTATTTAATAATGCTTTAGTACTAACACCTCACCCACATTTAGGGATCCAACATGAGTGTTGACACCCGTTCCATAGACCCATGAGCTTGTAGGTGTGCATGGCATGGGTGTAAAAATTTTATATTTTCTAAAACAAGCCAATAACAATAAAGCATAAAAATTAAATGATAAGTGTATGAGCAAATAATCATCCAAATATTAAAAAAAAGATCTAATCATCATGAAGGCCTTCCTCATCATTTTCTCTCTTTTCCTTTATTTAGTGTTTTCCTTTTAAAAAACAAAAAAACATGAGAGAAAAACAAGGAGGGAAGCATAAGCAACCCATGGGAGAGAAGTAGAGCCTAACCCTTAAAGGGAAGTAGAAGAATCCTAAGAGGGAAGGGGAGGCTAACCCTGAAAGAAAGTATTGTTAGACAATGTGGCAATTGTCATATTGCCAAAAAAACAAAAATATAAATTGAAGCGACATGAAATGTGAAGCGATGAAAAACCTCTTTTTCCCTATTGGAAGATTACATGATTTCATCGGCACTTCACTAAGTACCATGAAAACCAAAAGAGATGGAACAAACATTTTTCTTTGCAGATCAAAGTGATCCAAAATAAAGTAATTTCTTAAAAATGTTTTTAGTTTTTTTGCTACGGAATCCTCTAATTCATCGTCAAAAAAATGATTTCAAAAAATCCGATTTTGGTGTAAATGAAAGTACAAAAGAAAAGTAGATTAATAAACATAAACTCATATCATTTGATAAAACGTGATTTCACTAAAAAGAAAAACATAAATTGGATTGTCTAACTCCCCACCGGAGTTGGTCAATTATTGTACGCGGTCCATAAAATCCTCTCATAGAGGATGATCATACGTTCAAGTGAAACAACAGATAAACAAAATAAAATGATAATAATAAATATTTTAAAAAGGTGATTTTTTTGTTGATGAACCTTCAGAGCTGGAGATAGTTTTTTTCTTTCCCATCATTGCCCTGAATATTCTAGTTTTATATATGTTGAGGTTACAATCACCTCAGGGTTCCCACATGGAGATCAATCCCTCATGATGTAGGAAGAGAGAGAGAGTTATTAGAACAAGATATGGATTTTTGAAAATAGTGTGTGAAGAGATGATTAGCTAAAGTAATAAACTAGAAATAGTTATGAATACAACAGAGAAAGCAATAGTTTTTATCATTGAGTATCCTATGATTGTTTAGAAAGCATGTGGAGTTAGAGAAAAGATCCTCCAAACATATGCAATGCAGGAAATAAAGAGGTATATAGTTGATTCTTTGGCTTGAAGAGGGTCAAAAGGGGCCTAAAATATGTTAATTATGGGGGATTTTTATAAGATACATTTAGGGTTTGTGGACTCTAGATATAAGAGTCTAGAAGAGACAGTAGACAGTGGCCATGAGCCACACATTCTAGCACACAAATCGAGGCAAACTGTCACATGTCTCACAATAGATGACCCTGATCTGTTGGATGGCCCAGGCATGAAAACCATGTCTTCTAATTTTTAGGGTATTTCAAGAACATTCTGGAGAAGATCAGATAAGAAACAAAAAATGTAGATTTATGGATAAAAATCAATAAAATAATAAAGGAAGGTGAAAAGGCATCAATTTAGGATTATCTTCACCATTATAAAAATACATGTATTTTTGTGAAGAAAAAGGTAACTTAATATATTGGGGGGGGGATTGTTTTATTCAGGATTATTCAACTGGGAAATTTATGAAAAGGTCTTAATAAAAGTGGAATGAATATAAAATTGCACCTACGTCTAAAAAAGAATATCTTCTATAAAGAAAACCCTAAACTTAGTAAATGTTAGTGAAAATGAATTGATTAAATAGGCAAAAAATATGGAAAATATGGAAATGGAATGAACTCCATTATTATCCAACAAATAAACATTATCATGGATTTGCATTGAGTGAGAAAACATGGGGTTCAACACCAGTCAATTAACAAATTGTTCATTATTAGGTGAACCAAGGCAACCACTATCTTTTTGTTTTTTAGGTTGTATTAGAAATCATACTTCCTTGTCTCTCTTGTATATAAGAGCATGACTACTAGATTTTTGGTTAAACCTTTGGACTATATATCTTTACCTACAATGAGGGAGAGAGAAGGTGAGATTGTGCAATGTTAGCACATTACCAATAAGAAAGTTGTTTCTTCCTACTATCTCTTAGAGCACGATGTGGAGTTCCCCTCATCCATGTGGATGCTATCGAGACATAGAAGAGTTGGTGGCTACTTTGGGAGTATGTCAATGACATCTTTTATAATATATATTCTTGCAAGCTCCATTTTCATATCTACTCTATGACAAAGGTATAATTCATCATATATTCCTTTCCAGTATATCATTGTTGACAACATCTACTCATCAGATTGTGCATATATTTAATTTGTGTTACTTTGATACGCCTGTCACACACACATATCCCTATAATGGTATTAGAGACACCTAAATCTATAATTCATATTTAAAATTGATACAACTAGATTTGTTTTATACCTTTTGTACTACTACCTGTGGTGTGAATCATAAAATGAATATGCATATCCTTTTCAATTCCATATACATATACACCAATACTTCTGAAATGGTTGATGGGGTCAACTATGGAAAATATGATTTTTCCTAGTGTATAGAAGTAATATTTTGTAGAACTTTTGAAGGGTGTTGCCCCTATGTATCTTGCTTTGTTTGCATGGATGTAAAAATGTTTAATTAAGAATTTAAACAAAAAGGTATATTATATATTTGAAGATAAAAAATATGAAAAAGATTTAGTCTATGACATATACTAGAAAACACACCATGCACATGTCACACAAAAAATGAAATGAAAGATAAATTTCTCTATTTTATATATAAGTATTGTAATTTTTATTCTGGAGAAAAGTTGTAGCAAGGAAAAATTCTGATAAAAAGTAAAAGATGGTTGTGACATCACATGTGGGGTAGTACAATGCTTAAACAAAAGGAACAAATAATTTCTTATTCAAATTTAAAATATACCTTCTAACTATAGCTTTAAAAAAATAATAAGTGATGATAAATATGTTATATGAGGAGCTTTTAGAAAGCAATGGTGGGTTTTCAATAAACCATATATGCTTTTTTGTAATATAGACTTTAAAAAAATCTTCATAGAGTAGATAGTGTGAAATAACTTCTTCTCAAATTTTTTCCATTTGCACCCTAAAAACACTTCTCTACAAGATTTTTAGACCATTATTATACTTTCATATTAAGAATTTGGTTCTCTCTAGTCATATTTCTCCATTTACTTTTGTATATGCTAGTTTGGGATTCATTATATGATTTTTTCCACAAGCAAATACATTTTTCTTGTTATATTCAAACTCTGCCTATGTTTTCATATTTTGTACAAATGTATTTGGTCCCAAGCTCAGGCAAATGAGGAGGGTTGGTGGTAGGTTGACAACCATCCATAAAAACTTTGTCACTCTCTCTATGACATGGATCCTTATAAAAGTTTCGTTAGAGTGTCCCTGCCTAGTGACGCGCTACAACGGTACCCGGATGCAGTGATAAATATACAAGGGGTTTCGACACGACGACGCCCGATTGTGTTGAAGGACAAGGGTTTCCACATATTGGACATGTGTGGGTAAAGAAGCTAGTCCCGCTACATCATCGCCCAGATGTAGTGAAAAATGTGCAAGGGTTTCCACATCTTGGATGAGTGTGGGTAGACAAGCTAGTCCCGCCGCATCATTGCCTGGATGTAGTGAAAATGTGCAAGGGCAACATTTTCGATGAAGGTAGGTAAAGAAGAAAGTCCAAGAAAATAGGTTTAGAGTTGGATCTTGGAATATTGGCTCTTTGAGAGGAAAATCTTTGGAGATAGTAGATACCATGATGAGAAGAAATGTTACAACCCCAAGTTTTGGGTTCATATGGTGAGAAATATGATTTCTCATAATAAAGATTAATGAACAAATAATGATGTCTCTTGATTGAATGCATGAATTTCGTTTACAATAGCCTTGATGATTGTGTTGTGGGCTTTATTGTCTATTGGGCCCAATAACAAGGAATTTCAATTAGTAAATGAATAATAGAGTTCTTGAGAAAAGAAAGGTGTGGAAACCTCTAGAAGGCAAAAGAACTTAATCCAAAAGTGGATTTTGTGCCACATGGGTTCCTTGGGTTCCAAGGAGTCCAAAGTTGCAAAAAGAAAGCAATAAGAAAAGAAAAGATCAATAAAGTATTTCTTTATTAAGAAAGAAATTGAAAACAATGGTAAAATGTGGAAAACAAGTGAAAAGAGGTATAATTGAGTAATCCTTAGTGGAATTTCGTATCCTAAGGATTCCTAATGATAAAAGGAATACCAATGAGGAAAATAAAAGAGAAATAAAGAGAAATTCTCAAAAAGAGATATTTTAATAAGAAATAAACATGATAATGAGAAATAATGCATTTAGATGCATCTAGAAGGATAATGAGTATCCAATAAAAAGGATTTCAAAATAATAGAGTTTCTTGGGGTCCAAGGAGCCCCAATGAAGAAAGAGGAAAGATAAAATAATAATAATGTTAAATAGGAAGCTAATATGATACAATATTATTGTTTTTGGTGGCATTGTGAAAAAGGAAGTAATTTCTATCAAAAGAAAATAGAAATTCGTGCCAATGAATCAAAAAGCAAGAATAAGGTGAATAGGGGAAAAGGTTTTTGAATAAATATATATTCAAATAACATAGTTATCTAAGGAGATAATGAAGAGAGAGAGATGGTTGCTTCACAACCAAGGAAAGTATGTTTCCTTTCGAGAATAGGACTTGAGTCCTCATGGAGGTACGCCTTAGGGCTTCGTACTCTCCCCTATATAAGGGGTACGACCCTGGGCCGAATCCAGAAGATCCCACACGTAGTCCTCCACTCTTCTTTCTCGTTTTCATTCTTAAACCCTAGCCATGGGTAGCAGCATGAACATGGAGGTAGATGGAGCCAAGGAAATGTCAATATGGTGGCTTGATGTGCTACGTTTCCAAAGAGCAACTTGGCCATCGAAGCTATGACCTGGAGCGTGCATAATGGCAGCCGCAAGGCTGTAGGGGCGGATGCAAAAGGCTTGGCTGACGAGGGAGAAAACGGCCACCTTGTCCATGGTTTGGGAGACGGTCGTGTGTGCCTGAGCAAGGCGGAGGCAAAGCAAAAGTTCCCGGAGGATTTCGTGCCCAAACCTGGGCGGGAGAGCCGCGCCAAGGGCTGCCCTAGGCGGCCGCTACTGTTGCTGAACCAAGGAAGAAGATGACACTGCCATTGGACCGTTTTTCCCTCCATGGGCTGAAGGGGAGGCCGACTTAACTAGGGACACCATCATCTTTTTGTTATATTTCCTAAGCTAGCGAGCAATTACAAGAGAATCGGGCGACATGGCGACTTCTGGTTGGCCCAAAGTAAGTGATTTTCCGAAAATCATATCTCCTTAACCGTAGCTCGGATAGATGCAATTTATACATGAATTTTGCTCAGAAAAATGAGAGGAATAAAAAAAATATATGTTTCAAACCTAATTCCTATTGCAATTCTAAAAGTAGTGTAAATTATCAACTTTAATGGATTAAAGGTTAAGCAACTATATTTTGCTATGATTAATGTGATTAGTAGGGTTTAATTGATGATTAAAGTTGATATTAGCATGTTAATGATGAAAGGGAACATTAGGAACAAAAAGGATGAATTTTGCACGTAATTAGTTAATTTAGAGTTTATGTGCATAAATAGGCTTTAAAGGGCCTTGAAACCCTAATGTTGGTAATTAGGACTACTAATGGCTTTAATTATTCGATTTCATATATAGAACTGAGTTTTCATGGTTATAAGCTATTTCGAGCATTAAAGTTCTTAATTTGTGCATAAATAACCTTAATATAGAAATTAGGGTTTTTGAATGAATCAGGATGGGATTAATGACAAATGGAGTTCGTATGTGAATTCAATCATAATGAACTATGAATTGATGATAAATGAGCGTAATGATCTTGTCATATATTAAAAGGATAAAAATAGTAGCTTTAATGTAAAAGAAGCTTAATGGACTTATTTAATGGTTAAATATACCTTTAATCCGAAACTGAGGATTAGATGTTGAAATAATCAGGGTTTGTGATCAATTGCGTTAAATTGCAGTTTAAGACAGTAAAGGATGAAGGGAAACCCTAATTGCAATGGAAACCCTAAAAATGGACTAGAAACCTTAGGAAGCAAGCTAGATTTAATAGATCTTAATGACATGAGTAATAAAAGGAAATTGTATAATTGTTTCAAGATCTTATTGAATGCTTGCTTGCCTATTGATTTATTAGACTATTTCTGTCTCACATCAACTTGAAAGGTATGTGGTTAATTATGGTTAATCGCATTAGTTTCCCGAGGGTTTTCCATATGTTTCCTCGTATTGAATGTAATCTAAACAGTTGGATGTTCATACTTGCAAAATTATAAAGTCACTATGGTTATCACAATTATAAAGAAATGTATATTCTCGCACCTACATGCCACCCTAATGGAAGATGCCATAAAGGTCAGGCCCAAGAGGGTAGACCCATGGGAACCATGAGAGGTGACCCCAGACACCAAGCTTGAGAAGGTGGTCTATGATGCATGACAATGGAGCACCACGAGAGGTGACTCCCATGCACCAAGCTCGGGATTGAGAAGGTGGCCTTAAGTCAATAGCAAAAGAGAAACCCTAGAGAGGTATGCCAGGGTTAGGGCAAAAGTGGTGGAGAATGACACATTGAAAATGAAAATTATCTTGTTAAATAATTTGATTGTGACTATTAAGTTGTTAGCCATATCTGTAAAATTTTGGATGTCCCCACATACCGGCATATTCTGATATGCTGGCCGACGTTTTGTTTATCGGCGTTTTAGGTACAAGCTTGAAAGGCATAAACAGTAAAGTGACACATCGTGAAAATAAGAAGTAAAGTACAAGGAGGGTTAGATAGAATAATTCAAGTTCTGGATAGATAGTTTTCTCGAGTTTTCAAAAGGTATGCAAAGTTTTATTTTAATACCAGATATCAGTTTAGTTGGTAAAGTTTATTAATTGTTATTGATTATTTCTCAAACCTTTGATCCAGGTTATTGGTTAACGGATCTGACCTTTCGATCTCCCTTAATTGGGGGTTACCAGGAGGCGGGGTCGTAACAATTGGTATCAGAGCATAGGTTCCTCACTTAATCTTTAATAATTATTAAATTTTACAAATTACATAGAACCCAAGGGAGTTATTAGAGGATTATCCGAAAGACAGAGGTGTCTACAAAAGGATCACGACCGAGGGCTGGCAATATTTTTCTCCACACCGCTATTCAGAATATGAGGACTCTCGGATTGTGTGACTTCCTGGCCGATGTATTAGGATATGACTCAAAGTAAGATACCTTTAGGACTCTCTCATCTTGTTCATCCCTTCTCAACTCAAATTCTGTTAAGGACCTTAAGGATTAGGGTTTCCTCTCTTCTCCTCACCCTCTTGAGGTATGTGTAAGGTTAATAAGGTCTAAGGAATCCTCCACCAAATTAATGAAAAGCATGTAAATAAGATATCATGGACATAAGCTTAATAGATTAAGCGCAAACTAAAGAATAGATATATGCTTAGGTCGTATGACATGAGTTGTCATTGCCCCTCAGAAGAAGACCTGAGGCTAGACCTCCTTGACAGGAGGATGAGTGGAGAGAGTTAGTCTTGGAAGTAGAGATCTCCATTAAAAGTAGAGACCTAGCACATCCTTTAGGATGATGGTAAACCTAACTCTAAGTGAAGGTTAGAGGGAGAGATGACATGATGAGTTAGTTGTCTTGGTAGACCAGATGTTTGGATAGACATGCCTTGGATGTTATATGAGCCATGAGAGGTTAGATGGCCTAGTATCTTTGGCAACCCAACCATGGAGAGGGTCGTGCATGTTTTAGTGAAGGCTAGCTCCTTCATGGAGGAGGTTAGAGAAGAACCTATAGAAACCTTATGGGTTGTTGCAAGTAGGATATAGCTTGCACCTAAAGTGTGTCAGTAGTGCTGACAGTAGGATGAAACCATGTACAAGGGATCAGGATGGATGGCTTATGGGATAAGCATAAGGGGCTATGGATAATCATGAGCAAACATAAGTTGAGCATAAGCTTCACCCGCGTAGAGGTATGCCTATGAGCTCAATCCTTCATGGAGAGAGGACCTCTAATAGTGAGGATGGTGGTAAGGTTAGCTATAGAGAGAGAGAGTAGGACCCTGACAAGAAGGTTGGAAGCCTAACACCCCAAGTATAAGGAACAATGGGGAGTCGAGGATGATGTGACCTAAGTGGATGATAGCGGTTGCCTCATGCATGATCCCTGGAGGCTGATGATATCTTAGTTTCATTTAGAGGAACCAAACCCTAGAAGAAGGATGATGCTTCTAGTACCTATGTACCTATGGTACAAGTAATTACCTACTGGATGAGATAAAGAGTGCTTTAGACCCTGAGAAGGTTTGAGTAACCAGTTGTGAGACTGTATACCTAGTTGGTTGTCCTGGAAGAGGAATCGACTCCAAAGTGTTGCTTGAGTAGAAGGATCATGGAAGTACATGACATATCTTGGACATGCTTGATTCTTGGTTAAGAGATTGAGCATGCAGTGGACACTCGAAGGTGAACCTAGGGTTCCTAGGCCTAAGAGGGGAAGCAGTGTATCTGATGCTCATGATGAGATTTGAGTCTCTATAGTTTGGAGCATGGTACTCCTCATGTATAGAGGAAGAGGAAACCCCTTAAGTTAAGGGTATGTTTGATGAACCCCTCACAACTAAGTTGATCTAATATTGAGGAAAGAGAACAAGTATGACCTAGCATGGTTTAATAAGTGGTCTTCTTGTGCCTTAATAGCCTGCTAGGGTTAAGCATACTCATGTGAATATAAACCCTAAGGACAGTTGTGACCTTGTTGTCAAGAGTTGTAGTTTCCTCCCATCCTGGGAGAGGGACCCTTTTGTAGGGCGTATATCAGTTTTGTTGGTTTTAAGGTAACCTAAAGAGGTTTCATAGGATCTAAAGAAGCTAAGTGAAGAGTACATGGTAAGAGAATGAACCTGTAGACCCATAGTTAACCATATCTAAGTGCATTTGGATGTGTTACTGTGGAGGTAACTGGTATGGGGCCTGACCAAGGTAGGTTGGTCGCCATGACCCTTATGAAAGGATGAAAGACAACCCATGAATGCATAGGGAGATGATGAAGGCTTGGGTAAGGTTCTAAGTTGGACATGTACTATAATAGAATCCTAAGTCTGTCCTAGGGTCAGGTAGGGATAAGACCGATGGAAGAAGGAGTTGCCTAATTCCCTAGTTGTGCATGACCATAGGGTCAGGAGGTAACAAATATTATTGTCTGAGGGCCATGGGTTAGGAGATTGATCACCTTCATTAACTCATGGGACCCAAGGGGTAGATGAGTAAGGCACTCTCTGGATGCATAAGGGAAGAGGGATAACCCCAAAAGTGCCGACACCCTATAAACCTAGAGGAGATGACTAAGGATTGTGTGATAACCCAAATAGGTTCGAGAAGTTTTCCATGGAGGTAATTTTGATAACATGATGGTTGTGATGCAGAGACATAAGTTGCACGTTTCAACTTAGAATTGATAGTGTACTGGCGATGTGGGATGTATCATCTCTACTCTTGGAACAGGAAGAACTTTGTGTTTGGACGGCCACCAAATGCTTATTTCCTCTTGTTATGAGAGGGAGAGATGGGACAGTACGTATGCCATACACCAAGGATAAAAGAAGATGCGAGTTGGAACATTGCTACGAGATATGAGGACAGAGATGATAACGTACCTTGGTGGAGTGAACGATACATGGATGGTTTGCAAACAATAAAAGGAATAAGGTAGTCATCTTATAAGGATGCTTTTATCATGAGCTATGAGTCATACAAGGTTGAGTTCAAAAACCAAGAGAATAAGCTCAAAGTTTCTTGATGAAGAGAAACTTAGAGTTGTGATGAGATAATAAGTGGAATACATGGAGGTGTGTGTCTTCAACATTACCTAATACCTAAGGAGGTGAAGTGGTAATGAATGCTCTGGTTGAGATATAGTGCCTAGTTTAGCTGGAAGCTAGAAGAAGTTGAGGTTGTTAGGCTAACCTTAAGTTGAGAAAAAGAGATAAGTTTGGCTAACACTCAGATATAACGAGATCTGTTGAACAAGATTAGTGGTTGTTTGGATATCCAGCCTAGTCCTTGACGTGGTAGAAGGATGGTTGTAGAACCATGGATACACTTCTTTGGATAGGAAGGTAATAAAACCCTGAAGAGAGTGGTTTAGGGCTTCCGAGGAATCTATCTTGAGGAATCATGACATACAAGAAATCATGATCACCATACACCATGAAACTACAAATATAGTAAGTGATGGTAGAGATTTGGATGCTTGATACATGTAGCATGTGGCCATGTAAGACAGGAGGTGAAGGACGATCACCAATAACCTAGTATAGGGATATAAAGTATAAAGAGTTCTCGAGAGGGAATGGGAATTCGTCACTATGGATGTTGTGAGTCTCCCCTAGACCAAGGAAGGTCAAGATTCAATAGGGGTTATGGTAGATCGCCTTATCTAGATGACATGAGAAAGAGAGAATACTATCATGGGACATATTCGGTTGAACTACTTAAGGGAGAAAGATGGTTCAACCACATCATGATGTGAGTTAAAAAGTTCTTGGGTATGACCAAGGTTCACTTCCATGAGGTGGAAGTGGATACATGAAGAACTCAATGATAGTATAGTTTATCACCCCATACTAATGGACAGTATGATCCAGACTAGAGGGTCTGATGAGAGAATGTGTGCTCATTCAGGGTGATACATAGAGATAGTTCTTAAGATGTAATGTTAACCACCATTGTCTTTATCAGGATGCAAGAAGTCTTATAGAGGGGTTGTGTCGGTCACCACTTCATTAAGATGATGTTGGTTAAGGAGGCCTCACAAAGGTCAGAAAAGAACCACAATGTGCAGATGAAGTCACTTTGATCGTGCAATGGCTGAGAGAGAGCCCAGTGGTGACATGAGTCACGAGATGATGCAAAGCAGACTGACATGCAGTTCACTATGGGAGAATATGTGATGTGAAAATCCGACCCCTCTAAGCTACAACTGAGAAAGCTGAGTCCCCGATATATGGGTCCATTTGAGATGGATTGGTGGAGATGGTTGTGTTTAGCCTTGCCCCTCAGGATAACATGGTGTGTAATGTGTTCCATGAGTCTGATCTAGAGCACTATGTGAGGTACCCAAGCCATGTGCTGAGCCTTGAACTTGTTCAGCCTTATGAGAGGCTGAAATGTCCCGAGTCACCTATGAGGGTACAATATACCAAGGTAAGAAGGAACTCAGATGGAAGAATATGAGATGATAAATGTTCTTGGGAAGCACCATGGAAAGGGTAAGGCCACATGGGAGCCATGATGGACATATGAAAGGCTTATCCTGAATTGTTTGTTTGCTTGAGGGAATTTTGAGGGCAAAATTCCTATAAGAGGGGAAGGATGTTACAACCCCGAGTTTTGGGTTCATTTGGTGAGAAATATGATTTCTCATAATAAATATAAATGAACAAATAATGATGTCTCTTGATTGAATGCATGAATTTTGTTTACAATAGCCTTGATGATTGTGTTGTGGGCTTTATTGGCTATTGGGCCCAATAACAAGGAATTTCAATTAGTAAATGAATAATGGAGTTCTTGAGAAAAGAAAGGTGTGGAAACCTCTAGAAGGAAAAAGAACTTAATCCAAAAGTGGATTTCGTGCCACATGGGTTCCTTGGGTTCCAAGGAGTCCAAAGTTGCAAAAAGAAAGCAATAAGAAAAGAAAAGACCAATTAAGTATTTCTTTATTAAGAAAGAAATTGAAAACAATGGTAAAATGTGGAAAACAAGTGAAAAGAGGTATAATTGAGTAATCCTTAGTGGAATTTCGTATCCCAAGGATTCCTAATGATAAAAGGAATACCAATGAGGAAAATAAAAGAGAAATAAGAGAAATTCTCAAAAAGAGATATTTTAATAAGAAATAAACATGATAATGAGAAATAATGCATTTAGATGCATCTAGAAGGATAATGAGTATCCAATAAAAAGGATTTCGAAATAATAGAGTTTCTTGGGGTCCAAGGAGCCCCAATGAAGAAAGAGGAAAGAGAAAATAATAATAATGTCAAATAGGAAGATAATATGATACAATATTATTGTTTTTGGTGGAATTGTGAAAAAGGAAGTAATTTCTATCAAAAGAAAATAGAAATTCGTGCCAATGAATCAAAAAGCAAGAATAAAGTGAATAGGGGAAAAGGTTTTTGAATATATATATATATATATATATATATATATATATATATATATATATATTTAAATAACATAGTTATCTAAGGAGATAATGAAGAGAGAGAGAGTTGGTTGCTTCACAACTAAGGAAAGTATGTTTCCTTTCGAGAATAGGACTTGAGTCCTCATGGAGGCACGCCTTAGGGCTTCGTACTCTCCCCTATATAAGGGGTACGACCCTGGGCCGAATCCAGAAGATCCCACATATAGTCCTCAACTCGTCTTTCTCGTTTTTGTTCTTAAACCCTAGACATGGGTAGAAGCATGAACATGGAGGTAGATGGAGCCAAGGAAAGGTAATATGGTGGCTTGATGTGCCACGTTGCCAAAGAGAAACTTGGCCATCGAAGCTATGACCTGGAGCGTGCATAATGGCAGCCACAAGGCTACATGGGCGACTGCAAAAGGCTTGGCCGACGAGGGAGAAAATGGCCACCTTGTCCATGGTTTGGGGGACGATCGTGTGTGCCTGAGCAAGTCGGAGGTAAAGCAAAAGTTCTTGGAGGATTTTGAGCCCAAACCTGGGCGGGAGAGCCGCGCCAAGGGCTGCCCTAGGCGGCCACTGCTGTTGCTAAACCGAGGAAGAAGATGACATGGCCATTGGACTGTTTTGCCCTCCACGGGCTGAAGGGGCGGCCGACTTCACTAGGGACACCATCGTATTTTCATTATATTTCCTTAGCTAGCGAGCAATTGCATGAGAATCGGGCGACGTGGCGGCTTCTGGTTGGCCCAAAGTAAGTGATTTTCTAAAATTCACATCTCCTTAACCGTAGCTCAGATAGATGCGCTTTATACATGAATTTTGCTCTGAAAAATGAGAGGAATCCAATAAAAATATGTTTGAAACCAATTCCTCTTGCAATTCGAAAAGTAGTGTAAATTATCAACTTTAATGGATTAAAGGTTAAGCAACTATATTTTTCTATGATTAATGTGATTAGTAGGGTTTAATTGATGATTAAAGTTGATATTAGCCTGTTAATGATGAAAGGGAACATTAGGAACAAAAAGGATGAATTTTGCACGTAATTAGTTAATTTAGAGTTTATTTGCATAAATAGGCTTTAATGGGCCTTGAAACCCTAATGTTGGTAATTAGGACTACTAATGGCTTTAATTATTCAATTTCATGTATAGCACTGAGTTTTCATGGTTATAAGCTATTTTGAGCATTAAAGTTCTTAATTTGTGGATAAATAACCTTAATATAGAAATTAGGGTTTTTGAATGAATCAGGATGGGATTAATGACAAATAGAGTTCGTATGTGAATTCAATCATAATGAACTATGAATTGACGATAAATGAGCATAATGATCTTGTCATATATTAAAAGGACGAAAATAGTAGCATTAATGTAAAAGAAGCTTAATGGACTTATTTAATGGTTAATTATACCTTTAATCCGAAACTGAGGATTAGATGTTGAAATAATCAGGGTTTGTGATCAATTGCATTAAATTGTGGTTTAAGATAGTAAAGGATGAAGGGAAACCCTAATTGCAATGGAAACCCTAAAAGTGGACTAGAAACCTTAGGAAGTGAGCTAGATTTAATAGATCTTAATGACATGAGTAATAAAAGGAAATTGTATAATTGTTTCAAGATCTTATTGAATGCTTGCTTGCCTATTGATTGATTGGACTATTTTTATCTCACATCAACTTGATAGGTATGTGGTTAATTATGGTTAATCACATTAGTTTCCCGAGGGTTTTCTGTATGTTTCCTCGTATTGAATGCAATCTAAACAGTTGGATGTTCATACTTGCAAAATTATAAAGTCACTATGGTTATCACAATTATAAAGAAATGTGTATTCTCACACCTACATGCCACCCTGATGGAATATGCCATAAAGGTCAGGCCCAAGAGGGTAAACCCATGGGCACCATGACAGCTGACCTCAGACACCAAGCTTGGGAATGAGAAGGTGATCTATCATGCATGACTATGGAGCACCATGAGAGGTGACTCCCATGCACCAAGCTCGGGATTGAGAAGGTGGCCTTAAGTCAATGGCAAAAGAGAAACCCTAGAGGGATATGCCAGGGTTAGGGCAAAAGCGATGGAGAATGACACATTGAAAATGTAAATTGTCTTGGTAAATAATTTGATTGTGACTATTAAGTTGTTGCCATATCTATGAAATTTTGGATGTCCCCACATACCGGCATATTCTGATATGCTGACTGGCGTTTTATTTGTTGGCGTTTTAGGTACAAGCTTGAAAGGCACAAACTGTAAAGTGACACATCGTGAAAATAAGAAGTAAAGTACAAGGAGAGTGAGATAGAATAATTCAAGTTGTGGATAGACAGTTTTCCCAAGTTTTCAAAGGGATGCAAAGTTTTATTTTAATACCAGATTTCAGTTTAGTTGGTAAAGTTTATTAATTGTTATTGATTATTTGTCAACCCTTTGATCTGGGTTATTGGTTAACGGCTCTAACCTTTCGGTCTCCCTTAATTGGGGGTTACCGGGAGGCGGGGTCGTAACAAGAAAAGTCAATATAGCTTGCTTATAGGAAACTAAGTGGACAGGGGAACATTGTAGAGAGATTGGAGACACATGATATAAAATGTGGTATACATGCATTGATAAACATAGAAATGGTGTAGGTATTATTGTTGATAAGATGTTGAAGGATGATGTTTTTATGATCACTAGGATGGGTGATAGAATCATAGCTATCAAGTTCGTTCTTGGTGGAAATATGTTTAATATTATTAGCACTTATGCCCCCCAAGTTGGCCTTATCGAGGAGGCTAAGAAGGATCTTTTAGATAACATGGATGAATTGATGCAAGGAATACCTACAGATGAGAAGATCATTATTGGGAGTGATTTAAATGGCCATGTGGGGAGTAGCAATGATGGATATGAGAGAGTTCATGGTGGTTTTGGATATGGCAGCATAAATGGAGAAGGAGAGAGGATATTAGATTTTGTAGTTGCATATGATATGGTTTTGGCAAACACCCATTTCGAGAAAAGAGAATCTCATATGATTTCTTTCAAGAGTGGGACCAATTGTAGCCAAATTGATCACCTCCTTACAAGGTGGGAGGATCATAAAGTATGCAAGGAATGTAAAGTGATTCCTGGCAAAGAACTCACGACCCAACATAGGTTGGTGGTTTTAAATATTAACATGAAGGTCAATAAAGGCAAGCATAACAAAAATTAAGATAGCAAGATCAAGCGGTGGAATCTCAAAGGAGAAAAAAAATTAACCTTTCATGATAAACTCATCAAGGAGGGAATTTGGAACTTAGAGTCTAATGTCAACACTATGTGGCATAACATGAGCTCCTGCATAACAAAAATTGCCAGAGAGGTTTTGAGGGAGTCCAAAGGTTGTGGGCCTCCACAAAAAGAGACTTGGTGGTGGAATTATGAAGTACAGAAGGCTATTAAACTGAAAAGGGAGATCTATAGGATCTTTCCCAAATCTTGAGATGATGCAACATTCTAGAGATACAAGAAAGCAAAGAAAGAAGCAAAAAAGGTTGTTCAGGAGGCAAGGTCTAGATACTTTGATGATATTTATAAGAAGTTGGACACTAGAGAAGGGGAAAAGATATATATAAAATGGCTCGTATAAGAGAAAGGAAAGAAAGAGACTTGAGTCAAGTAAAATGCATCAAGAATGAAGATGGTAGAGTGCTGGTAAAGGACGATGATATCAAGAACCAATGGAGAAATTACTTCCATAAGCTTTTTAATGGAAATACCGTAAATAATGTTAGAGACTCGTGTGATAGGGATACAAGAGATATCATTTACACATGACGAGCTTCACATTTTGAGGTGAAGAATGCCTTGAAAAAGATGAAAATGAGAAAGGCATGCATACCAGACGGTATTCTAATTAATGTATGGAAGAGTATGGGGGTGAAGGAGTTATGTGGTTAACAAATTTATTTAACAAGATCATGAAGACAAAGAAGATGTTGGATGAATGGAGAAATAGTACTATAGTCCCCATCTACAAGAACAAAGGTGATGTTTAAAGCTGCACAAACTACATAGGTATCAAGTTGATGAGTCACACAATGAAGCTTTGGGAGAGGATTATTGAGAAGAGGCTAAGATCTATAATGAAGATATCAAACAATCAATTTGGTTTCATGCCTGGTAGATCAACAACAGATGCTATTTTTCTAATAAGGAGGCTTATGGAGAAGTATAGGGAAAGAAAAAAGAGATCTTCACATGGTTTTTTATTGATTTGGAAAAGGCTTATGATTGAGTACCCAGAGAAGTGTTGTGGATGGTTTTGAGGAAAAAGGGTGTGTCAATCCAATACGTTGACTTGATTAAAGACATGTATGGTAGCTCTACTGCAAGTGTGAAGACTCCTGGAGGTGAGACACCAACTTTTCCCATCACAGTTGGGGTACACCAAGGATCCACACTAAGCCCATATATGTTCGTTCTTGTTATGGATGAGTTGATAAAGAATGTTCTCCTTGGTGTATGTTATTTGATAATGATATTATTTTGATTGATGAAACTAAAGAAGGTTTGAATGATAAAATTGAACTTTGGAGAAAGGCATTGGAATCAAATGGATTGATGATTAGTAGGAGAAAAACTAAGTATATGCATTGCAATTTCAGCCAATCTCGCAGTGTGAATGGTGGAGCCAAGTTGGACAGTGTAGATATACCAAAATGTGATAAATTTCATTACTTGGGATCTATCATTCAAGTAGATGGCAATGTCAATGTCTAAAATTACGTTTTTCATATGATCACTGTAGGATGGTTGAAATGGAGGAGTACAAATGGAGTATTATGTGATCGAAAGATCCCTCTTAGACTAAAAAGTATGTTTTATAAAACTACTATATGGTCAGCCATGCTCTATGGGAGTGAATGTTGGGCAGTGAAGAAATAAGGACTCAACAAGATGAATGTGGCTAAAATGTGTCTGTTGAGATGGATATGTGGGAAGACAAGAAAAGATCACTTGAGAAATGACTATAACAGGAATAAAGTGGGGGTGACGAGCATTGGGGACAAGTTGTGTGAGGGCCGACTCAGATGGTATGGACATGTGCAACTCATACCGACTAATGTGCCTTTACGAAGCAATACTATTGAGTCACAATTAATAGAAGAAGAGGAAGGCCTAAATTAACATGGGAAGAGCTTATAAAGAGAGATTTTAAATATCTACATCTCAACCAAAATATGACCCATGATAGAGCTGAATGGAAAAGAAGGATCCATGTTGCCGACCCCAACATAGTTGGGATTGATGCTTAGTTTATGATGATGATGATTTCCATTTAAGGAGGTTACTTCTATAATGTATTTAATTACAAATAAAATATACTATTAAATTCCAATTCTAATATAATTCCTTCTAAATATAGAATTTCTATTCAAATATTTTTTATGGAAATTTTCTTTCCTTCATATAGAATTTTTTTATCACAAAATCTTTTATTTTATCCAAAATCTTTTTCCCAATTCATAATCATACTCTAAGAAACATGTTTCCCACTACATAAATATCTTGTGCCTTAAAAATACATATCTGCAAGGCTTTTATTCCATCCAAGTAAATAATTTTTTTATCAAATAATTATTAACAATGATCTTTTTCTTGTCTAAGTAAATTTCATGTACTTTTTTAAAGAAACATTCTAAGAAAAATTGAGTATAAAAAAATTCATGGATTTTAAAGTAAATAATAATTTTCTAATTATTATATCTTTCCAAGAAAAACTTCTAGAATTTAGTTCTTATACAAGTATGTATTGATATCTACTTAATTTTTGTGTTGTTGTAGTTATTTATGTTGACCTATTTTACTCTTAATTCTATTTACTATTTAATCAATTGAAAAGTTTATTTGTATGGGTATATGATAAAAAAATCTCCACTCAATATACTTATACCCACATAATTTTTTTTTGAAGTATTTCCTTCTCTACATCTCTTTCTCCATATACAACTTCGACCTTAAAAATATGTATCTACAAGACTTATCAAATCATTTTTAACAATGATATGTACTTGTCTAAGAAAAACTTTGTTCATTTTTATAGAAACATTCTAAACAAGTCTTTCATATAAAATAATTCATTTCTTCTAAGTAAATATTTTTGCCAATGGTTTATTTTTCTTTAAATAAAACTTCTAGAAATTTTAGTCCTATTCAAGTAAGTAGTGATATCTTCTTTTATGAACATTACACTATTGTAGTTATTTATTTCAAAAACATTTTTTTCTTTATTCTATATACTATTTTATTAGATTGAAATTTTACTTATATGGGTAAATCTAATGAAAACAATTCGCATTCCATATACCAATGCCCATATAAAAACAATTTTAAGTTTTCTCATTTACATAACTTTCTCTACATAAATATAAGCAAACGATGCTTATTAATAACATTGGTATCATCTTTTTCTTCTCCCAACCCAACCCATCCCATTTTCATTTTCCCTTCCCCTCTTATATTGTCACCACTCACCAAATATAGCCTAATAGTTGCTACCTGAAAAAGTCTTGGACATGCCCATTCATTGCTAATTCCTATGTTTTCGCTCCACCTCTACACAATGACACAATGCAAAATCACATAGGTTACTTGATGTTCATGTCATGTATGTATTTTAGAGAGAGACTTGAACTTTAGACACAGTAAACATGAAATAAGTACAATATCAAGCAAGTGCCTCTTTAGTTCTATTTTTAGTTGTCGTGTCAATTCAGCAGAATGTGGATGCTCAATTTACAAAGGAACTGGAGCTTAGTTCCTTCCTCGTAAATTGTGGCACTTGCTTTCCCAAAGACTTACACATGGTATCCACATGTATTAATATGGTCAAGATACATATGGTACCTCCACGGTCATGGTGCTATTAGCATTTTTATGGTGTTTCAAGATAGATCACTCAAGGGAGAAATAAATGTTGTTTGATACTTTTTTAAACTTGGAGAGGCCAATAATTCCATAGCATTATATATAGTTGGAGAGGGAACACAGGAGAAGTAATATACACACCAATGTGGAACAGGCTCATCCATTATGTCACCCAGCTAATGTTTCCTATCAATAATGTTGGTGATATGGTTGATCATATCTGTCAAGATGTCCATGGAATTTCTAACATATTAGAAGTAGGAAAGTGGATGGGTTGATTGGCGAAAGAGAGGAGGGCATGTAAGAAAGAGTAGTTGTAGAAAACTTATAACCATTGTTCATCAAGTTCGATAAAATACGATGACAAAATATTATTATTAGCAGATAACAAACTATAGATTAGTGTATAGAACATTTAAGCACAACAAAAGAGATTGAGTAAAATTGAAAATAGGTTTACGCTGACATACTTTGAAGTTTTGCCGCTACTTGGCAATCATCACAACCTTTTTTGTTTTGCAATCTTGAATCTTAGTCATGGATAGGGTTGATGCACTTTCCTCCATACCCAGCTTCTCCAAGACCCACGGCTTAAGCATATATCAAAGCCTTGTACATGATTAGCAGTTGAGCAACAACAACCAGTAGTGTAACATCCCTGGCCTGGGTTATGATTTAACTCTAGATGTTTTTTAAGAAAGATAATTATATACTTTCTCTTATATTTTGAAAAATAATTAAGTCTCAAGAGGAACTTATGTTTCAATTTTAGTCCTTTTTGAATAATGTTGAAAACAATGTTTTGCATGTTTTGGACTAAAGTGCAAATTACCCAAGTTGAGGGGTTAACTTGAAAATGTTACATGATAAAATGTTCCTCAAGTGTTGAAGCATCATAAGAATGAAAATGATGCAGAGGTATGGTTTGTGAAAGCCTGAGCACCAAGAAAGAGCTTATTAAGCAATGTGTGTGCATTAAAACCTAGTTTTGATGTAATTTACACTTTACCCAAAACCTAGGGTTCAATTTGTAAAATATCACTTATATAGAGTCCCTAATATTTCTTGGTATCAATTAGAGACAATAAAATTAGAGGGGCGTCTCATTTGAATCTCTTTGGGGGAGAGAGAATCTTGATATTAAAATAATCAAGATTTAGGCATAATTGAAACCCTAACTCAATTTAATGCAAAAATAAATATATTAATGGAAGTGCCCTTCAACCAAAAATGTGATGGTTGAATTTATATAAGTATGGACGTCCTATTGCCTTGCAATGGCACCGAAATATCTAAAGTGAGTGGAGAGCCCACTCACATTAGTTAAAGAAAAAGTAATGTCCACTAATTTTTGGATATTATTATTAAATCGATTAAGGTGCTTAATTGTTTTCTTTTAATTCATGGATAAAGAAGAGTATTTCGAAGGGTAGGATGATGTCTTAGTATGAAAGGAAGTTAGGGGGTTAAGTATCACCAATTTAGGGAATTGAAGGATTTTTATAACACTTTCTCTCTCTTGAAATTCCCTGAGGGGCTGTTTGGGTGAGGTAATAGGAGGTGGTATTGTATTTCATTTCAGTATTCTAACTACCATACTTGTAATAGTCACGTTTGGATGCTAATTGGTGTTTTTATCATTGTCGTATTCTAACTATGGTATTCTGGTCACGTTCATTCGACGGCCGTGACAAAAGACGCCGAAATTGGTGTGATTTGGAATCGCAGGTTCCGCCTCTACTCCTTCGACATCACTTTTCTCTGGATCACTCTCATATCCTCCCCAGGCTGTTTCCTCTTCCATCCTCGTTCGGTCGTTCTTCCTTCTCCAGGCCCATCTCAACCCACCTTTTCTGCGCCCAAAGTCACCTTGCCGAGGCCGCCGCCTCCGTCACTGTCCGATTCCCAACGACGCAGTCTCCATCAGACATATCCACTGTCGTGCGTGGCCGACCGTGCTGTAGCAATTCATGAACTATGGTGATGGAGCCCTGTGACGCGAGATGCGGTTCAAAACGTTGGAACAGGGCAGGTTCTGGGACGTGGGGTTCTCTTCCTTCGACTGCACACTCTGGATCCGGCGCCTGCTTAGGATGACAAGGACAAATCCCTGTGCCCAAATATGCGGCTATCCAAATAATGCAATTATGCATTACCGACTTTGGTAATCAAGTACTCAGAATCCCGCATTCACTGACTACTACAGTAGTTATGATGGAGCTGCCCAAACGGCCCCTTATATACACTCCATTCTTTCACCCACAAGAAAGGCTTTTTTCGACTCTTCTTTCTTTCCTTGCTTTGTCCAAACACAAGAGAGCTTAGGAGCAACAGTAGGACGTACCTCAACCTGTAGGTGAGCTCCTTAATCATCTTCAACCTTGATTTCATGGTGAAAATCGAAATTCAAGGCTTATTCTCTTCTTTTCTCCATTCAATCTTCAACTTTAGCCATTCTTTTCACTCAAAGACTTGGACGGACCTTGGGAAATTGAGAAAGCTTCATTCACCATTAAAGACGTGAATCTTGAATCTTGGATTCAACTTTGAAGGTGGGTTATACAACTTGAACCCTTAAATGATATTATTGATTTCACTTCTTCATTATATGTTGAATCTTTTTTTCCCTAAATTTCTTTTGATTAGTTGATGAAAATCACCATAAGAATCATAGTAAGTTTCAAAGGTTTGAAGCTTGAATATGATGATGTAATCTTGGTACACACCTCAATAAATTTCATGAGCAAACAGTTTCACCTTTTGGTGACCAAACGGTCTTAAGACCGTTTGAGGTCAAACGGTCTCAAGACTGTTTGAGGTCAAACGATCTCAAGACCGATTGAGACCAAACAGTCTCAAGACCGTTTGAGGTCAAGTGGTGTCATGGTTGGATGGAGATCCAATGGTTACAATTGATCTAGTTCAAAATGTTTCAACATTTGATGGTTCCTTGATTACAAACCCTAGATCGATTGAAGTTAAAACCCTAATTTAAGTTCAATCAGTTTCATTTCTGAATTGACCAAACGGTCTTAGACCGTTTGAGGACCATTCGGTCTCAGACCGTTTGAGGACTAAATGGTCTCAAACCATTTAGGGTTTAATAATATTTAATTCAAACGGTCTCAAACCATTTAGGGATTTTGAGACCAAGACCGTTTGAGGGTCTAACGGTCTTCAAGAACGTTTGGAGTTCAAGCACCTCAATACCGTTTGGAGGTCAAGTACCTCAAGACCATTTGGAGGTCAAGCACCTCAAGACCGTTTGGAGGTCAAGCATCTCAAGACCGTTTGGAGTTCAAGGGCTGTGATGGATGGTTGGAGATCTAAGGGTTATAATTTGATGTACTCTCAATGGTCCAATTGATGAATGATTCAATGAAGAAAACCCTAATTGATTGGTTGAAGGAAACCCTAGATGATCCTTTCGGTTTCAAATGTTGATGGGTCCAATCGGTCCAATCGGTACTAGGGTGATTAGTACCCTTAGAGGGGTTAACCTTTGATGCTTATGGAAGCAATATCTCAATACACTATGCTAACCCTAAATGTATGTACTTGAATGAAGGGTTGACCTAATCTAATCAAGCTTGAAGTAATCAACATCCTAGAGAGGATGAGAGAGAAAGGAATTCATACATGTATAATAATCATGTAGTGGTTAAGCCTCAACACTTTCAACATGAATACAATATGTAATTAGGGTATGATCCTTGATAAAGAGATCATGAAACCCTAACTGAGAAGGTTGATGAGCCCTAACCCTAATTTAGGGCAATGCTAGGTGAAACCCTAATCTAGGGTAATGGTGTAACCCTAATCTAGGGTGATCATATGAGAAATCCCAATTCATGGTAATATAATGAAAAACCCTAATTTAAGAGGATACTTCATGAAACCCTAATTTGGGGAAAAGTTATAAGGAACCTTAATTCAAGATAATGATGCGTGAAACCCTAATATAGGATGATGCCATGAGAAACCCCAACATAGGGTGATGTTATGTGAAACCCTAATATAGCGTGATGTTATGTAAAACCCTAATTGATAAATAGGGGAACCCTATTCCTAATAATGGAGTAGTGAATAATATATTGGTAGGTGAAACACCTAAAGTGGTTGATAATGGATAACCTTATATCGATAATGCCTTTACCCGAGATGAGTCCATATTATTGATAATGGTTGAATAATTCAAATGAGTGACTTATAACCAATACCTTACATGATAAATGTGATGAACTAGTGTACAAAGTATTTGGATGGGAAATACCCTAATACAAGATAAGTTGATAAACTTAAGTAAGTTACAAGTGATGAGGGAAGTGATACATCAAGACATGACAAATATCACATTCAGCACCTCAAGGTTGATACATCTTGATGCACCTTAAATCCAATATGTATGGATGAGTAACACATGAAGTGTGTCATGCCAATTGTTACATTGAGATGTAATGAGCTTAATGCACTTTGACAAGTGTAGGCTAACATACCTTGAGAAAGGGTTAATCCAAGTTAATAAAGTATGATGTATTCATACTCTAGTAAGGATGAAAGAGAAACTCATACCTTGTGTTGATAATCATTTAATGATAAATGATGATAATAAATAAGTATGATTGAATACTTATGATATTAATGTATGCTCCTAGATGTGTGGAGCAATAAATTAGGGTTTGGATTGATAATATGAACTTGAAACCCTATTCGTCTATAAAGGGGAAACCCTAATCCTAATAGTTGTTTCCTAGTGAGAGGTGACAAGATGTTTAATGGCCTTGTGAGCCATGAGAATAGTTTTTGCCTAGTGAGAGGTGACAAGATGTTTAATGGCCTTATGAGCCATGAGAGTAGTTTTTGCCTAGTGAGAGGTAACAAGATGTTTATAAAGTCTCATGTAAGAAATGATAATGTTCAAAATAAATAATGGAAACTTAGTAACATAATAATTGCACAGGATTGGTCATAACCCAATGCCTGGAATAATGTCACAGGATTGGCAATAACCCAATACCTGGAATAATTGCACATGATTGGTAATAACCCAATACTTAGAATAATTGCACAGGATTGGAAATAACCCAATGCCTGGAATAATGTCACAGGATTGGTCATAACCCAATACATGGAATAATTACACATGGTTGGTAATAACCCAATACCTGGAATAATTGCACAGGATTGGTAATAACCCAATACCTGGAATAATTACATAGGATTGGTAATAACCCAATGCCTAGAATAATGTCATAGGATTGGTCATAACCCAATACCTGGAATAATTGCACATGATTGGTAATAACCCAATACCTGTTATAATTGCACATGATTGGTAATAAACCAATACCTAGAATAATTGAACATGATTGGTAATAACCCAATACCTGAAATAATTACACAAGATTGGTAATAACCCAATGCCTGGAATAATGTCACAGGATTGGTCATAACCCAATACATGGAATAATTGCACAAGATTGGTAATAACCCAATACATGAAATAATTGCACAGGATTGGTAATAACCCAATACCTGGAATAATTGCACATGATTGGTAATAACCCAATACCTGGAATAATTGCACATGATTGGTAATAAGCCAATGCCTGGAATAATGTCACAGGATTGGTAATAACCCAATGCCTAGAATGGTTGCACATGATTGGCATAGTCCAATGCCTGGAATGGTTGCACATGATTGGCATAGTCCAATGCCTGGAATGTTTGCATAGGATTGGCATAGTCCAATGCCTGGATAGAATATGATGATGTATACTCACATGACTGGTACAATTCAATATCTGGCTAACAGATTGGCTAAGGTTAATAGACAGAAATGAGAATTATTCATGGATGACATACCATGATAATGAGTATCTCAGGATAAGCTTGAGATGTTGATATAGTAAGATGGATAAATGATATACATGTTCTTCATATTCCTTATAAAGTGAATAAATGATTTACTACTCTATCATAGATAGTTGCAATGCTTTAAAAGATGAGAATGTTCTAAACTGCTTATCCTCTGCTCAGTTTTATAATGTTTATCTACAATAATTATGTTTCTGGCGGAGAGTTATATCTCTCACTGGGACAATTTCAATTGTCTCACCCCCGTGGGATCCAACATTTTTAGGTGGACGCAGATGAGGAGGTAGAAATCATACATAAGGGAAAGAACAAAAACATCAGGGACATCAGTAACATCTCAGGTGGAGATACTAGTTGTCGTGTCTTGTAGATATGAGTCCTATGTGTCGTCTATGTACTCTCAGGTCCTAGGAGTTAGTAGTTAGTGCTTTTAAGATCGATTTGAGATTTTGTCTTGAATGCCTCGAGGTTTTGTGTTTCTCATGTGTAGACTTAACAGAGAAATTGGTGTATGTAATCCTCGAGAAAAGATGGTACATGGTATGTACTTGTGGACCAAAATGTACATGTAATACTTTGATTCTTGTTGTTAAGAGTTTCTTGGAATTGGATCTCTTTGCAAAAGGTTTTAATTTTTAGTGATTTTTTTGGTTAATCCGTTGTTAATGATTGCTTCCTATTAGCTAATGACATTTTGTTCGAATGGGGTGCTACAATTAGTGGTATCAAAGCTTAAAGTTTGCTGAGTCTACAGATACATAGGAGTAAGGTATTGAGTCTGTTCTAGTGTCCTCCAGTATATCTTATAGTGACTTCTTCTTATGCAGAAGAAGGGAGATAGCTTAAAGATGTATGGAGAACATGAGGATCACGTTGCTGAAAGCAATGTTGTTGCACCAGTAGGAGGTGTAAGGGATCAGGCAAGAGAGGAATCAATGCTTGAGAATCACCATTTTGATGAAGATATGATAGAAAACCCAACCATTCATGCTCTATATAGGGAATTCATGACCACAATGAGGCATATGGTAAACTGGATGCCCGCATCAGCACCTAGGGCACCAACTCCCAATGAGGGACATGGGTCTGGTAAGACTTTTGAACGACTACGTCGTGTAGGAGCTATAGAATATGCTGGGACAACTGACCCAACAGATGTTGATCTATGGCTCACTAATTTAAAAAAGGCTTTTAGGATCCTTAGTATTCTAGATGTTGACAAAGTCAAACATGTTGTATACCCTTTGAAGGATAGTGTTGGCCATTGGTGGGCCATAGAAGAAGTAAAAAGGAATGATGAAGAGGTTGGTTGGGAGGAATTTCGTCAAGAATTCGTCAATAAGTATTTTCCAAGAACATACTTAGACAAAAAGATCTCACAGTTTGAGAAGGTTCGACAGGGAACCATGTCAATAAATGAATATGAGGCTACGTTTATGGAACTTTTACAGTTTTGTCCTCAAATGGTTGCTACTGAGCAGGAGAAGATTTGACATTTTGAGAAAGGACTGAATGCTGAGGTGTCTATCTCAGTAGCTGCATTAGAAAGTAGAGAGAAATTTGCCACATTTGTGAAGTCAATTCGGAGGATAGAAAGGTATGTGACAAAGAAACATGAGGCAAACCTCAAAAGGAGGTCTACACAGTCACATGAACAGTGGATTGGTGGTACTAAACAACCAAAGTTTTCGGTAACACTGATTCAACCACAATACAATACACCAATGCAGTGGTCATCAAGTGAGGGCCGAACTTGCCATAAATGTGGATAGATAGGACATTTTAGGCAGCAATGTCCAAGAAGAAATAATGTGGTGACCCAACAGTCAAGGCATAATTTACAAATCCCACAAGGACCCCAGTTTAGTAAAGCAGAAGGCCGAGGACGAAGACAAGTGTCATAGTTTGGTTCATCTACCTCTGGTAGTAGAGGACAAAGGCAATAGCAGATGACAACTGACTCCATGTATTGAGTCAGATAAGACACTAGATAATTCGTAAGAGGTAACATGTCAAGATAGAACTTTTCATTCTGAATCATCTTTCTTTTTTCTACTCTCTGCCTACTCATTATAAGGAAGTTAGTTGTTGTTGAGCTTCCTTTAATTAATATTATGAGGACATGAGGAAGAACTAAGAAGGATGAGAACTTATATTCAGTTCAATATTCTCTTGTATGTTTTGAAATTTCTCTCTTCATATATAAAAAAAGGGGAAGAGATATAGAAGAAACACCCGGAGAAAATTTAAGATACTAAGTAGTAAAACTTAAAGAGATGAAACATAATATAAAAACCAATACATACTACCTAATTTCAGTTCTTGAATACCCTGGCCAGGTATTCATCTATTGAAGATAAGGTAAGTATGCCACTCTTAGATTGCTATCTTTCTGATTACTCTGATCAAGTAGTCATTTTGAGACAATCTAAAGAGCATAATGAGGTAGAAGATGTGGCATGGATATTTCTACCACATTCTAATTGATATATGAAGGGATCTGAGTTAATCATAAATCAATTTATAAACAAAAGAATATGTAAAGTATAATGTATACCTTGGTCTGAGGACCTAGAGGTAACAATTACCTAATGAGAGGTAACAATGTTCAATGATGGACTGAGGGTTTGAATACCCAAATCTAGTAATCATGATGATGATGTGATGTGTTTTTGGCACATATAATGGATACCAAGGTAAAGAATCCTAGTATCCAAGAACTTTCAATGATATGAGAAAATGGGAACATGACTCCTCATAAGAAGTAATGTTTGGTTACCTAGAAGGGCCAACTTTGAAATTTGTCCAGTTACATACTGTAGTATGGATACCATATGTTAGGGGTTTATGCCCCGCATAAACATGACATCAGCAAAGATGTATGAGTCAAAGGAACAATTGTAAAAATTGTTTTGGAAAAAGTTGATCAAGCTAAAAATAATTTCTTAGAATATCTCTATCTAGATTTGTTAAGGCAGCTTATACATAACATCTAGAGATACCTCTGAGATGGTTCTTCCTAATAAGTATCATCTCCTTATGATAAGAAAATAAACATCTAAAGGGATAATTGATACAAATCATAATAAAGTTTAGTGTTGTGTCAGCAGATTTGAGTGGCACAACAGATGCATGATAATACTTGTAGTCCCAAGTGGGTGACATAATGTAACTCTGGTATTTCCTTGAAAGTGAAATGCTAAACTAAATGAGGAGTATGGGAGACTCCCCAGAATCAATAATCATGTCACATAAAGTTGTAAGTTGAGAAAAGTGATAAATCAATGAGGTTTGACACCTGAATTAATGAGGTACGTATAATGTATCTCTGACTAAGAAAAGTGTTACCTGACACAGAGTTGACTCTACAATCAATAATGAAAAGAAACAGTAGAATATGTGTCATGTATGACAGTTTCTATGATAACCCTGTATGGAAAGACTTTGTGATGATCAAAGTTCTATGGAATCTCCATGACATTAAGATGCTAGGTGGAGGCTCGATGATATGATGAATAAATAACAGCTATCTTCCTTTACCTGGGATTTTGGGGATGAAATCCTTGTTAGGGGTTTATATTTGTAAGATCCCTGGCCTGGGTTATGCTTTAACTCTAGATGTTTTGTTTAAGAAAGATAATTATTTCTTGCTCTTATCTTTTAAAAAGTAATTAAGTCTCAAGAGGAACTTATGTTTCAATTTTAGTCCTTTTTTAATAATGTTGAAAACAATGTTTTGCCTGTTTTGGACTAAAGTGCAAATTACCCAAGTTGAGGGGTTAACTTGCAAATGGTACATGATAAAATGTTCCTCAAGTGTTGAAGCATCATAAGAATGAAAATGATGTAGAGGTATGGCTTGTGGAAGCCTGAGCACCAAGAAAGGGCTTATTAAGCAATGTTTGTGCATCAAAACCTAGTTTTGGTGTAATGTGCAATTTACCAAAAATCTAGGGTTCAATATATAAAATATCACTTATAGAGAGTCCCTGATATTTCTTGGTATCAATTAGAGACAAGAAAATCAGAGGGGCGTCTCATTTGAATCTCTTTGGGGGAGATAGAATCTTGATATTAAAATAATCAAGATTTAGGCATAATTGAAACCCTAATTCAATTTAATGCAAAAATAAATATATTAATGGAAGTGCCCTTCAACCAAAAATGTGATGGTTGAATTTATATAAGTATGGAAGTCCTTGTGCCTTGCAAATGGCACTGAAATATCTAAAGTGAGTGGAGAGCCCACTCACATTAGTTAACGAAAAAGTAATTGTCCACTAATATTTGGATATTATTATTAAATCGATTAAGGTGCTTAATTGTTTTCTTTTAATTCATGTATAAAGAAGAGTATTTCAAAGGGGAGTATGATGGCTTCGTATGCAAGGAAGTGAGGGGGATAAGTATCACCTATTTAGGGAATTAAAGGATTTTTATAACACTTTCTCTCTCTTGAAATTTCCTTATATACACTCCATTCTTTCACCCACATGAAAGGCTTTTTTGGACTCTTCTTTCTTTCCTTCCTTTGGACGAACACAAGGGAGCTTAGGAGAAACATTAGGATGTACCCCAACCTATAGGTGACATCCGTAATCATATTCAACCTTGATTTCATGGTGGAAATCGAAATTCAATGCTTATTCTCTTCTTTTCTCCATTCAATCTTCAACTTTAGCCATTCTTTTCACTCAAAGACTTGAGGACGGACCTTGGGAAGTTGATAAAGCTTCATTCACCATTAAATACGTGAATCTTGAATCTTGGATTCAACTTTGTAGATGGGTTATATAACTTGAACCCTTAAATGTTATTATTGATTTCACTTCTTCATTATATGTTGAATCTTTCTTTTTTCCCAAAATTTCTTTTGATTAGTTGATGAAATCACCATAAGAAACACAGTAATTTTCGAAGGTTTGAATCTTGAAGATGATGATGTAATCTTAGCACACACCTCAATATATTTCATGAGCAAACGGTTTCACCTTTTGGTGACCAAACGGTCTCAAGACCGTTTGAGGTCAAACGGTCTCAAGACCGATTGAGGCCAAACGGTCTCAAGAACGATTGAGGCCAAATGGGCTCAAGACTGATTGAGGTCAAGTGGTGTCATGGTTGGATGGAGATCTAATGGTTACAATTGATATAGTTCCAAAGGTTTCAACATTTGATGGTTCCTTGATTACAAACCCTAGATCGATTGAAGTTAAAACCCTAATTTAAGTTCAATCAGTTTCATTGCTGAATTGACCAAATGGTATTAGACCATTTGAGGACCATTCGGTCTCAGACTATTTGAGGACTAAACAATCTCAAACCGTTTAGGGTTTAATAATATTTAATTCAAACGGTCTCAAACTCTTTAGGAATTTAAAGACCAAGACCGTTTGAGGGTCTAACAGTCTTTAAGACTGTTTGGAGGTCAAGCACCTCAAGACCGTTTCCAGGTCAAGTACCTCAAGACCGTTTGGAGGTCAAGCACCTCAAGACCGTTTGGAGGTCAAGCATCTCAAGACCATTTGGAGTTCAAGGGCTGTGATAGATGGTTGGAGATCCAAGGGTCATAATTTGATGTACTCTCAATGGTCCAATTGATGAATGATTCAATGAAGCAAACCCTAATTGATTGGTTGAAGGAAACCCTAGATGATCCTTTCGGTTTCAAATGTTGATGGGTCCAATCAGTTTCAATGCACTTGTGATCAAACAGTTTCAAGGGTTGAGTGCCCAAACGGTTTCAAAACCGTTTGGAGGGCAAACGGTCTCAACCCTAGATGCCCAAACGGTTTCAAAACCATTTGGAGGGCAAACGGTCTTAAAATCATTTGGAGGTTGAGGGGTCAAAACCGTTTGGATGTTCAATGCAACCAAAATCGTTTGAAGACCTAATGTGATGAAAGATCAATTAACCCCATGATTGTTAATGATGTATATCAAAGATAATTACAATGGTTGTACCTTTAAGGTACTAGGGTGATTAGTAATCTTAGAGGGGTTAACCTTTGATGCTTATGGAAGCAATATCTCAATACACTATGCTAACCCTAATTGTATGTACTTGAATGAAGGGCTAACCTAATCTAATCAAGCTTGAAGTAATCAACATCTTAGAGAGGATGAGAGAGAGAGGAATTCATACATGTATAATAATCATGTAGTGGTTAATCCTCAACACTTTCAACATGAATAAAATATGTAATTAGGGTATGATCCTTGATAAAGAGATCATGAAACCCTAATAGAGAAGGTTGATGAGCCCTAACCCTAATTTAGGGCAATGCTAGGTGAAACCCTAATCTAGGGTAATGGTGTAACCCTAATCTAGGGCGATGATATGAGAAATCCCAATTCAGGGTAATATAATGAAAAACCCTAATTCAAGAGGTTGCTTCATGAAACCATAATTTGGGGAAAAGTTATAAGGAACCTTAATTCAAGATAATGATGTGTGAAACCCTAATCTAGGGTGATGCCATGAGAAACCCCAACATAGGGTGATGTTATGTGAAACCCTAATATAGGGTGATGTTATGTAAAACCCTAATTGATCAAGAGGGGAACCCTATTACTAATAATGGAGTAGTGAATAATATATTGGTAGGTGAAACACCTAAAGTGGTTGATAATGGATAACCTTATATCGATAATGCCTTAACCCGAGATGAGTCCATATTATTGATAATGGTTGAATAATTCAAATGAGTGACTTATAACCAATACCTTACATGATAAATGTGATGAACTGGTGTACAAAGTATAAGGATGGGAAATACCCTAATATAAGATAAGTTGATAAACTTAATTAAGTTACAAGTGATGAGGGAAGTGATACATCAAGACATGACAGATATCACATTCATCACCTCAAGGTTGATACACCTTGATGCACCTTAAAGCCAATATGTATGGATGAGTAACACATGAAGTGTGTCATGCTAATTGTTACATTGAGATGTAATGAGCTTAATGCACTTTGACAAGTGTAAGCTAACATACCTTGAGAAAGGGTTAAGCCAAGTTAATAAAGTATGATGTATTCATACTCTGGTAAGGATGAGAGAGAAACTCATACCTTGTGTTGATAATCATTTAATGATAAATGATGAGAATAAATAAGTATGATTGAATACTTATGATATTAATGTATGCTCCTAGATGTGTGGAGCAATAAATTAGGGTTTGGATTAATAATATGAACTTAAACCCTATTCGGCTATAAAGGGGAAATCCTAATCCTAATAGTTGTTGCCTAGTGAGAGGTGACAAGATGTTTAATGGCCTTGTGAGCCATGAGAATAGTTGTTGCCTAGTGAGAGGTGACAAGATGTTTAATGGCCTTATGAGTCACAAGAGTAGTTGTTGCCTAGTGAGAGGTAACAAGATGTTTATAAAGTCTCATGTAAGAAATGATAATGTTCGAAATAAATAATGGAAACTTAGTA